>CM026198.1:27715904-28150904 GCA_014839995.1 Xenentodon cancila | reverse complement strand
CATAGCATGGGGGCAGCAGCCGAAGCAGAGAGGTCTCCCAGGTCTCCCAGGTCTCCCAGGTCTCCCTCTCCCCTCTCATCTCCTCCAGCTAGTTCAGAAGGAGACTCAGGTGTTCCCAGCTGAAAAATCTTTCCAGCGTGCCTTTGGTCTGCCTCAGGTTGTTCTCCTAGTTGGACTTCCCGAAACACCTAAGATCAAATTCATTTACCCAATTAATCAAATTGTACTTTATTAAATGTAGTCCTTGGCCAGGACTTGGGAACAGTGTAGCTTCAGTCATCCTAGTGAGATAGTAGTAGTAGTTTTACTCCAAGTCCCATCCCAGTTGACTGAACTTCTCACCCACTTGCTAAAAGAGTCCACCAACCTTTTAGAAGAAGCAAATTGTTGCCGCTTCAACAACCAGCAAACAGAGTTTTGCCTTTTGGCTCAACTCTCTCTCAACCACAATGTTCACAAGACTGCAGAATCTGTTGAATAACATATGTAAACTCCTCTATTTGATGCAGCACTTTAGTCCCAACCTGAAGAGGACATTTCACCCTTTTTCCTGTCTGTGAACCTTGGTCTCAGATTTGGAAGGCTCTTTTTTAAGATGTATTTCTCAACAGCATCATTAGCTTGCATGTCACTTGACAAAGTCCTCTGATAAAATCCCTGAATCTCTCTTCCAGAGGGCCCACTGGGGTGTCTCCCAGCATCTCTGTGACAGGGATTTCATCCTCTGTGAGTACTATGTAGCCATTGTTGTGCCCATGTTGTGTCTTTCTGCCTTACCAATTCGCAAAGCACCAATTTCACTCCAGTTACGCCTCCGTTACTACCTCCCAAGGCGTAACATTGCACGGCATAACAGCAATGGAGCAAAGTGTTATGTGTATCTCTGTGTCAAACGAGTTGAGGGAACCCTATAAAAATGAATTAACCAAGAAAAAACATCAAACTCAAGCTTCACTTCTTAGTGAAGAAAACTGTGTTGTTGCAGAATTGTTGTTGACCAAAGTGGAAAAACAAATTTGACAGTACAGCAAAATACCAATTAGGCTGGCTGAAGCAATCTGAGTGCAATATTTAAAAAATAAAAATACAATAGAGCCACTATGACCTAAACTTTACTTGACTCAGCATGGAAGTTAACTCGAAGCAACAACTTTTAATGTAAAATTTTAAAATGGGCAGTCAGTATGTATGAATAAGGTGAAATTCATGATGCTTTTATACCGAACTTAAAAGCAGTGTTTACACCTACATGGGTACATATCATTCCACGTTTCAATATCACAGGCATTCACAGATCGTTATGGTAATTCAGGGTACACTGAAGGGAGGTCCTAACCACATCAGAGGAGATGTAATGATTGGTTTTATAGCGGCTCTGTGTATATGGGAAAGAGGTTCTAGCACCATCTCAGTACCAGCACCTGTACCGGCTTTAAAAAGGGGTATCTGAGAAATAGTCAGGAGCCCAAGAGTTGGCACAAGGTGTTTTCCCTGGAGACAGTACTCTTTACAGTGAAGCACAGAGGTGGAAGTGTGATTAAATGGAGCTGCATGAGGGCAAGCAAGAGAGATTTCATCTGTCCATGGTGCCTTAAATGTCTCTGAATGGACAAAAAAAAAAAAAAAAAAAAGCCTGCTGGCCGAGTAATATTCAGGCACGGTAACAATCCAAAGCTGCAGTGTCTGGCAGCTTGTTGCAGCAGCTCTGGTTGGATTGCGTTATTGTTTGCATCTACTTTTCTGTTAAAGCATTTTTTTTTCTAAATACCTGACTGATTTGAATGCTATGTTGGTTAAAAGGTTTATGTTGATATCTCTGGCACTTCTTAACATCTGTTACAATGAATAATTATGACAAAGGGAGAAACTGCATAGATGTAAAAGCAGCTCTTTAAAAAATTCCCAAATCAAATAAAAACGGAAGGTCAAACATTTTGAGCAAAAGAAATGAGGACAATAGTTAAATAATTTCCTCTCTTGATCATAATCAGGAACGAGGGAAAGATGGCAAATAAAATCACTAGTTTTCCTTTATACAAACACCTGAAAATATCTTTACTCAGTAACAGCTAAATACATGCAAGGCCAAGCTTACTTTTGCTGCACTGTTTGGGCAAAAATAATAATAACGTTTTATTTACACTGGGAAGAAAAAATTATATGAATTCCTTCAAGATTTTTTTGCATAAATATTCTACAAAATGTGATCTGATCTTCCTCACATTCCTCACAAAATTTCTATTGTGTTTATAGGACACGCACATAAACCATGTCGCACATTCAAGACACAGGATCAAGAGTAGATGATATGCAGAAGATTGGAAAGTGATATGAAATCACCCCACAAGTAGCAGCTACAGTGGAAGAAGCCTGTACTGACTGTGTTTACCCTCTTTTTTACCTGTTTTGTTTGCGCTCACCTGATGTTTACTGTGTATGTATATGTTTCTAGAACAATATCCATTCATCCATCCATCCATCAGCTATTCCCGCTTTATCCGTTTCCGGGTCACGGGGGTCTGTCGGAGCCGAAAGGCAGGCAAAAGGCAGGGGTATACCCTGGACAGGTCGCCAGTCTATCCAGGGCCTCATACAAGACAAACAACCAATCACACTCACATTCACACCTAGGGAGAATTTAGAATGATCAATCATTTAGAATGATCAATCATTGGACTGTGGGAGGAAGCTGGAGTACCTGGAGTAAACCCACGCAAGCACGGGGAGAACATGCAAACTCCACACAGAAAGACCCACCGGGCCGGGAATCGAACCAGGAACCTTCTTGCTGTGAGGCAACAGTGCTAACCACTAAGCCACCGTGCTGCCCTCTAGAACAATATATTTTTCTGTATATTTTTCATTATAATTTCAGCATACTTTTGAGGATATTTCCTTCTTACATTATTGTTAAATATAGGCACAGTGTAAAAAGTGATTCAGACTAACATCTCACTGCAGGTTGTCCGTGTAAACCTGGGCATGTGACAAATACAGTTCTTGAATGTTGAATCTACAATTCTTGAATCTAAAGGCTTGAAGACCTCACTGGATCTGATAACCATAACCACGTTTTTGAGTCCCCATTTGTAAGTCAATGAACACAACAGCAGCAGCGCCATGGAGGAAGCTGCTGCTCTCCAAGGAAAAACTTGGCTGCATGCCTGAAGTTCGCCAGACAACACCTTGATATCTGCAGCACTACAGGAAAAACATTTTATAGAGCGATGTTACAAACATTGAATTGTTCGGGAAGAAAAGAATAAAAAAACGTTATTCTCATGGTACAGCAGTACATTATAAACGTCACATCTGATTAGTACAAGTTCAGAAATTCGTACAGAAAGCCTCAGATCCTGCACAGGGGATAGACGGGTGGGCTCAGCATACAGTCCTGGGAGGAGAGGGTGCTCAGCGTGAAGCTGGAGGAGCAGTGCAGGCTAATCTTGACCTGTTCAGGAGCAGTTAATGAGGAAAGTTTAGGGAGAGGGGGAATCTAGGTGTAGCAGCTTTTCCATGGATATAGCTGGGATAATTGTGTTGAACGCTGAACCATAATCCACTAAAAGCATTCTCACATATTTCCTAGGCAGTTCTAGATGGCAAAGTGCCAAGATGACAGATGAGCTCTACCGAGAGCTCTCATAGCAGCTCTCAGGGTTTTCACAATAAAGTCATTGCTTCCAGGTGCAGACAGCGGTGAGTGCACACGGTTTTACAGTTAGTGCACCAGCCGTTGTGGACATGCATGCACACACCCCCTCCTCTGCTCTTACCAGAGTCCCAGTTCCCGTCGTGTCGAATAAGGGAGCGCTACTGGCGCTACTGCTGTGTCTGGGGTCAACAGTCGTAGCCAAATCTATGTTATTATCACACACCAGTCACAGATGATACGGCTTGAATAGTACATCCAGTTCATCCGTTTTGTGCCAGATGAATCTGGCACTGAGAGAAATGTGCTCGGTACCAGCAGCTAGTAGGCCTCTGCAGCAGCCTTGATCTTGGTTCCTCTCTTGCCACACCCTGTGCTGCCTCTCTGACTCGACACCAATCGAAGCAGATCATGGCAGCTTTGCTATATCAGGGATTTTTTTGAGCTTTGTGGAAAGTGCTCGTGACATTGTTCTAACTGAGAATACATCCTTGAACACACTGCACACAAAATCAAGGAGTCACTCTGCCATGTGGAGTACATGGTGGGAACATCAATTTTCCAACATCGAAACAGCAGTGAAGTGGGAGGAAGCATCATGATTTTGGCTTGTTTTACAGCCGCACCCCCCAACCCCCGTGTAAGCGTTAGTAGAAGAAAGATGAAGCAGCAGGGTGATGACCCTAAACGGGATGTACATCCACCAGAATTTGGTGTAAATCATGGGGTTCACATACTTTTGCTTGCTACTATTACCAGTTTGTCCTTGCATATATCTTTTTTACTGTCAGAAAGTACTTAATAGTCTATTTATGAATGTCCGCATGTATTGGCCTGCTTTTTCTTATATTTATTTTTGACGAATGGCATTTCTTTACAAACCTTAGCTTGTGTAAATCTCGTCCAAGTCAAAGTTCACTACCAGGTCAGCAGCCATGCGTCTGACAATCAGCCTGACAGACGCTGATGTTCTCCTGCCTCCTGCTGAGTTTCCACCGCTTCCCTGCCTCAGCAACAACAACATCATCAACATAATATACACACAGTGTCTGACCTATCAAATATTTATGCAATATTACAGTACGCAGGGCTGCCTAAAGCAAACACAAGCTCACATCTTCACAGGAAACATTTACCACTTTGTCATTTTTACTATGTGCTGCAGTAGCTGGAGTGTAAGGCAACGTTACAGCTTATTGTCCATATGTGGTTTGACTACCAGTAAATCTGCTGCAAAGAATATGCAGGACTATCCGCCATGCATGTTAGGGGAATATTAAAGTAAGAGGAGAAAACAGGGAAAATAGGCGACTGAGCAGGGGGAGGGAAGGAAGGACGGCCGGTTTATGAATCCCGCTTTAATGGTTCCACATTATTCCGAAGTCCTTCAGGCCAAATCCAGCTGTTCACTTGGAGCCTCCTTACTTACACCCACTGTTATTGTGAGTCCGTCTTTCCTCCATGCTCTCCTTTTCTTTCTCTGTTGTCTCAACTCACATTTTCGTATAAATCTGCCTGACCATAGCTCACTCTCCAGCCTTTGCCTTCGTTCCTTATTCCCTCTGTCCTTCTTCACCTCCCTCTCCCCGCTCTGTCTTTTCCTTAATCCCATTCAGAGTAGTTGAGTGACAAACCTAATTGGAGTGCAGAGAAGGTCCGGTGGGAAACCCGGCACGAAGCAAAATAGAGACTCCTCTGTGAAGAAGCGTGCAAGACAGTGGAGACAGTGATGGCCAGTCAAACTGACGGCTGGGAGAGAAGAAATCAAAGACTGAAACTGAGAGGTGTGTGTGCGCACTTGTTTTCAAATTTAATATTAAACTGATTACTGCAGTTTACTGATGTTCAACGCAAACTAGGAATGTTGGTGACACAAGTGTATTTGAGCTGTGATATACTTAGTCACACATATGGTCACATAAGTGTCAAGAAGAATGGATGGTGCAAGAAGGACATAGCTTCGGAACATGAAAACATCCCAGTGGATAAGTTTAAAGGAGCACCATTATTTAGGATTATTTGGGCTTGCTTCGCTGCCTCAGGGCTGGACCACTTGCCATCAAGGGAAAATTAATATTTAATGTGTTTAATAAAAAACACACACACACAAAAGAAATGATGTTTGTGTGTTATCAGCACATTGTGTTTGTCTTTTTGTCGTGACTTACAAGACATTTCATGACAAATTAATAGAGAAAACCAGTGAATTCCATGAGGATCCCATACTTTTTCTTGCCACTGAATGTCAGAAAATCATCTCAGGCAGAGGTTGGACAAAAGACTCTTTTTCCACCCACACTTTCCAATGTAGGACAACCGAGTTTGACTGATGACAACAGATATTGGCACAGTGGTCACGTTTAATCGGCAACAGCCTAAAGTCATGCAGTGTTGTCTTGTGTCTCTGTGGGATTTGACCAAAATAATGTAAGACATGTCATCAGCGCCTCAGGAAACTGTGGCAACTTCTGAAAGTATGTCCAGAGTATGTTTTCCAATCATTAGATACATACAGCCGGGTAAAAACTTTGGGAGAAAGGTAAATTAGTAAAACAAAACAGAAGCAGGACGAGGGTCAACTGGTGTTTCAACCCCCGGCCAAGACCACGCTAAGCAAATACAAGAGTAAGGGGTGTTCCAGCACTGACAATGGATTTACAAAGTAGGAGAAGGTCAACGTGCACTTTGTTGTGTCTCAGGCCGGAGAGTGACACATGAAATCTCTCCCCATTTGCTGCCGTACTCAGCGAGCTTGAACACTTGTACCGTCACTTGTGATTTGCTTCCTGACGGAAGGTAAATGTTCCCTCAAACGAAACCGAAATTAATATTTTGACGCAAGCAAAAGTCCTTTAACGTTGCTTTAACCTCTGGACACTTTCCAATGAGTTCAGGAAACGTGTAAAAATATGAAAGGTTTTTTTTTCTTTCAGTCTTTCAGTCAATCAGCTCTGCACAGTTAAAAATGAGCCAACCTGCAGCAAGTCAGCAGTAATGTTCAGCTTACCTCACTGTGATAAGTACTGTAATATTTCCAGAGAGTGGCTGAATCCTCAGAGTTGTTCAGAGTGAAAGTGAGTGCAGCACAGAGCACCTTCGTCATTTGTGAACAAGAGGAACTGACAGTTAATGGTGAAAAGCTGTCGGTCAAGGACTAGATAAGGACTCTTGTCATGCACAGCGTGGGGACTGCCACTGACCCGGTCTGCTGTTAACCACCAAAACTTCCATCACATATAAGAGGTTTTGGCTCTGCTTTTATAACGCGCAAACATTAACTGAACAGAATTTCACCAAAACAACAGAAAGATTAACCTTAAGGATGACGAAACGTGAGGCAAGGCCCTTAAATAAAGCCTTCTGAAAACAGAGGTTTCTGCGTGTCACTGGGGTTTAAACCGGCTAAAGTCTCTGAGATACAAACAAAAAGACCCATCCAAAGATGTTTAATGAAATAATTAGCTGTCAAAAGGCAGGCTGTGAAAGGGAGTGAGAATCCATCAGGGGGAAGGGTACGATCCCCCGGTTTATGTTCTAATCCGAGCTTTCAGGAGCCTGGGTGATATAAACCACTTTTTTTTTTTCTTCTTCTTCTCTGACTGCGTTTTGGCTGGATTAATTGACAGGCCTGACATGGGAGTGAAAGCTGTTTGGGGCAGCTTGAAAGTCAGGACCTCGGACAGAAAATCTATGGCTTAAAGAAATAGGCTGCAGCCCAGCAGAAGCTGCTACCAGAAATGAAACCTTGTGCACGCGTGTGCATGAGACTGGTGTGTGTCTTACTGTGTATTTTGGTGTTTTGGAAGACAATATTTTGTTGTAGAGCTAAAATTGTTAGGATTATTACTTTTAGTGTTCCAGTTGAAGTGCTTCCAGACTTACATGTCTGCTGTGATTGTGTCCAGTTTCAGGTCTCCGTAAATGTTCTCCGACCATTTGAAGACCCACATTCTGCCAGCCGACGTAATGTTCTTCTCTGAATCTCGCCTTATCACTGTCGTTCTTCAGAGTGAGTTGTACATTCAAAGCCTTAGGAAACCTTCTTTAGCCTTTTGAAGTTTTCCGACCTGTTTGCATGAAATCAATCGCGGGCACCTTTTTTTCCGAGGCTTCACTTCAAAGTGCACCACCTTCCCATTGCTGCTGCAAAGGCCTTCCTCCTTTTTCATCTGTGACTCTCACATATTGGTTCCTCTCAGTTCTTTAGGTGAAGGATTGTTAATGGAACATAACAATAACCAAACCAGAGACTGGAAAGACCTGGTTGCATTCTCCTAAAATAGTTCTGAGCAGGGAGGGGAGAAATGACAACTAAACTGCAAACTGAAGGTGTGAAAATAGTGTTTGAATGTAGATAGTCTTGGTGAGACATATTACACCTCAGCAGTGGCAAAACTAGGCTTCCATGTGCAGCTGTTTCGTGTTTTTGTTGGAAACATCCAATCTTGTGTGCTTTTATAGTAGTTCTTTAAGGGTCATGCTTCCTGATGTTGCTGTAATTGGTCTCTTGTGAGGAGATGTTGCTAAAACATATGTAGTGCCTCAAGGATGTCTGCATGTGATGCTCGACAAACAGGTGCTGCTGCAGCAGAGGAAGAGGTGCTGGGTAAAGAAACAATGGGTGGATGGCACAGGTTCATAGAAACAATTCCCAGAGTTGATGCACGAGCTATTTCATGTTTTTTCATGAATTATTGACAGTGAAACTCTTTTGTGTTCCCCATAACAAAAACATCAAGACAGCTGAAGTAAACTGAAGGAAAGATTGTTTTTTGCATATGTGAAAGTGTGCGTCTTATCAGCTCAGAATCAACCAGTCGGCACATTTACAAGGCCAGTATTGTCCCCTTTATCATTGCAAGACAACTTGATTATCACAGTATTCATGGCTCCAGACGTATCCTTTAAGGCCTTTCATGCCTTGGTGATTTAACCAGCGTATGCCAACTTATCAACATTTCTCTAAAACACTGGTATAAGCTGAACTAGCAATGTTTTTGGTTTTTTGGGGGTTTTTTTGGGGTATATGCATGCCATATTAATAATTAGTTTTTTTACTAACTTTAATAGAACATTTTGATAACGTATAGATTACTTATACCAACAAACACTTTGCGTATTGCCAGCGTTTGCTACTTATCCCCAACAATAGTAAAAATGATCAATAACGCATGTCAGAGTATCGCAGATGATCCCGTCGTAGCCTGTCAAAGCTGCACTAGACATTGCAGAAGTGGGAGTATCAACATAACCCTAATGCCAAAAACATCGAAGACACTGCCAAGAAGTCTCCTGGCAAGGGGTATCCATCGTCCCACAGCCTCACACTCACCCTCTGATGGAGATGATGCAGGTTCCAACGCCTCCACGCCATCGTCAGTAGCATCAGCGGGGCTGCGTCCGTGGCCGCCACCTCCTCTCAGCCAATGGAGGTCGACCATTAGCTGATCATACATGCCAGGCTGCCAAACTGCAGCACAGGGGAGCCGCCTGTGTGAAGTATGCCAGAGCGCTTCATCGTCCTCCTAACTACCCATAACTTATTTGACGTATGTCAGTGTATTTGTCACATTTTTCAGAAGTGGGCAGAAGCTGGCTAAACCGTCCTGGTGTGACAGGGCCTTTAGTGGTGGATGAGTCAGCCTATGAGGATGCTGTTTTTGAGAAGTTGCCACAGTCTACTGAAAACCTAACGAAATCTCTTAAACGATTTTGGTCAGAGACACAAAACAACGGCTCACTTTTCAACAACATCTTTTTAAGACCCAAAGGCCGTGCCTTTCTTGAAGTCCATATTATAGTTTTGTGCTACCCACTTCTAAGGTACAGTGAATGCAACACGGTGGGAAGTTGGGTTGGAATAAAGATGGAGAGACAGGATAATTCTCCTCTGATCTGCATTTGCAATGTCATAGAATCCTCCAAGTTTTAAATGGCTAACTGAATGAAACTTCACTGAATCGAATTGTATTTGGTCTGGACATCAGCTGTTGATCGAAATGTTGAGCCTTTTTTTTCCAGGTTCCAAATATAGAAGGAGTACTGGTACGGGAGACTACCGGAATCACAAGTGAATGACAACTGCACTGTCGTGGCCACGTTTACAGCGGTATCAGGTTACCACTCAGGAAAGATTTTAGCTTGAATTTCAACAACTGGTGAGCTGAGATGTGAACTTTAAAGCCTTCTTGCATTTGTTCGACGGTGAGCAGAGTCGGAACGTTGTTGTGGGTAGGAGCCATCCCTGTGACTGGTTTTAGTGGGTTCAGGAACCTTCTGCTGTGGAACAAACCTGAAACACTCATGATGTTGCATCAGTTCACAAACTTCTGTTCATTTTTCAAACATTTAACGTCACCATTACATGTGCGGAGTCTCTTATAACCTGGTTAACGCTCGGTTTCAGGTCATTTGATGAAATTATTTCAAAATAAATCATAATTAGTATTCGCAATCAGCTGAGGATAATTAGGCAGGTTCTGTTTTTTTTTTTGTTGTTGTTTTTATTTTTGAGAGGGGGAGTTATTTGCTAACTGAGGCATGATGTAATTAATTGAAAGTGCCAGCTGCTATATTTTGTTAGTATTTAATCAAGTGCAAATGTGAATTTTGACTTACTTCCTTGAAGGGATGAATAAAAATCCATAATCCTGTTGGCTGCTTGGATTTCGCAGTCTAAACATGAGATTAGATTGAGGTTGCAATTGTTGTTAGGTAAATAAAGTTGCTCGTCTCTGACATATTAGTACCATTAACTAAATATAGCATGTTTTTATTTGTTTTTCTTTTCAAGTGTAAGCCTTTTATCTCTTACTAAAAGTATAGAAAATGCATTCAATTTTTCTTTTAGTGCATGAATAGCATGAATAGCACGACTATGACACTGAAGACTAAGTATTACTTTTACAAGTGAAGTACAGAATACGTCAGTGGCAGCTGGAGTGGCTTGGTGGTCAATTTGTTAAAAGTAAGGGGAAAAAACGACTTTTCCTTAAAGAAAATACTCTAGGAACTCATCAACCAACGTCTGAAGGCCATGGAGGGCAAGTTAGACCAAGTGAGACCAAGTGGAAACGGATACTGGTGCTAGACTTGGTTCAAAGCTGGTTCAGCTTGAGGAACTGACCTGTGCTTCCATAGAAGCACAATCAAGTCATTATGTTTGTAGATCTCTAAAATGAGGTTTGAAGCTCCCTCATTGCCTGGTATATGCTGCACTACTTGAGCAGATTAAAGGTGAAAGGCGACAGCAGTGTGATAGTGTCTGTCATTTTAGCTTGAAATCGGCTGTCCTGTGTCGTACAGTGTGAGAGGTCTGACAACGGCTGCGTCATAAGGTCTTTTTAATCAAAAATTGTCTGAGATATCAGTCACAAGGACACTGTCAAAAATCCCAAGAATTTGTCTTGACGGGCCAATTAAAACTGAACATGAAATGACATATTAATTCATGTGACTTGCCTCTTCTCCTTAACCGTGACTGGGACCAGTCTCCTCCTTTTCCACTTACTTGCTTACAGAACACATAAAGTTACTTGTAAAGGGTGTTTTATTTTCTTGTTTCCTTCTTGTTGATTGTTTACCATCAGTGGAGGCTGCTGATGCTACTCTCAGGAGGTCATTGTACAGTCGACCCAGACTATGCTTGAACTCAAACCCAATATTAGGCAGATGCAAGTCTGAAACTGTGAGAAATCATGTTTTTATACTGTAGAAACTGTGCAGTGAATAGGAGCCTTTTGTGACCTTTGAATTTATGTATCGTGCTTTATTCTCAAACCAATGCCTTCACATAACCAGTGTGCATTTATAAAAAGTTTTTGCAAACAGCAGTTGCTGTTTGTGAATGCTCTTTGTGATGCACACCGCTATTTCCAAAGGCTGTGTTTAGGAGCTCTGCTACAAATAGGATTTATAATCACTTTTTTTGAACTGGATCCATAACCACCAGCAGGTGATAATGAAACACTCAACTGTGTTTAATGATGAAGATGCAAGCCCTGTTTTTAAATTCACTTTAAACACAGACAGTGTAAATGGTGCTTTATGCAGCTCATTGGACAATATTCACTAACACTAACTGCCCATTTGAAATAATTACCAGTGCTGTTTCCATTAACATCGATGTAGAAGCTTTTATTCTCCTTTAAATTGAGGAGGCCAACAGCTACAGCAGCTTTTTTTTGTTTGTTTTTTTGTAAGAAACTCCACAAAATGGGGTTTTACAGTGATCTTCCTCTCTTTAAGTATTTTGACTTTCCTCTGTGGTGCTGAAACAGCCATTGGCTCATCTCAAGGGGGGTGGGGTCCTTCAGCTGTTGCGCAAGCTGTGCATGAAATTGTATTAGTTAAACTGTTTAAGTGTTTTTCAGAAACTTTTTTTTATTTTTCACCCTCCTAAACTAATTCTTCAGAACTTAGTTACACCATATGATTTTAAACTGGAATATTTACAAAATTTGCCAGTTTCAACTCTCATGAAAAGTTTGTCAGATGTGAATTTCCACCTGTGAGCAGCCCCACACAGAAGGTGTGACAGTTGTCACAATGTTTTAGTTGCCCATGATGAAAACAAGACACTGGCTTTTGGCCTAAAAGAGACCTAAATCTCTTCAGTCAGTCTCGTCTCTACAGACGCAGAGATTGTACCGTTGGAAACCTGGGCATTTTCTTCAAAGCAAGTAGCAATCTAGAGTTTGCTATGACATAAACATTGTAAAAAAGAGAAAATATCCTCTTGTGTTAAACGTCTGCACCCAATCCCACTTGCACAAACACAAGCACATTAGCATTCAGCCTGAGTGTCTGTTGACCATGATAAAGGGCATCAGGTGGCCAGCAGCGTCTTCCCAAAGCCCACAGATTCCTTGAGTAGAAGAGCTCTCTGTGGAGTATGTGTACTCTCCTCTCATGCTCTGACAAGAAACCTTGAGCTTGAAAGTCTGGTCCTCCCAAACAATGAGACACCCGCAGGGTTATGAATATGACATACACACAAATGCACTTTGCATACATGCACACGTGCACTCGGGATTCTGGTTAACACCCGGACTTGTGTTCTGAGTACAGGGGGCCTTGCTCTTGCAGTTTAACCCCCTTCCTCCTCCTCCTCCGCCCACTTTGACTCCCACTTCAATGCCATCGAGAGGCTTGAGCTTCTGCGTCAGTGGATGGGCTCTATATTCAAGTATCCGTCCCTTCGCTTACCTTTGCTTCTTGGTGTAATTTTGAGCCATAGATAGATTATTTATACGTGTAGTTTACCTGTTAGATTTAGCTGTATCTAAAAATATACTGAATGAGGAGACTTTACATCTGCTTCCGTTTAGCACCTCTATAAAATGAATAAAAAAAACAGTTGCTTCATTTGCTCTGTATCGTTTTCACATAATTTCAGTGACTCATAAACAATCAGAGACAATGGTCCACATGTTGCTACTGCACAGGTGGCGTTTAATTTGAAGGGCAAAGTTAAATATTGACTAAGAATAAAAACAGCAAGAATTTCAGAAATACATTTTGAATGACTTAAAGAAGCTGGATGAACAAGTGTGGCTGTGTTCACCAGATATATTTCAGCTGTACATATGATGTCTGGTGGATTTTTGCTTTGAGAGACTTAAACCCTGAATGACGACGGAGGTCAATGGCTCACCGGGAAAATAGGCATACTTTCAGAGAGAGCCTTTCATCTCACATCCCAGCGTGAACTCAGGTATATTCTGAGACGCTTAGTCAAACACGGACTCGTAGATAAAATCTTGAGCGCGCGCACACACGCACACAGACTTTCAAAAGTGGAACACGCATTAATAATACTAAGATGAGAGGGAATTGTAATGCTTGCATCACACTACAGTAAGATTTCCAAAGATTTCAGCCCTGTCTCTCCTTTGCTTTCACATATAGCAACAGAATTACACAAGATTACTGTGGTTAGTGTAATTAGTGACTCGTGTAGTGTTATGTAGCTTTAGACGGTGACATTCTTTAGATGTGTTTCAGAGTGTGTTTGTTTTACTGAGGCCGTTCAGGTGTTTTTATCACTGAATTTAGCACTTGTACATTAGGCTTAGGCGGAAGGAGCTCTGGTATGTTGAATTTACAGGGAAAAGAAGCAAGAAAGAAGCCTTCTTGTTCCATTGCACTCTTTGTTCAACTGACGTGATCTATTTCAATAGAACTGAATACAGTAGAACATGTTTTATTAATCCAAAAGAGACTGTATATGTCATCCAGTACCCTGAGACTACACTTAAAGGAGGGAAGAGGAGGATTAGTGCCTGATGGAGCCACCCCACAAGATGAAACCACAGAAATAGATCCAGAAGATGACCTCTGCTATGTGGCCAGGCTCTACCGTACCAGGGAAGACTCGATGTGCAGACTACGCAAAGATGCCCCCAAAATAATCCAGCACATAATGGCTGGTTCTAATAATCTGGCAAGTCTGACATGCATGGAACACCACAACCTGGAATAGTGAAATGATGTGGACAGTGAAGGCAACGGTGGTGCTGGTGGTAGAAGGAGCACTCAGAGCTGTAATGTCCAGGAGATCCAGCTGATCCTCGAAGTAACCTCAGAGAAGATTCCAGTCCCAGGAAGAGCAAGAATACTGCACACAACCCTCAAGCTCCCAGGCCTCTGGTAGAGGACACGACTTTGCCAAGCATGCACAGGGCCCCAAGAAAAGATTTGGTACAACTGAAAAAAATAAGATAATATCATACTTAAATAAAACACGTGATAATTGTTTGTGTATTATTTCATAGATAAGACATTCAGGGGTTAATGGTATTGTATATTGGTTGGAGCATCTGGATAATCCCAGCAAAAGCAAGACATTGGGACATGGGGAGAGTTTGATTATTGAGATGGTAATGGCATCATCAGATCAGCAACCACACATTCTAGCAGCGCTGATAAAGAGAGGAGCTCAGCTGTCATCCGATGACCAGCTGGTGCTGAGGTTGATCAGGTGGTGGGGAAGGATGCCAGACAGGCTTAGTGCACACAGAGATAAAAAAAAAAAAAAAAATGTTTAAACTCTATGTTTCTAATCGCTAAAACTAAACTGGATTGTTAAAGTAAAACCAAACTAACTACTATGACAACTATGGAACTATGGAACTATGGAAGGCACTGCTGTCAGCCATCAAACATCCAGCACATGTCTTTATACCTCCTTTAGCTTCGTAAATTGGCCGCATTCAGACACAAACACACACATGAGAGTGAACTGTGATTTAAGAATCCGCTGTTGGAATTTCACGCATGCGTATGAGCTTAAACTAAACATCCTAAAATAATGTGACAATGGGATATTTAACTGTTATCCAAATAAATGTCCCATGAACTTTTTTAAGGTTGTTGTCCAGCTTTTACCCCGCTAAAACGCCTGTTCTGAAGTCTTTAGCTGTTTCATTTCTACTCAGATGAGAACCATCCCTGGATAATCTCTGTTCATTATACACACTTAGAAGCATACACAGCCATCAGCCTCACCCCGAATTCACTCTGACAAAATTACACACAGAAAACACACATCTACACATCGACACGAACACACTGAGACAATCTACAAGACGAAACAAGGCAACGGCATGCAAAAGCCTTCGGGGACCGAGTCGTATAATGAGCCAAATCTGAAATGTGTGAGTCTGACAACAAAATCCATCAATGCGTTCTCAAGGCCCATCTCCCCCATCTCCCCCATCTCCCCCTTCCTCCCATCACCCTATCACTGACTCCTCCCTTATCTTCTGCTGCTTATATACACTTATAGTTTCTCTAATCACAATACCGAAAGGCAAATGAAACTTGGCAAAGTTTCTCAGATGCACAAACCCCCAAATATTCAAAGCACACATGGGTCTTGTCTTGTCCCTCAGTTGTGGTCTAATTAGTTTCTAAGGCAGGGGACACAACAATGTGATGTGCTAATTTGACTTGTGTTTGAGCCTCTGTGAGAAAAACTTGACGGAAATGATGCAATTAATGGCAACACAACTTAGTCTTTGTTTCTCTGCGCATTTGTGTGCTTTGCAGAAATGCACTGTATACTTTTGCAAGCTTTTGTATGTCTTTTCTTAAACTACTAACGCGTTAAAAAAAGCTGTGTTTTCTGCTCACTCGAGTTTGTCTTTGGATGTTTCAGAGAGTAACGATGCACGGGGGTGGAGGGAAGCTCACCGCCTCGGCAAAGTTCGCACGGATGACAACCTCTCTTAACTGATCAGTTTGTGTTTGTTGACTGACATAAGAGATGCAGCCATTGAGTGTAAACATTCAAATTATGACAAGCCGACTGCATAATTATGTCTCTGAATATTTCCCTGTGGGCCTGAAGCAAAGAGAGGTGCAGGAAGAGAAACCGAGACGGTTACAAACTTTCAGGTAAATGACAATATCAAGAACATTTGATTGAAATATCCCCGATCGTTAAAAAATCACTTGGCTCTCTCTCTTTTCTGCTGCTCTGGAGATTAGTGGATTAGATTGAAACACTGGATTAAATTAATCCGCAACCTGGGATTAGAATTGCAAGTGTGGGATTTGAGAGATTTATGGCATGTTGCATAATGGATTTACATGAGTTTTTTTACTAGTATATTGAGATCACAAGAGCAAAATAGAGGTATAGACTGAGAAAGAACAGGCAATAAGAGTGAAGACTGGATTATTTTTAATTCACCCTTTGAAGATGTGCATGCACGCCCTTTTGCATGTCAGGCCAGGGATTGTTTTAAATTTCTGTGTGCAGAGACTTTCCTTTTTTTTCTTTCTTGAAAATATAATTTAGTATAGCCAGTGGTTAATGCATTATTTCATATTGAAATGAGAGAATGCAACGGAGGTGCCCAGGAGGGACGGAAAATGTTTTAGTCATTTCAAACAGTGTTGTACTTACAAGTAAACAAGCAAGAGGAACGAGAGAGAGCCGGAAAGGCTCACAGAGTGGAGGGCACATATACAAGTCAACATAGATCGAGTTATGCAGAAGTGTTGGCAACCCTGGTGTAAAAAAAGCAAACAAAAAAACAAAACTGTCAGCAACTGGAAGAATTATCTGAATTCCCGAGGACCCCAGGTCAAGGACGGAACGTTACACGTTACGTCTGAGCCTGTAAATCCTCATGGTTGCTGTCTGAAGTTGTTTCAGCCTCGTTTTTTTGTGACTTTGCTCATTAACACACTGCTCTTTAGAGGTGTGTCCATAGATTTTTGATGATTTGACATTAGACACAAGAGACTGTGAAGGCCGTGACAGGAGGTTCAGCCTCTGCCACTTCAAGAAGTCCAATGAGGATTCTAATGGATATTTGGGATTAATCTCCTGTTGTGGAGGCCATCGTCTTTTGCCTCTTTGGGATATTTGGAGTGGGGGTCTCATAGTAAGGTTTTCAGTTATTTCCTTTCTCAGATGGATGGATGGAAGGTTTTCTTCTAGATGTTGGTGCCATTTAACTAACCCCCTTCATCAAAAATATTCCTTGTACCTTTCACAATGAAAACCTGACCTTGTGAAATGCAAATATAACTTTGCTCAATGCACCACAAACATTAGACTTTTTTTTCCATACCTCTGTGCAACAGATGTGTTTGCAACATTCTGACATGAAGCCTTGCACTCAGGACTGCTGACTCTAACATCCCAGTCACACTTATGCAGGTTCAGCTGTATGGTAGATCCGCTTATTACTACTCCACAGTCTGCTAAACTTCCCTGAAGGTCTTTTACAGTCAAAACTGAGTTTTCAGCTGGGGGAAAGCTTCCTGACAATACCCTGCTATCTTCTTAGAGCTTTGTCCAGCTTTGTGGACAGCATAAATTATTGTTAATTATTGAAAGTGCTGGGCAGCTGCTTAGATGAGCCTTTGGCTGCTGATGATTGGGGAAAGGTATGAGCAATCAGAGGTTTCATTATACTTTGAATTTGTTGCATCTTGCTTCTTCTAATGATGGCATGAACTAGTCATAGCTGAAAACTGGTCTCAAGTTGTGAGACCTCAGTAAAAGTGAACTTTTCGTGATGTATGCATGTATGATTGCTCACAGAGTGTTTTTATTGTGTGTCCACTTAATCCTAGAAATGATGTACAAGTGGAAAAAACACAAACAATGAACCAACAACAGTCCCACCTCCGAAAAAAATCGTTTAAAAAAGCACAATGAATTTTACATTTCTTTTGGCTTTTCTTTGTTTTGTTTTTTATTGCAGACAATACGATTGCAAGACAATTAATATTTTCTGATCAATTGCATTTTATTAAAGAAAAACTATTTCTTTTTGGTTTTTGTGGCAAAATAATCTAAAAATGGTACAAAGGCAGTCCACCACTAGTAAGGAGGTGAAGGGAAAAGGTAAAGATGTCAAACAAGTCCTTTCCAGAGATGATTGTTATGATGATTTGGTATAAAAGAAAAAACCTTGAAAGCCTGAATTTAAGAGGACCTCCATTTTGTCAAGAAATGTGTGAAAAAATCATTGAAATATGTAAAAATTGTGTTCCCCAGAGAAAAACATTGTAAGGGATTTGCATATTTTTCCTTCTCCTAGTGCATAAATATTAAACCGCTCAAGGAATCTGGAGGAATTTCAGAGCATAAATGCTGGAGGGAGCGAGTCTAAGCTGGACACCCATGAG
Organism: Xenentodon cancila; assembly: GCA_014839995.1. Lineage (NCBI taxonomy): Eukaryota > Metazoa > Chordata > Actinopteri > Beloniformes > Belonidae > Xenentodon > Xenentodon cancila. The sequence continues at coordinate 28,132,600 of CM026198.1, read as the reverse complement.
CTCCGAACCTTCAGACTGCACTGCATGAAGAACCGTCATTCATTATTAGTTGACCATACGGGAAGGGGATTACAATATTGAGCTACACTAACAAATGCCACTATAAACTTTACTGTGCAAAAAAAAACAAAGCCTTATGTTAATCTTGTCCTGAGGTGCTGTAAACATTTCTGGGCTTGGAAGCATCTGACCACCACCCATGGTGTCAGAGGAAGCGATATTCCAGCTTTCGTGGAAGAAAGAGATGCCACTTTCTCTGGATCAATGACAAAAAGGAAAATCCAGACGATTATCAGCAACGAGGCCCAAAGCCAGGCTCTGTGATGGTACGGAGTTTTCTGAGTGTCTGTTTCCACTTCTGTGATGGCAGCGTTCATGCAGAAAAGTACACTGCGATTTTAGAGCAGCACATGCTGCCTTCAGGACCACATCTTTTCCTGGAACATGCATGCGTTTCTCAACAAGACTATGCAAAACAACAGTGTGCACACATAGCAAAGAGATGAGTGAGGAAGAAGGCAGAAGTAGAAGGTAAACGTAGAGGTCTGAGCTGCCTGCAGTCCCGACTTGACCCTGATAGAGAATCTGTGCAAAATCACCGATGTTACAAATATAAGCCTGTACTGATGTACAATTGAAGACAAGTTTGCAGGAAGATTGGGACATCTGAAACTCTTCATCGTCACTTTTTTTCTGACTTGTGGTTGCATTTCTAACAAACCTTACGCTGTACAAGCTCTCCACTCATGCTGGAGGTGGATATTACTTTAACCATGCCACTCAGTGTGTGCCAGGCTGCTCTCTTATTAGTTCTCATTTAGAAGAGGATTTCTCCACTGTCGCCGCTTTGACAGATGTCACTTTGCTTGGATGACTTCAGGCCGTGGCCAGACGTCTCAGGGGAAATTATTCTGCTGTGAATTTCAAGGATCTGTTTGTTACGCCAACTTCAGCCAGCCTGCTCTTGCTGAAGGTTGCTAAGTGTTAAAGTAACTCCCTCAACGACCATGATATATTGCCCGCTTGACAAAAGAAATAACCAAGAACAACATCATCCTTTCCATGGTGTGGTGAATAAATTTGTTTATTTGGATCTGTCACATGCAGTCAAAATTCGACAAGATAGGGTATGTTCTGTCGGATCTTCACTGGAAGGTCTGGATTAATGTCTCAGTGTGGCTTTAGACAAAATCAGATGCAGAATCCAACCAAATATTCAGATAAAAAAAAATATGTGAAATACACACTACAGCCTCTGCATTTATTATCGTCTTTAAAAAGTGGGGAAGATTTGATGTGACTATATTCTAATGGGTTTTGAAAAAAAAACGTAATAACAGATATATATCTTTTCCCTCTTGAGACATTTAGCTTGGCTCATCAGAGCTGAAGGCAGATACAGTGGAGAATTTTTAAAGGGGATTATTCATTTGGCTTTCATGTTTTTTTCCAATGCTGAGTGCATGCATTTGCATTTTAATAAATTATTCTAATTCAACAAATTTTCAGTTGACAGGTGCAGAGTAAACATAAAAAAAGCAGTCACTTATACTCCTTTTCAGCCTCTCAGCGCCGAAAAACTAAGACTGATACATGGTGCTTTTATAAATTGGAAGAGATGGGTGAAATGCGCTTTAGATGATTCAAGTTCATGACTTTTGCTTATTTGTGCTCCTGTAGCCTTAAATAAATCCCAGCCATGATAGTTGTTGACAGAAATAATATCACAGCATTCAACCTTAAGTTGTTCAAGAACAACTTCCATGAGCAGAAGTGGCGAGCTGGAGAAGCCGGTTTTCACACCGTGTAGATCTGGATTTCAGGTCACTGTTGCTGCTGCTTTCAGGTCTGCTCCTGGATGGTGTTATCGGGTTCTTCTGCAGGGAACAGAAAACAGGCTTCAGTTTTGTAATTATAGAGGTGCAGATAAGACAGATGCTAATTACAGGACAGAATTTAGTTCCATATGTCACTTTGCTCTTTTTTTGCAACTAATTTGTCCAGGCCAGTTTCATTAGTTCGGTTTTTTTTAATGATTCTGTCGAACCCCCGACGCTCGCTTTACAGATAACTGTGTAACCAGTCGGTCTCTAGAGTCACTTTTAGCAGCAATAACTTGAAGTAGTCATTTCGTTTATAGCTTTATCAGTTTCTCACATTGTTGCGGAGGAATTTTACCCCATTCTTCTTTTACAACGTTGCTTCGGGTCATTTAGGCTCCTGGGCATTCGTTACGACACAGCTCTCAGGGACGCGCCACAGCTTAAAGGTACGGACAAGATTCTTCCATCTTTCTGCCTTTCTGGTGCAGATTTGATGTTTTTCTTAATTTCATTGTCTTGATGCATGACCAAACAATAGCTGTTGTCAGATGGCCTCACATGAGAATCTAGAACAGTTTGCCATACAGAGGAGTTCATGGTAAACTCATTGGCTGAAAGATGTCTTAATCATCACCCCTCCACCAGGGGTTTGACGAGTTGTAATGAGGTGTTTCTGCTGAATGGCTTTGTTTAGTTTTCTCCAAACCTGGTGCTGTTTAAGGCCAAACAGCTGTTTAAGGCCAAACAGCTCCTCTTTGGTCTCATCTGTCCATAAGCCATCCCCCAAGTTTAGTGGTTTGCTCAGCCTTACATGTGCTTCCATGCTCTTTTTGGCAAGAAGAGGCTTTTTCTTAACAACCCTTCCAAAAAAGCTTTACTTTTTTAGTCATCTTCTAATTGTTTGGTCATAAACTTCAACATTTACAATTCTGTTTGAGCCCTGTCGGGTCTGAGAGGAATTCTTGCATATTTTGTATTTCTCTAAGCACTGAATGATCTGACCTTGGGGAAAATTTACTACAGCGCCCACTCCTGTCTTGAATGCTTTCCACTTGTGAATAACCTCCTATTCAAGATGGTTTTATGACCCCACCAGTGGATGTGCAGCCACAGTTGCTTCTCTAAAACATTTGTTTTACGTCTTTTCTTTTTATGTATTCGATTAAAAGTCTTAGACAAAAAGGTCTTACACAAAAAACACAGGATTAAAATAGCTGGTACTATCTTCTGACTGTATATATACAGTAAACATTTCTTTTTTCCAAGACTCTCTTTGGGCAGCTGATAAAGAATCACACTGAAAGATGTATGAGCATCCTTTCAGCGTGATAAAAGTGCAGCACTGAAGGTGTACGTTTTTTCATTCTGCTGATTACCTTTAGTCAGTTTTACTTTGCTGATGGATGTGTGCTGCATGCAGTTGTCAAGTACGTGTGTGTGCGCACACACATTATTTACATCATAACAGTTTGATTGTGCTGACCTGTTTAATGGCTTTAACAGACATCTTTAACGTTTGCTTGCACGTATAACATATAACGCATGGGGGCACCCAGGAAGCTTCACCTGGTGTGCGTTACGTTACAGAGGCACTGTTGTGAATTATCGCTTGTATACAGCTTGAATACATTGAGATGATAATGAGGTACTGCAGCAGGAGTGACATGATGTTCTTTTATGCTTTATGAAGGGTGGAAACTAAACAGAGAGTAAGATATGGAGTGAAAGAGGAAATGCTCCTGTCTATCTCTCTGTCTGCAGCTCCCCCCTTGTTAAGAGATTAAATGCCGCACTCATTGTTTAATAGGATTGCTTGGCAAAGACTAGTGTGTATATGTGTGGCTCGTTGGCTTGTGGGAGGGGCTGGGTGGGAGTTTTAACAAGATTGCTAGAACAATATTAATTCTATTTTCTCCTGGCACAACATCTCCCTGTCTACTGGACATCATCATGTTTTTTCCCTGTTTTTCTGCAGCACAAATTCATGTCATACATTTTGGGGAATAAGAGAACAGTTTACAGCTTGTTGACAGACACAAAGTGTTAGAGACTGTAACTGCGAAAATAAGAGAGGGCAGAGCTGCGGCAAACTTTATGTGAATCATCGCATTCAACCACGAATGTGGGAAAAGATCAACTGCAATTAGAGGAACATCAAAAAGTTGGTCAGTTTAGCATCTTACAATGTGTTCATGACTCATAACAGAACACGATGGAGACATAATGGAAAGTAATTTGCCCCAAAAACCTTGATGATATTACTTACATTGCTGACATACTGATATTGAGTTGAGTCGTTACATAAAATAAAATGAATGTATTATATATTTAATGTTTTTAATATGAATAATTCATATGCACACAATTTATAGTAACTGAATGAAAGCAAAATATACAAACCCTGTTCAAGGAACAGTATTAGTCTATTTTTGGAACATCTAGGGACAAAATGAAAAAGCTACGAAACAAGCACTGCCAAGGTCATTTCAGTATTTCCCAGATTTAAGAAAGCAATCGCAGTCCAGACCAAAATTTAACTGGTTCTTCCTTTGTTCAAGCTCCAACTCCCAAACAAGGTTCATAAATTCAAGCAACAGCTTCACATACCTTCACCTAGGTTCTCATCTACAAAGAGGAAAACATATATATCTGTTAGAATGATAAATTATTTTCAGACAATAGCAGATAGTGTGGTAATTAATCCATTCTTGCATCCATCCATTTTCTACTATTTTCCAGGTCTGGTTCATGGTAGCAACAGCTTGAGCAGAGAACTTCTTAATGGTCAATTAATGGGGGTAGTAATCTTTCCATAGAGTCCAGGGAATGCCCTGAGACCCTCCTCTGATGGCAGATGTCTACAGATCCTACCCTGAAAACTGTCTAGCAAATCCTAACGAGATGCCCTAAAAGGCCCAGATAACACCTAGTTTTAAGATTCATTAATTCCCAATATATTCTGTCTCTTTTACTCTACGAACATATTTTTTACAGGTGTGAAACCAATGCCTTCTCAGATGTGATTGGTCCATAAAAATAAGGTTGCACATTGATTTATAAAAGGAAATAAGAAAACTTCTGGTACTGAAATGTTCGACTATTCTCCCTTACTTACACATTCGATTATATTCATGTGCAGACAATAGGTCTGCACATGAATATCTATCAAAACAAGGAATTCTAGACGTTTTTGTCCCCAGGGATGCTTTCCAGCTTCTCCTGGGGGATCCTGAGGCATTCCTACACCAGATGGGCTGTATAATCCTGTCTGGAAATTCAGATTGTCCCTCAGGTCGTCCTGCCCAAGGGCCTGCCTGAAAAACTTCCAAAAGAAGACACTGAAGGGCATCTGAAAGAGATGCTCAAACCACTTCAACAGACTCCGAGCTATGCCCAGATGTGTGAGCTTCTTATCCTAGCGCTAAGTTTAAGCCCAAATGCCGTGTGGAGGCAAATAAATCTGGAAGTGTCAACATTATTATTGTTTTGGTAGATAGCCAAATCTCATGAGCAACCTTTGTAACGCAGACCAACTGGTAAACCCCAGCTCAGCTTCATTGTCACCACAGTGATTTCGTACAATGTCCATATTTGCATGAGCCAGCGAATCATTTACCTACTGGAACAGATCGAGATAAGCCATCTTCTGTCACAGAACCGTGGCCTTAGTTTTGGAAATGCTGACACAACTTCATCCTGAACAGCAAACTGGCCAGGAGCATGCTTAAGATCAGCATCTGAATAAAGTAACAGAACCTGATCATCCGTGCACAAACAAACAATTACTGTTTAACTATTTATTGAGGATACAGACAAACAGAATCAGTTGAAGCTAAATGCAGCAGCCTCCAATTCCATATTTTTATAATCCTCTTCATAGGACACATCAAGGCACATGTTGGTATGCTTTCTCAAAGTTCACAAATAATATGAGGATTGGATATGCCAAGTTTGTAGGAAAGTGGCCCAAACACATATAATCAAATCACAAAGCAGGAGATCCAAAGACCAATAATGCAAAATAGTGTATAAAGGGGACAGGAAGTAACACAAAGCTGCAAAATAGAGAAACACAAGGAAGCACAGCAGGGAGTATGATAGAAAATGATGGAATACCAGGCGTATGATGGTCTAAGCATATTTCTGAATAGTTCAAATACAAAGGTCCCATTGTTCTTGTAGTTTTTTGTGCTTGTCTGGCCCTTCTTTTCCTCTTCTTTGCATGTCCTGCGAACCAGAGCCTCAGGAGCTGCTTGCTGACCTGCAGTTCCACCTCTGACCATCCCAGTATCTGCCTTCACCTGTCTGTGTGGATGTCTGTTGGATGCTTGCTGACACCCCGACCTGCAGTCCTCATCCCCTTGTATCACCGTCTATCCATATATCACCCATATTCACAGAAGTCTAACTGGACTACTGATGATAGTTACTATTGTATCCTGTCTTGTACCTTTGACGGTGTCTCTATGTCTCTATTCTTTCTTATTTCTTGCTCTACCCGGCTGGCCTTCGGCAGGAGGGTCCCCCCTCATGAGCCAGGTCCTGCTCAAGGTTTCTTCCCTCTTAAAGGGGAGTTTTTCTTGCCACTGTTTGGCTTAAGGTTTTTCTTCCACTAGGGGAGTTTTTACCTGCCGCTGTTTATGTAATAATTGCTCGGGGGTCATGTTCCGGGTCTCTGGAAAGCGCCTAGAGACAACTTGTGTTGTAATAGACGCTATATAAATAAAATTGAATTGAAAAAATTGAATATTCCAAATATTGCTAATACAAACTATATTTAAAGCACGTCATTGATTGTCCGTGCAAATAATACCCTTTTATTTTTAAATTATTTTCAGCCATCACAAACCTCATGTACATTACTCTGCAAAACTCTCATGCACCTTTAGTCTTGTTCTAATATTATAGTTTAAATGACCATCTATAACTGGACAACCAACAGAGAGAGGTTCATGGATTTTCTGTTTGTGTCTTAAAAGAGCCATAAATATAGACGTCATTCAAACACTGATAAAACAACAAGGCTATACGTGCCTAAGACTTTTGCACAGGACTGCAAATAACTCTTCATTCTTTGAAAATATGAAGTGATTCCCTCTTATAAAGGTCTGAAGAGAGTAAGCACATCAAGAACAGTCAGCCTTGGGCAAATCTGACTCAACCACACTTTCAACTAAACTTATGATCTCTCATGATGAAATCTGTGCAGTGGTAGAACAAACCTGCCAATGTGAAAGTCAGATTTAAAATATGTTTTCACCCCCATCTTAGCATCCTTAGTAGTATAAATCTAAGTACAACCTAATGTAACTGCACCGAGAGGATAAATCTCTTTGTGTGCGCCTCCATAAATTCTTGGGTTGCACTTTAGTTTCCATTTCAGAAGTCTGCACTAATATTTCATTCTTATAGCCACTACATTCAAACTTCACAGACCTGTGTCTTATAACTCAGAACCATCATCGGAATTGCAAAACTCTGCCAACATCCAATAAAGAAAAGCATTTTGTATATTACAGCTCAAGGTACATCTTATGGATTCTTTGTAGAAATCAACTAAGTTTGTAACTGTAGCAAAAACCTTTTCAATTAGCTTCTCTTTTTGAAGCTACTACGTCTTTTCCAATTTGTTTAAAACTATTGACCATTTGTCTGAGATGTAAATAATTAATATTTTTTTAAATCAAAGTTTTCAAGGAATGCTTTAAAGTGAACATGACAAACTTTTTCGTGTTTCTGACTTATCAAATATATAATGACTAATTATTATTGCTACTATAACAATTACCGGACCTAAGGTCACCACGGTAGTTAATAAGGTCTACAGTTGCAGGGCTCTGGAGGTGGATAAGATCTGCCCCCCCAAGTTCTTTAAGGCCCTGGATGTTGTAGGGCTGTCTTGGTTGACATGTGTCTGAAACATTGCTTGGACAATGAGGACAGTCCTTCTGGACTGGCACACTTTGGTGCTGATCCCCCATTTTAAGAATGACCAGAGGGTGTGTTGCAAATTACAGGAAAATCACACTCCACAGCCTCCGTGGTAAAGTCTTTGCTGGACAGGAGAGTGAGAATCAACACCTCCAAATCTGAGACAATGGCGTATTGGTGCTGCTGTAATAGGGACTCTGTGGTAGTCTGTTGTGGTGAAGAGACGGTTGAGCCAAAGGGTAAGACTTTCTGTTTACTGGTCGACCTACATTACTACCCACATATGTAGTGGTATGTAGTGAACTGACAGTAGTGACCAAACACACCAGACGCAAGTAGCTGAGATAAGTTTACTCCACAGGGTGGCTGGACTCTCATTTAGAAATAGTGATGGTGAGAATTTCAGTCATCCGGGAGGGACTCAGAGTAGAGTCACTGCTCATTCACATCAAGAGGAGCCAGTTGAGGTGGTTTGGTGCAGATGCTGCCTGGACACCTGCCTTGAAAAGTGTTTTGGGCATACAAAGAGGCCTCAGGGAAGACCCCAGACACACTTGTAAGATTATATCTTTCGGCTGGCCTTGGAATGCCTCAATACTCCCCCCCAGGAGCTGGAGGAGGTGGCCCAGGAGAGGGAGGCCTGGGCCTCCTTGCTTAGGCTGCTGTCCCAGCAACCTGACGTTGGATAAGCAGAAATTAATGGTTGGATGGATGGAACTAACTAACTACATCATAAGGCTGGGGGGGGGGGGGGGGGGGGGGGTTGCCTTGATTGGTCTGCAGTGCTCTTCAATCTTCAGGTCCCACTGTGTTTTAGATGTTGCTCTGCTCTAACAACTGGCTCAACTAAGTGGACTATTGACAGAATTTGAATGCCTTGAAAACAAGCTGACGGTGCTCCACTCAGGTGTATTTGAGCAGGGAAACATCTAGAACATGCAGGAGAGTGAGTCCTGAGGACAAGGGCTGAAGAAGACTAACAGAACTATGCACATTCATGAGAAAGACAGGTAAGACAGGTTTTAGCTATACATCATGATGTCACCAGACAAACCAGGGAAGAACGTCAATATAGCTGCTAGAATGTTGAGATAATAAGGACACGCATTTGTCTGCATTAACCCAAAGGGATAATTATTATTAAACCCTCAAGGGAAAACAATTACTTTGAGTTTCTTAAATGTTTCCTCATTTGAAGACACAACAAACATTTTCCAGCTGGACTGGCGTTACCATCGTCCCAAACAAAGACTTTGACGTGTCTTTTTGTGGCTACGCCAGTTGATGACTTTCATACTCTGTAACCAATTCTGGCTCAAACGCGTATGGGTGGGTTTTTGGACTTGTAATCATGGAAAACAAAAGAAATCTTTCAAAATATTGTTAATCAGAACTTGGTGTGGAGCTCTGTGTTCTGTTCCTGACCTGACCGCAACGAGAGTTGTGCGCGTTCATAAGGGAGACCTGCCCCTCACGAAAGGCCTGCAGAGATCTGACCAATAAGAAAGCACTTAAGGCAACAACATCTTGATCCAGGAAAACTGGATTTTTTTTCTTCATAATTCTAAAGTAATGACATACTGTTGGGAGGTGTGTCAGGTGAGAAGCTAAAAGTAACCTAGATAAGACAAAAATGGCTGAACATGGCCATCTGATGTCCACTTTATTGTGTTGATAGAGGGAAAGAAATGAATCCAATACAACAATCATTCGGTCTCATTCAATTTCAATTCAATTTCATGAAATGTGGCAGAAATGTGTTTATCTGTGTGTTTATTTTTGTGCCCTATCGCACAAAAAGCCTGTAAAAATCATGTCTGTGGGCGCAAATCAGTGGATTGATTTTTATGACAATTTCTTCTTTTGCTGTGAGACTGAGCTGTTTTTTTTCCCACAACCCACTTTTTTGAGGATATAATGAGGTGTTTTATTTATTTATTTATTTTCTGGCAAGCTAGAGAAATCGGTTTCAGTATCTTTATAAATACATATGTGCAAGTATGGCGTTTTCTGGATGCCAAGCAGAAGAGGTGTTTCTGTCGTCTTCTTTACAGCTTTTTATTTTACTTTTTTTTTTTTTTTTACAGTTTTTTTTTTTGCAGTTGGGGATCTAGTAATTGGTGTTTTGCTCAATTTTCTGCACTGTTTACTAAAAGTTTATTGTGCAACTTCTGTGAGAGTGATTTGTTTTTATGTGCAAGAGCACATCCCCTCTTCTATATAAAGTAGCCCAGAAATTGTGCATATTTTGGCAAAAAAGTAAATTTTACATTGACATAATTGTATGAGCCACAACAGAAATCATAATTCATGCATGACTGGTAAGTAGCATAGGCATATGAAACTAGATTAGAATTAGACCGCAAGTACAAATTTCAGCGTGGTTGCTACATCCCTGACCTACCGTTCTTATAAGCGGATCGTATTTTTGAATATTCACACTTCTATAAATGTTATGTTGCATCTTATTAGTTGCAAAGGTAGTGTAGCGATCCCACAACAGCACCTTAAATATCCAGTTTCCTTACCTGTTCCACCAACTTCCTTTCTTCTCCTGTCAACAGTTACCCTTTCCGGGGCATTTAAACCGTCTAGTACGTCCTCTATCCACCCCAGGGTCTACTCCCAGGCTTGTCAGTTCTATGAAATCTCCACAGGGACTAACCAGGTGATATCTGCATTGTCTAACCACCTCTTGTCATTACTTTTGATAGATAGCAAGGCAATGGTAACATTATTCCTACCATCAAGTCCAACTTTTAAACTCCAGGAACTGTTCCAATCAACATTCATTTGCAAAACTCGGTTTGACAGAAGTAAAGTGTACTGAAATGTGCCAAAGAGACCATCCTGCATATATTCTCTTGCAAACAAGCCTGCATATATTCCCTTGCAGAGGTAGAAGTACTTTAAATAGCTAATATAATGAAGAGGGGAAACTCCTGATAATATGTGAAGCTTCATGGGTGTAAAATTAAAAGTGCACGTCTACACACATGAGGGTTGTTTTTCCAAAATTCAGTCCTCATCTCTACAGCTCATTCTCTCCCTCTTGAACACCCACTTTCATGCACATGCATTCAAAAATGATGAAGGTCTGTGTTTGAAATGGGTGATGTAAGTGTGCTGAAACTGAGCATGAAGGTCAGAGAGATGCTGGGAGAGTCCAGGCCCACTTTACTGAGGTGACAGGAGAAAAATTCACACCCTCCCTCTTTTTTCTCATCTTTCGCCTAAAACGCGCACTCACACAAGTGGTCATGAGCACAGCCATGTGTGCACACGTCCTGCACGGCTGATCAATGATGTTTGAGTTGGGTTGGAAGTGTCCTGTTGTTTTCTACTAAGCACTTTCTGCTCAGCACTCATTCCCATGAGTAATGGTCAATGAAGAGCCCCATTGCTCTCTGCTGGTGTGTATGTAGCTTTGCCAGATGGAGAAAAAGAGAGCTCTTGATTTCAAAACCTTTGTTGCATTACACAGAGGCTACAAATTCTAACAGGGTTTTTCTTTAGGCCTGAACACTTACACAATGAAAGTTCCATGCATTTGAGAATAAGACCTGGGCTTTACATTTGGTAGCTAATGCATTTCATCCTTAAAAAGACTCTGGCTAATTGGAGTGGCTGAGAGAGCTATGCTGTTTCCATTGCTATTATTGAATCCAGCCTCCTCAATGCCTCTGCTCTAACATTACAACCACTGACAGATAAAATGAATAACGCCATTGATATGGTCAATATATACTTTACACACTGCCCACACTGACTGGGAGGCAGTGACACTTCTTGACAGCAGTGGCCTGCCAAAGACTCCAAGCCATTATCCAAGGCTTTCTGAAAGCTAATCCGACTGAACATCTGTGGGATGCACTTGCAGGAATGAGCCATGGAAGCCCCACCCTGCACCAAACCCGAAGACTTTGCTGCCAGTGACCTGGTAGTAACGGCCGAAGGACACATTCGGAGTGCGAATATCTGTGCTCAAAAGGGCCCAAAGAATTTGTTTTTCAGTTGAAGTGAACAAAGCAAAAAGGATGGCTTGTAACAGATCTCAAGATGTACAAAAAATGATCTTAAATCTTCAATAAAAATATCTGTTGAGTAGTTCATATGTTCTATCTGGAATCAGAACTGCTCGTATTCATTTCATACTCCGGCACATGTGAAAAGATTTTATCCAGCTTTATGAGATTTGCACATCAGTCATGGCTGCAAGCCTGGCCCTTTTAGCATTTCCAGACCACTCCCTTTTTTTTTTTCTTTTTTTTTTTTTGAGGTTTAAGACTGTCGCTACAGCATGCCACTGCTCTTTAAAAGAACCTTGCAGTCAAAGGCACTGGATGCAGTCGTTTTCTACATGCAGATGTAGATTTCACCTCTATTGTGGTGAAGAAAGTCACCCTCCATCTAGCTCTTTTCATTTCAAAAGTCCCCTTATGACCTCCTTTTATAGTTTGATCAAGCAGATTAGTGTCTTTAAACGTATATAGCCACCATCACCTAGAAAGATGCAACTTACTATGCTGTAATTTGAGATAAATGTGTCATGAACTGAACCTGGTAAGATTTCTAAGACCCCTCCATTTTAATTAAATACAGTATCATCCATACATTTATTGCGAAGAATACCTTTTTTGTTATCTGTTTTATGTTGACAACCCTATATGGATGCCATCTAGAGGGGAATGCAGGACTTTGTGATAGCCAGACAAACCCTTTTACCAACCGCAACAAGTTCAGCGTGGGACATATATCATTTTCTTTAAGCTGATCCATACATTCTGTGCAGCTTTGTGGATGATGTGATGGGCTGCAAATGTTTGTTCCTTAAAAATCAGGTGATATAACCTGAAAGCATATTTCAAGAGCCAACCAATGTAGATCAGGACCTACAGTGTGTTACTCCAGCCATGGTTGGAAGAACATCCATCAGGTAGGGCTGAAGACCTGCGGTAGCTTGGCCACTAATATTTTTTTAGTATGTTAAAGGATGAGTGGTCTAAAAAGGTAACATTTATAACATTAGTGTTTTTAACATACCTGCCTGAGTGGCTCAAGATGTAAAGCGTCTCTTTCTGGGTCTGGTGTTTAAGTCCCTTTTCCCTGTGCTTAGAGGCATCGTGTCAGGAAGGGCATCTGGTCTAAAACCTGTGCCAGCTCGATGTGCAGACTGCTCTGCTCTGCTGGGGCGACCCTTCCGCTTTGGGTCTCCAGTGTTTTCATGATACTCAATGTAGCGATATGATTTATGGACACATAGATCTGCTGCTCTGACAAAGCGGACAATACTGTGCTAATGACAGGGGGAGGCGTGTATGGTCTTAGGTCAACGCCAGATGTATTCCCAAGCAAAACCCAAAAACTGAGAACCAAAAAAGCTAGACTCTGTAAGCAAGAAATCAGAATCTCTATCTAAGAGTGCAACTGGGTAGGCGCGATAATAGCATAAATCTAGTAGGTCACTGGCTACTGAATGACTCAGCACCTTATGTAGATGGAGATAAGTTATTTAATGTCAATGTTATCAACGACTTCAACGACTTTATCATACAAGATAAAGAGGGGACAGACATCAACTATTACCTCTGCTTGCTGGTTCTCCGTGACTGCGACAAGTTTTTCGACGCACAGACATAAATATCAGCTATGTCCCGCCTCCCCACCATAGTTTAACACAGTGCTTATTTGACACTCATTTCAGCATTGTGACTACAAAACAAAATGGCGTAGCTTAGAAAGACAGAGATGGTTTTAGAAAAAAAAAAGTGTAACCAAAAAAAATTATTGCACTCTCAGTTAGAGATTTTAATTTCCTGGTTACAGATTTTAGGTCTTGGTTCTCAGATCTGAGATTTTGATTTACAAAAACATTGGCATTGCATCGATACCATAGTAGGTGTGGCATGTCTTGTTATTACCATCATGTCCCACTAGAGCTGCACTTCATTGTGTGAGGTTTCTTGTGATATACTCCCCCCATATGGTCAGAAATGGTTATTCTACCTATTCATGGGTTTCATGTGACGCCACACAGCGTCACGGCGCCATCATTAAGACTGAATTCCAATATGCCAGCTGTCTGCTGCGTTGCAGGCTGTAATAACAGTAAATTCCAAATTAATTAATTGCTTGATATAAACAGTACTGGCATGGTGCAAAATAATTCCCCCCTCGCCCAGAGTTGTCATGGGAAATCGAACGATTGAGACCAAAATTTTTTTTTTTTAACCAGGCTGTAAGTATTTTTATTTCTTCTCTAAATTTGAATGTTTTTACGGGAGTCGAAACAGATTGACTCGCTTTTGGAGCCAGCCTCTATCGGTCGTTCCAAGAACTGCAACAAAACTTAGCTCCGCTTGAGCGTCAATCCGGAAGTGAGATGGTTGGCGCTTGGTGTGAACTAGTGACAACTTGGATCACTGGGATAGGCTCCAGCCTGAATATGTGGAAGTTGGTGTAGATAATGGCCATAAGCCTGCATGATTTTATTCATGTGGTTCTCGTTATACATTCTTAGAGCTGAATTTTATCGCTGTTATTTTTTCCTTTTTGTACTTAACAGTGCTTTTATATTGTTGTAAAATGCTTGTTCATTACCAAAGTGTTTAACATTTATGAGGTTAAGATATGAAGAACATGGTCGTGTGTCTTCACATACTGGTCTAAACGGTGCTCCTAAGAGAAAAGTTAGTTTGAAATACATATATATATATATATATATATATATATATATATATATATATATATATATATATATATATATATATATATATATATTCTAATTATTAGAAAGTATGATGGGCTATTTTCATCCCTGCTGTGTACACAGGTGCTGCGCTGCCAATGTACGCACAAATATCTGCTGTGAAAGCAGTCTGTTGAACTCCACCATTAGATATAATTAACGTTTGGTTTGAGCTAGCTCGTAACAGTTCAGCCCTCCCTCCTCCTCCCATGAGTTTTAAGCCATGTTATTATCTCTGCATACTTTTATTTTACATTAACTGATTTTATCAGCCTTCCCACAAGCCCCTGGGACACCTTCATTGCCAGGTTAAGAAGTTGGTCTTTTGATTATTTGAGACAATGGAGCAGTTTCTCACTATATTCACAGCTGCTTTTTGTCATCTGGTGTTGGGATAATAAGTTAAATATGGGATCAATTCTCATTATAAGCCCCTCATCAATTGCTTCTATATTTGATGCTGTAGATGAAATATTAGCAAATTAAAAATGTTTTCCCTTTCCTATCCCTTTTTATTATAAATTTTGAGACAACAAAGCAGAAATTTCCTTGTAAACTTGAAAAACCCCGCCATGGCTACTGTGATTAATTTGACTGTAATTAAATGGATGTATATCAAACCAATGAGTCAGGAGAATTTTTAGATCAATTAAGGATCTAATTTCCAGAATCCACAGTTTAGGTCAGTGACTTTAATGTCAAGTTATTTAATGCCAGGACAATGTTCAGTAGATAGATAATCATTTCTAGGCACGTAACAATATCGAAATGTCAGAGTTGGATAATACTTGCAGTAAACTGCTCACAGTTTGACAGTTATTGCATCAAAATGAAAATTTAAGGAGGAAAAATGATGAAACCATGAACAACTGACAGGATCATTCAGTGTCCTGAGTGTGTACCAAAGGGTAAACATCCAACGGTCCTGTAAACCTCTGCCTTCATTCTTACGATAATAAAAATGTCTTGTGATGAATTAATTCAGGGCAGCACGGTGGCTTAGTGGTTATCTTTCTGTGTGGAGTTTGCATGTTCTCCCAGTGCTTGCGTGGGTTCCCTCCGGGTACTCCGGCTTCCTCCCACTGTCCAAAAACATGCAGGGTAGGTTAATTGATCCTAAATTCTCCCTAGGTGTGAATGTGAGTGTCATTGGTTGTTTGTCTTCCATGTGGCCCTGGATGGACTGGCGACCTGTCCAGAGTGTATCCCTGCCTTTTGCCTACTATGCGTCGGGACAGGCTCCGACAGACCCCCGTGACCCGGAAACGGATAAAGCGGGTATAGATGATGGATGGATGGATGGATGAATTAATTCATTCTTGGAAATGTTTGGCTTAATTCTTACAACATTATTACTTTATTTTTGAAAACTGCGACTTTATATTATAGATTTTATTTTTCTCAAAGTGGCACAAAGATTTCATCATATGTTTGAGTGTTACTTTTATGTTAAAGAATGAAAAAAGAAGCTCCTTAAACTTCAGACGCCATTCTTTGCTTTTGCTGAGTTTTCCCGTTTTGCATCAGTTTGTGTTCGTCCTCATTACACATTCTCCATGTTGGAGAGGCAAGCACCGAACAGCAGCTGACAAACTCGGAGGTGTTGAACGCCTCTATGTCAGCACTTCGCAGCTTCTTCCAACGCGGCGAGCAGTGCAGTGTCGGCTCTGTTGGTCTGAAAGGTTTGGCACCATCTTAAAAGGCGCGCCAACACCTCCCATGGAGAGGCCTGTCAGCTCCTCAGCCAGCTTTCACCGCTTCACCGTAAACTGACATCCAGCAGCCCCGCAGCGCCGAGCACGAGACTCAAGAGAGACCAGGATGCGGCACAGGACGCCCTGTCTGGCACGAAACGCTGCACCTTACTGTAGCCGGGAAGCAGGAGCGACAGGCGGATACCCCGTGTGTGTGAGTGCAAATGCACGCCTTTGTGTGTGGCTTGTTTACAGAGCTTTCCCGTCATACGTCTTCATCCCAGCTTTCTATCCCCTCACTATTCTTCAGCTCTGTGGCTAAGCCAGCATGAGGCGGAGACGCGCTGTGCAGGTTTTACCCTGAGCTCACAGGTGAGTGTTTCCACGTGAGCTGGCAGACAAAAGAGAAGAGGGCAATGACTGTGTGCAGCACCATGTGTTGACCTCAAAAATGTTTATTTCCTCCCTGCAATTGTGCATTTGTGCCCACAAATTTGCTCTCATTCCTCCGCTCTCTGCATGTGTGTGTGTGTTTACCTAACAGTCTGATCCCAAGCTTACACCCGAGCATCCATCACTATCCAGAAGCTCTCTCCTTGGAGCAGAATGCATGGAGGAAACAAGCTCTGGGGCACATCAAGTCTTTAGGCTTAACTGAGCGATGGGCGGCGTGAGTGCATGTGTTTGTGTGGTACTTTCTTATGGTGAATTTCTTAGCACAGCTCTTGTTTTTCAACTGACAGCAGCACTGAAAATCGTGTGTGTGTGTTTGGGGGGGCTTAGTCTCATGTTAAATGTTGTCATAATGAGCGTTTTGAACCAAATGTCACATTAAAGCAGAGGGATTTGGGGGATTGGAGCCTTTATTAAATGCTCATATTGTCTCCCTGCATCTGACAACTCAGACAAAAGTGTTAAATAAAAATGAATTTTTATATCCTCCAATAAATATCAGAGTCATGAACAAACATGATATTGATATCACATTTAATGTGTTCTGTTTGTCTTGCATTTTGTCTTTGAGTCCTTTGACAGCAGTTCTTAAAAGATATGTTTGTCTACTTAAAGATGAGGGTTTGCTTTGTCCGTTGTACGGCCCTTCTCTTCCATTTATGCAAGCAGAACCCGAGAAATATAATATAAATATTAAAGAGTTGCTGTTCGCATTGGGAAAAAAATGAAATGGCGTTTTAGATGTTTCTTTTCTCACTCTCTAATCGCTGTTTTAATTCTTACAAGAGGCTGCAGATGAAGACTGCAGAAGAAAAAGTGTAGAGTGACAAAGTACCACAAGGTAAATGTTTGAACAAAATCACTTGTTGCGTCACCGATGAGTCTTTTCTACTAAAGTGGTTCCAGTACTTCCTCCTTGAACCGTTATCTTATCATGGTAGAGGAGTTTGTGTGCCCAAATGACCCTAGGAGCTATGTTGTTGGGGTCATTACGCCCCAGGAAGGTCTCCCCTGGCAAGCATGTCCTAGGTGACGGGCCAGACTAAGAGCAGTTTTACAAGCCACTCACAAATAGAAAAATAACAAGGACCATTACGCTGCCCAGATCGGTGTCACTGGGGCCCCACCCTGGATCCAGGCCTGGGGTTGGGGCTCGAAGCCAAGCACCTGGCCGCTGGGTCTTTGCCCATCCGACCCAGCCAGGCTAAGCCCAAAACAACAATGTTTGCTTAAAGCTCCTCAGCTCAGCTGACATGTGTTAGAGTTCACCCCAGTGAACGAGAGGGTTGCTTGTTTGTGCCTTTGGGTCTGGAGAAAGGTCGCTTACTGTTGTTTGTGCCTATGAGGCAAAAAGCAGTACAGAGTACCCGGCCTTCTTGATATCCCTTGGGAGGGGTACTTGATAGTGCTCCAACTAGGGACTATTCTACTTTCACGTGGGCAATGACAGTTATACCTGGAGGGACATGATTGGGAGGAATCACCTTCCCGATCTGAACCTGAGCGATGCTCTTTTATTGGACTTCTATTCTAGTCACAGTCTGTCCATAATAAACACAGTGTTTGAGCAGGGTGTCCATCGGTGCACGTGACACCAGGACACCCTAGGCTGTGATGCAATGATGGACTTTGTTGTTGTTTCATATGATCTTCGGTTGTATGTCTTGCGCACTCGAGTAAAGAGAGGAGCTTTCAACTAATCACCACTTGGTGGTGAGTTGGATAAGCTGGCAGAGGAGGAAGCTGGACAGACCAGGCAGACCCGAATGTATTGTGAGGGTCTGTTGGGAACTTCTAGCCGAGCCCTTTGTCAGGGAGGTCCTTACTCCCACCTCTGGATGAACTTCTCCCAGATTCCGAGGGAGGCTGGGGACATGGAGGAGGACCTCGGCCTCAGAGAAATCCTGGCAAACAATCCAGCACCTCAGAAAGGGGAAGCAGTACCAAGCCAACACTGTTTACAGTGCAAGTGCGGAGGTGCCAACCTTGACTGCGGACACTGTCGGACAGTGGACAGACTATGTCGAGGATCTCCTCAATCCCATCAACATGCCTCCCACTGAGGAAGCAGAGGCTGGCAACTCTGTGGTAAACTCTTTCTTCACCAAAGCCAAAGTCACTGAGGTAGTTCATAAACCCCTTGTTGGTAAGGCACCGGGGGTGGATGAGTTCCACCCTGAATACCTCAAGTCACTGGATGTTGTAGGGCTGTCTCGGCTGACATGCCTCTTGAACATTGCATGGAGGTTGGGAACTGTAGTGAAGACTTTATGAGCTTCTTTAGCAGTGGCTGTGGGCATTTCTTCAGCTTCAGTGACTCCCTTATGCTCTGACCTGACTCTAGACTGTTTTGTTCCTGTAGACCTCCCTGAGCTGACCTCAGTCGTCAATAGAGCTAAATCATCCACCTGTCTGTTAGACCAACTCGACTACTTAAAAATGTTTTCACTCTTATTGGTGCGACAATACTGGACCAGATGAACGTACCCCTAATCCAAGGATATGTGTTACACATTTTTAAAATTGCAGTAATTAAACCAGTACAACTCCAGTACAACTTTGAGAAACCTTGGTGTTATTTTTGATCAGGATTTGTCATTTAAACAGCATATAAATCAGGTTTGTAAAACTGCGTTTTTCCACCTCCGTGATATCACACAGATTAGGAGCATCCTCTCCCAGAGTGATGCTGAAAAACTAATTCACACGTTTTTTTTTTTTTGTTTTTTTTTTTTGGGGGGGGGGGGGGGGGGGGGGGGGGGTTGGTTTTTTTTTTTTCATTACAATTCCTGTCAGTATGGACATCGTGCACACGATGTATGTACGATACACACCAAAATTGGAAGTCTGCTTTTAACCCTTTACTAGTTTCACCAGTGAGCAGCGGGCTGCTAGCAGTGGGCAGTGTGCATCAGTGCCCGGGGAGCAATTGGGAGTTAAGATTAGATTACTGTAATGTATTATTAGCAGGATGTCCAAGTAATTCTCTGAATATCCTCTACATGATCCCAAATGCAGCAGTGCGAAGGCTGATAGGAATCAACAGAAGAGAGCACGTCTCTCCAGTGTTAGCTTCCTTCCATTGGCTCCCTGGAAAACTCAGAATACAATTCAAAATTTTATTACATGTGTATAAAGTCCAAAATGGCCTAGCGCCTCAATATTTGCAAGACCTGATAGTACCTTATGTTCTTAATAGAGTTCTCCGTTCTCAGAGTGCTGGTTTACTTGTAGTTCCTAGAAGATCCAGATGTAGATTTGG
Organism: Xenentodon cancila; assembly: GCA_014839995.1. Lineage (NCBI taxonomy): Eukaryota > Metazoa > Chordata > Actinopteri > Beloniformes > Belonidae > Xenentodon > Xenentodon cancila. Next base: position 28,112,689 of record CM026198.1, on the reverse strand, counting down.
AAGACGGGTCTTCTGTTATCTGCTGACATCCTGACCTGCAGTCCCACCCTCTGACCACCTCAGTGTCTGCTTTCTACACCTGTTTACATAGTCGTCTCTTTGGATCGCCAACTAACCAGGTATCAGTCATATAAACACAGAAGTCTGTAGTTCTGCTGCTGACGGATAATTATACTAATGTATCTTGTCTTTTGTACCTTTGACAGTCTGTCTGTGTTTCTCCTCTAACTGTTCTTCATTCTCTCTTTCAGGTCCTGATCCAGGTTTCTTCCCTCTTAAAGGAGAGTGTTTCCTGCCACTGTTTGTTTAAAGGTTTTTCTCCCACCAGGGGAGTTTTTACCTAAATTGAATTGAATTGAATTGAATTGAATTGAATTGAATTGAATTGAATTGAATTGAATTGAATTGAATTGAATTGAATTGAATTGAATTGAATTGAATTGAATTGAATTGAATTGAATTGGTTGTTTGTCTTTGTGTGTACTTTGTACTGGCGACATGTCCAGGGTGGACCCCTGCCTCTCGCCGGTAATGAGTCGGGATTGGCTCCAGTAGACCCCTGCAAAGCATAATTGAATTGAATGTTGTTCTTCTCACCTAAAATTTGTGGTTGATTTAACAACATCGAGTTTACTTGAAAGTTCCATTCCCTCCATTGCTGTTATAGCAAAAAGACTGATCTGTGTCCTCCTGTCCATCGCTGCCAAGTCCTCCGAAAGGAAATCAGTTATTGGCTGTCCTACAAGTCATTAAAAGTTGCTAAATTAGGTTATCACTTGATTTGTATAATTGGCCACTTGTAATTACAATAGACGCTGTAGGATAGGAGACTAAAGTTAAGAAAGACAAAGAATAAGTAAAAAAAACAAAACTAGAAAATTTCAGTTGTTTCTTTATTTAATGTTATAATTCCAGCCCTCCTCTTTTATCCCCAGTGCAGTGTCCCAGAATAATCACTATAATAATTATATTGATTATTATTGCATATTAAAAAATAATAATTATTAATTACTATTATGGGATCAGCTGGCGGTGCGTTTGTCTTGTTGCAAGCTGGATGCAGACGTGAACTCTGACTCCTGCTCTGACTGCTGGGACGGGCTCCTGCCGGAGGACTTGGCCACCTGGGACAGCATTGGGATGGGGGAGGGGCCCGCGGCGGCACCTGCTTGGATGAAGAGTAGGAACAAAACATGCTTTCATGTCAGTCTCCAAACGTCTTTAATAACGCTCAAAAAAGTTGCCATTTTGTTGTTTTTTTAGATTATTATTATTTAAAATGTTTATTATATATCCATCCATCCATTATCTATACCCGCTTTATCCGTTTCCGGGTCACGGGTGTCTGTCGGAGCCTATTCCGACGCATATCAGGCGAAAGACAGGGGTACACCCTGGACAGGTCGCCAGTCTATCCAGGGCCACATACAAAAAACCAATCTCAATCACACCTAGGGAGAATTTAGAAAGATCAATTAACCTACTCTGCATGTTTTTGGACTGTGGGAGGAAGCCGGAGTACCCGGAGGGAACCCACGCAAGCACAGGGAGAACATGCAAACTCCACACAGAAAGACCCACCGGGCTGGGAATTGAACCAGGAACCTTCTTGCTGTGAGGCAACAGTGCTAACCACTAAGCCACCGCGCTGCCATGTTTGTTATATACTTTGTTGAAAATTATTTTTTTTAACAGTTTATGAATAATATTTTTGTGAATACACTGGGCAATATTTAGATTTTCTCCTATTCTTTTTAAATTTTTTTTACATTATATAAAACATTATTTTTAAATTATCTTTGCATTAAATGGTTGATTTTATAGATATTATATATGTTTAGTTCAGGCATGTTTACAGACTGAATTCTGTACAAAGTTTATTTTGAAAAGAGAGTTGTGCGCATGCTTTTGTGCGTTTCACTAGCCCTGTACGTAGTAAGACTTTGTTTCTGTCTTTGATGCCCCAGTAACGGCAGAAGGAGGTTCCCATTTGAAACAGTGTGGTTCCAGGCCTGCTGCCATCTTGACTGTCATTATCGAGGATGGGGTTCAATAATGCCAAGCTGTTGTGTGTTTAGGTCTTGTTCAAGCGAAACCATCAAGATGAGCATTCTGCGTTGAGCAATCGAGTGGGGCAGGATAAACACCAGTTTGCCAATCTGGGAAAATCTTCTGGATCTTTTTGTACAAGTCACCTTTAAAACCTTTAAATAGATGATCCAGTTAACAATTTTGATATTTTTAGACAAAATTAAATCAGTGTACATGTCACATGTTGTAGAGTACAAAATATATGTGAATATTATCCTTCATTAAATACAATTTGTCCGTAAAAACTCTTGGATATATGGACACATGGATATAACGTATAAACTCCTTATTTTTTTGCATCGTATTATTGCACAGTAGTTCTGAAATTTTAAAACTAATGTAAAAAATGTGACACAATAAGGAAGAAAGAAATTATTTTAATTAATCAAAATTATAATTTAAAACAGATTAATATCTGTATTGATCTATCAATCCAGTTTGCTGGACTAGATTCTAAGTTTTATTTTTCCTCACAAAGATGTATTCCAACACAGATGTACCAGATCTTTACAGAAATCTTACGCCTTTGTGCCTATCTATGGTAACCTAGGAACCATGTCCTGCAATGTCTCCGTGTGAGACATTAGGGGTTACATGTGAGACCATGTAGATTCCCCAACGTGCGTTGAGTAAAGTCAAAGTCAAAGTCAAAGTCAAAGTCAAAGTCAAAGTCAAGTTTATCGTCAATTCGACCACATGTAAGATACATACAGAGAATCGAAATTACATTACTCTCAAACCCTCGGTGCTACACAATAATTAAATTAATAAAAATGCAAGGGGTGTTATTTGCCACCTCGTGCCTGAAGGCAAGTTTAGGCAAGGAAAGGCAAGTCGGGATCATCCATGCAACATAAGATGTGTAGGTGTGTAGAATGATGTATTATCCCCACATTAGCAGGATGAAATACGCCATCAGAAAGATGTGCTTTTCAAAACAAGATATGGGTGAACATCGGGATGAGCGTTTTTTGGCTGGGTTTTGCTTCTTGTAGAGCCCCAGTTCCTCATTTTAGTGGCCAGTTGTTCAAACAATGGACCATCTTTTGTGGTTCTGGACATACAGCGGTTTATGGCGTCCTCAGCTCTGGAGCTGAGTAGCTCACGGATCTTCTTTTCTCCCCAGTTTCTTATATTGCAAACACAGACCCTACCTGTGACATCCTGCAGCTGTTACTGTTGTTGCTGTTGCTGCTACTGCTACTCTCATTAACTGTTTCCTTATTTTATAAAATAATAACAATAATAATAATAAAAAAAACAACAAAAAAACTCCCCTGGTGGATTGTACTCAGGTTACGTGATCAACAAATTCCTCCCAGGACCCGCCACCCCACGTTAGTTCTGTTCTGACCCGGAGTTAAGTGTACCTTTGGGGGCAAGTCATTGGTGTGGCCACACCACCCCGTGACAGTCACTGTAAAAAGGACAGGTGACTAGATCTTGGTGTTAAACGCGAGGCATCCACCAAGGTAGATGTTAGGACTGAGGCAGCACATGTTCACCATTTATGGGTCAAGTGGGGTAACGATATTTGGTTCTGTATCTGGAGCAGTGGTCCAATTTAGGGGTTTATTAACTGGATGTCGTCTCTGGGTTGAAACAGTCTGGCTTTAATAGTACCGGTGTTGTGTGGCCGGCCGGTGGGTCTTTCTGTGTGGAGTTTGCATGTTCTCCCCGTGCTTCCGTGGGTTCCCTCCGGGTACACCGGCTTCCTCCCACAGTCCAAAAAACATGCAGGGTAGGTTAATTGATCACACTAAAATTGCCCGTAGTGAGCGTGCATGTTTGTCTGTCTTTCTATGTGGCCCTGCGACGGACTGGCGACCTGTCCAGGGTGAACCCCTGCCTTTCGCCTAATATGCGTCGGGATATGCTCCGACGGACCCCTGTGACCCGGTAACGGATTAAGCGGGTATAGATGATGGCTGGATGGTGTTGTGTGGAGGATTCTAGAAATGATCTGTACATGCCGTGATGGATAGAAGGTCAAATAAATTTACCCAGATTTAATATTTTAACCATGATTATAGACATTGGTTTGAGTCCATCAAAGGGAGGTTCAGACCACAGAGAAGAACTTTTTCCCAGCACCTGATTCCAGTTATTTGAAAAAGGGATTTTATGTTAGACCATACAAAGGCATTTCCCCAATATCTTGAAGCTAAATCATACATTACACGGAACAAGATTAGTTCACCTAACTCGCTACTGAATTGAAATCGCACAAAGCATTCATTTTGAAGAACATCATCATTATTTCATTTTCCCCGGCAAGTGAACAACACAATTTCGTTTGATTACAAGCCGTGCACTCATGCATTATAAACGACTGAATCATTTCATTACATTTCAAGTCACTGCAAGGGGAATGGCGCATGCTAAATCAGTATTCATAAGTCCATATTTCTTGTTTGATGATAATTTCTAATTTTAACAGATTAAAGAGCATATTTTGGATCAAGGAATGTATAAAGCAAGTCTAAGAAAGAGAAGAAAGATAGTGGATGAGGAAATAAACTAATGAAGGATATTTTAAGACATTTGGTTTGGTTGTGTTATGGAATCACTCTCACGGCCCTTGGGAAGTTTCACTTCACACATCACAACACTTGGTTAAATATGTGTGTTTCTCAGAAGCAAAAATACAATTACATGTGAGAACCTCGCGCTCCTCCATCAGCATCACCAGACTGAGCTCCGTCCAGAGTGGCAGTCGGAGTGTCGCTTCCCTGCAAATGATCAAAGCGCTCTGTGGCTCTGCGCTCCAACCACCAAGGGATTTACTGTCCCCATGATGAGCGGGGAGAGAGAATTAAGAGAACCGGCTTGAGAGAAGAAAGGGCTTGAGATCGAAGAGAAAGAGGGGAGGCAAGAGAAAAGGGCGATGCAGAAATGAAAGCAGTGGGAGGAGGTAAAAAGAAAAAAAAACTGAAAGTGGAATGGCTAAGCATGGCTGAAAGGAAGGCAGAATCTGAGAGAAGAGTAAAAAAGGGGGGGTGGGACAGATGAAGAGGAAATGTGGGTAGTGAGAGAGAAGAAGGAGGCACCATTAGGGCAAAATCGAATGGAGAACTAAGAACCTCCAGGCTGAAAGCTTCTCAGAAGCTGGAGAGGTGATTTCAGCGATCAGACTTCCCCTCTTCTCCTGTTCCGACAACACAGAGCAGAGTTGGACGACCGTGGGGGAGACAGAAGAGAGCAGGAGGGAGGGAGGCCCGAGGCATCAAAGGCTTCTGGGACATTTTAATCCTTTTCCCTGTGTCTACTCATCTCTTTTGCACTTGCTTCCTGGGTTTCTGCCACCTTTCATCGCTCCATTCATTTGATTTTTAATCAAAACCTAATCACTGAGCCATAGAAAACATACCTGTGTAGTACCAGAGATACATTTTCATATAGTTCTGATGACAAAATGATTGTCATCAAAATTCTTATCACGCAGTATGACAATAAAAATAACAGGCATCCAGATATGTGACACTTTTGTAGTTCGTAGAATATTTAAGTGAAGATATCAAGAAAATGTTAAGTATGTCAGTCTTCAGAGGAGGCCCAGGCACATATTTCCCTTCTTCCTCCAACACTGGATTCACATTCCAAGTGTGTTTCCAAAAGCTCTCTGGGTAACCGCACAGAAGACAGACAGAAGAGTGGATGGCAGCAGTCGAGAGTTGTCTGAATGCAAATCTGGATCTGCCTTCTCTGGATGCTTCCACAAAACTTCGCCAACAGCACGTTCACACTCAGTATTTCATACAACACCGTTGGCTGCTCTAGTGTGCTTCTCCTTAGAGCGTGATATTAATGGGCAATCAAAAGGCTTCAGTACCTGCCGGGGCCTGGTCTCCTTTTCAAGACACTTTATACTCTGTTTAATACCAGCTTTGATTATTACACCAGTGAAAGGTTAAAAAGATAAAATCATGAAAGTTACATGACCTCTGACTTTCATTTCTTTGCAGACAGTAGGGGCCACTATATATATATATATATATATATATATATATATATACATACACAAAACAATATGTATATATATGTACGTATTGTTGTCAGAAAAATCAGTGTTGCAGATCTTTTTTTGGAAAAAGTGTGGACTACTTTTCAGCATTCAGGGGGCCTCTCATACACCTATGGGATATAAACAATGAAATCCAAATATCTTCAGCACAGTGCCCCTTGGATTTTTTTTAATGAATTCTTCTGTTTTCGATTTATAGAAAAAACAATGTTGAACACGTTGAACCTGCAGGGGGTCCTGTTTGCTTACTCGTGTGCCTCATTCATTGGTTATGTTCAAATTTTCACCAGGGGGGTGCTTGTTGTGGTTAAAACCATCCCTGACCAGACTTGCCACATGTTCCTCTGCTCTTCATCTTTCTTTCCTGTAAATCTCTTTGCTATTTCTTGGCTTGACTATCAGCTCCCTCTGCACCCTGCTCAGTAGTTCCCCGTCTCCCTGCCCGAGGGCTCTTTTTTTCTTGTTCAAACAGCTCTTTCAGGTCACTGGTGATCCAGGGTTTGTTGCTGGGGAAGTACCTCACTGTCCTGGTGGACATGGTGCAATTCGCAAGATGATGTCGTGTGTCACATGCGCAATCGATGTCATCTCCATGTGGCCCACGCAGTGGATCACAGTCTGTAGCCTCCAAACACCCCCGCAGAGTTTCTTCAGGGTTCTTCTTAAGCTTTCTTCTGTTGGTCACAGGTTACCTCTGAACAATAGGTTTGTAGGCGGAGGAGAAAAAGACTGAAGGGGCTTTATGTACCAACAGTGTGTTTGCTTGAAAATGTTGCAAACATCATGGTCGGCGCACACATCGAGATGTACCAATTTGTGTGCACCATCACTCAAGCGCAGTCATTTCACAGTGCCAAACTACAAAGTACTGAAACTCACCTTTAATAAGCCAAAATATGCTCCCTAAATATTCCCAAAGTCAACGGGAATTTAAAACAATTATTCTCCTTGAGTTTGAGCACAAAACAAAACTACATGTAACCTTTTGTTCGCACATATATTTTACCCTCAAGTAATTTCCACAAACTAAATCCTAAGTAAACTGATAGTTTTTCTTTATTTATGTAATATGATGGTATCAACATACAATCGATGAGTAATCAGTCGCAAAGCACACAAACAGCCATCACACTCATGAAATTCAAATACACTCATATTCAGTGGGAAGAAAACAGTGTCAGATGATTATATTAATTTAAAAGAATTCATGAGAGATAGTTACAAAAACAACAAGACAGTTACATGTTATGTTTCCTATAAAGGGCTGAGTGAAATCGTCCATGATTGCACAGAAATGGTAGCTTTGGCACAACTAGAAGACATCTCCAGCAGAAGAGTTCAGAAGGACTTGGTCTTCAGAGACACGCTGACCTGGTGGCCAAGGATGACAACTGGACCACCAGCTGATAAAGTAGGTCGGGCAACGCTCAGTCATACCTGGGTCTCGCCATGCCAGCGGTCATGGTGAGACCGGGTGACCCCTATCCAGATGTCACCCAGATGTGTAAAATTACACAACACTGTGGCTGAACAGGCAAAGTTTAAAAAAGCAAAAGGTAGAGTCTTTAAAATAAATCTAAAATACCTTTCAGTTTGTGTTCAGGTTTGATATAAAAATTTGAGATTCACAAAATTAATTACAATGAAGATGGTGTTTGTAATCAATTCTGCCATGTGGCGAGTATAAAGGACGCAAATGCAGGAGACGTGAGAGGTTTCAGGAGGGTCAACAAATACAAGAGGCCTCCAACCAAAAACAGAGAGAGAGAGAACTTAGAGAACTTAAAAGGGCACATGGTCACAACTGCCAAAAAAAAACACAGATGCACCTACAGGGGAAAAAATACTGGGCCACTGGGTCGCTGAGCGAATCCCAGGGCAGCTCAGCGGACTCACCTGAGCTGTTCCAGGTGTCCTGGTAAACAAACCCCTGATAATCTGCTGCAGTGCAATAGCATGCAGCGTGCTCCAAAATGTGGGAAACCTTCACTCTTTGCCTTCACCGGATGTTCACCAAGCTGATGAACCAGACCCAACGCTGCTCCAGTTACTGGGCTTAATGTAGCAGCTATGCAGCACTGTTCAGATGAGCTTCCTACACTAACATTAGGCAGTCCTTGTTTCGTCTTAACTTATTGCATATATCCTCTCTACGTTCACAGCGTCTCTCTGGGATTCCAGTGCAGCATTGGTCCGTACCCGGCCAGACGTGCGCCTCCTGTTGCACAGCATTAGCAGAGACGTTGGCCTCTTCTTATTCCACCTGATACACTGGGATGCTGTTCCGTCTCCATATTTTCTGTAAAAAGTCAATATTAATATACTTCAGAGAAACCATACATACGTAAAATATCCGCGTCGGCTGCATGGGCCGGCAGGATGACAGAATGTCATCTCTCCGATGATGGAAGCTGGTCCCTCCTCATGTGGGGTTAGTTCCAACATCCCTGGACCTCCTGCGGCTGCAGCACTCAGCTGATGTGCAGCAACTCTTCGTTTTACATTCATTTTGACCATCTTTTTTTTATTTGGGATGTGCTGCTGTGTTTACAGCTTTAGTCACACACTCCCACTCAGTATGGTTTTCTTTAGCGACCACTTACACCAGAGGAAAGACCACCAAATCAAACGTTTGGTCTCGCCTCAACCTCGGGTACATTGTCATCGTCATTGCCAAGTGAAACATGCAGGTTGCTCAGTTCCAGGTCTGTTGGGCTGTGTGTAGGAAAGGTGCGCAGAAACGCACCAACTCATACACCTGAGCATTTCTGGGTGTACATACATTCCCAGCATTGTCCGCATGTCATTTTTCAGTATAAAAGCTAAGCGTATGTGTGTTGGTGAGGCCCCAGATATGATCTGCCTTTCCAAGAGAGGGATGGGCACCTCTAACACGGTCGGAGAACGAATCCAACCCTTGACCTTCCAATCTCTGTGTCTTAGTCATCTCACAGACCTGTTGTCAATTAACCTAATTGGGGGACAAAAGTTCCTCCCGGTGCTTCGTTTCACCTTCTCATCCAGCCTTTTGTGTCCAACTTTTTGATGTGCTGCTGACACATCAAAGTGGTAAAACATATGTGTTCTACCTGAAGTAAATGTGGGTTTATGAGATTTGCAAATACTATTTTGTTTTAATTGACATTTCCGTTCCACTTTTTTTTTCCTTTTTATTTTGTAGGGGAAATAGGCTTGTAATAATACAACTGTATGTATGGTAAAACATTATATTTCATCAGTACATTTCTACCTAAATACAAGCGTCTCTTTCGTGGTGATTTGTGACATTGTTTGCAGTAGCAAAAGCAGTGTTTTTTTAATGTGTTTTGCTTCTAGGATGTGACCGCAGAACATGGAGTCAGAAGATAATGCAGATTTATTTCAACAGTCCAAAAGGGAGAAACAAGCCATGTTATGATTCTCTGGCAAGCAGGAGAGCAGGCTGGCGGGCAATCCCTAAATCCTCATAGATCACAGGGGTCAGACGAGGCTGCAGTTTACCAGACTGGTGCATTCAACCTCCTGCTAGAGGAGGAAAGATGAGGGACAACACAGAGCGCAGTTATGAGAAGACGGTGCTCAGGTGTAGGTGATGATTTCCTCCGGCCACACTTTGAAAAAACAGGAAAAGAGGAAAAGAGGAAATAAAACTAGCAAAAAGCGGAGAGCATGACACATTGTCTTGTTTCCACCCCTGAGAACAGATCTAACATGACTCTGAGATTAAATGTTTGGCCTCAGGCCGGCTTTAATCATATCTTTCAGATAATTTCATGTCAGTGATGAGTAACACCAAGGTTATTCACGTTGCACAGGGTTCTGGGTTCAGGCCAATCCTTGTTATTCTTCACAGGCTTCCTTTATTATCAAAAAAACACCGCGCACATTTCAACTGCTATGCAGATGATCCCCAGCAATACTTTTCTGAAGCCAGATGAAACAAATTAGCGCAATTATAAATAAGTCTTAAAACCTTTTATCCAAGTATTATTAAATGCTTCTTTGCTGTGATGTTGAAGGACGACAGTGACATGTCGTTCTCAGGTTTTAAGAATATAACATACTAAAATACAAACTTCTACCTAATTTGCAGTTAGTCTGGATTCAGGGGAACCTCTGCGTGCATGTCTACCATCATATGATTAATATTTTAGCTTAAATTTTAGTCCCATCTGCAAGTGGCAGCCCGTGGTCTTTGTGTGCATGATTTACACTCTGTCTCTTGATTCCTGTTTAAAATGTTTCATATAAATGTTTGCCCCTTGAAATTTCTAATGAGTCATTATAGACTGTAGAGACTTTTCAGAGAACTTTATTTTATTTCTTCGGGGAGAGGGCTTCCAGTTCAGCCTGTCAAAGATTGTACCTCTGCTGTTTGGAGATGATTTAGTTCTCTTGGGGGGAAATGAAGACCTCCAGCAATTCCTGGGGTGGTTTGCAGCCAAGTTTGAAGCAGCTGGGATGAGAAAAAGTACCTCCATACCTGAGGCCATGCTCCTCAGTCGGCAAAGGGTGGACCATAAAGGTGCTGCCTCAAGTGGAGAAGTTCAAGTGTCTGGTGAGCTTTTTCACTAGTGACGGTAGAACAGACTGGGAATTTGACAGGTATAAAACAGGTGAAATAAAAAGCAGTCGATTTCTCAGTTGATCTACATTCTGACCCTCAACAGTGGGAAGTGACTGAAAGAATAAGATCACAAAGACAAGCTGACAATGTGAGCTCTGAAGGCTTCAATTTCAATTTCAGTTTTATTCATTCGTCTGTTACAAAACAAGTTATCTCTGGGATCTTTCCAGAGACCCAGAACATGACCCCCAAGCAAGTATTACATAAACAACGGCAGGCAAAAACTCCCCTGGTGGGAGAAAAACCTTAAGCCAAACTGGCAGGAAAAACTCCCCTTTAAGAGGGAAAAAACCTTGAGCAGGACCTGGATCATAATGGGGGGGCCCTCCTGCTGAAGGCCAGCTGTGTAGAGCAGGACTGACATGGTTGGGTTAATCCTTAGTGGTAGCAGGAGGAGCTAAAAATAGTCACAGCGCCTTCAAATTGAAAAAAGCCAGTTGAGGCAGTTTGGGCATTAGTTCCAGATGCCCTCCAGACACTTTGCAGGAGAGACATTTTGGTCACATATCATCAGAAGGAGACCTGAAGGCAGACCCAGGGCTCTGTAGAGAGATTATGTTTCTTGGTTTGGCTCCAGAACACCCAATGTCCCTCCGTTGGAGATGGTGGCTATGGTGTGGGAGGTCCGGGATCCACAACCTGGACCCAAATAAGCAGTGGTGTACAGATGTGTATGGATACCTGGAAGCCTGTGACACATATATGATCTGTTTATTCCCTTGAGAGTGTTACACAACTTATAAAATCAAGCTTGTTGTTAAAGCAACCCGTTGCTGTTTAACCCTTTCATAGTCTCCATGAATATGTCCGGCATATGGGGATAGTCATGGGACATTTAGGTTACTTCCTTCTCTCGAATGTCCCATGAAACTGACTCGATAAGAATGAAAACTCATCATCAGAAAACTTCTGTTGAGTGAATAAAGTTCCACTGAAAAATGTCGCATGAAAGGAGCAGTTAAAACAAAGACCGATTTCAAAATAAAGCTTTTCCACAAAAAAATCTGTGAAGGCAAAGACCACATGAGCCACCCCCACCACCACGCCATGAGTGCACATGTCTCCAGGGCCCCTATGCGCTCTCTAGCACCTCCAGAGGCAGTCTGTCACACACAACATCATAAGCATAATCAGGAGTTCAAAGCTGGTATATATAAAACAAAACTCCCACGTTCTCCCTCCCACTGCACCTTCTGGCACTGTCAATGTGTGGCATCATCGTGTGAAATAAAACACTGCCAAGGGGAACATTGCACACACATACACGCTGGTGCAGCTGCAAAAGCACACAGACATGCTGTATATCATGCCAACGCAGTATGACCCCCACATATATATCTGTGCAAATACCATTTCTAGGATAACATGACACTGGAAGTCCAAATGATATGAAAATTCCAGCTCTGCACCAAGAGTGTCAGGCTGGATGAATATTTATTCAATGTATTAGCATATGCCAGCCTACTGTGTGGGAACCACTGAAACATGATAGCTATTTCAACAAGAGGAATGATATTCATATTCATCCTGTTCTGCTCTGGAGTGAGATGGGCTTCCACGGGAATGCGTTGACCTTCCCGTGTAGATGCCTAGCTTCCCGAGAATGAAATTGGCAACTCCTAAAATGGATTTGGCTTGATGTGCAAAGGCTTATAACAAGTGCCAACTCTGTAGTATTTAAGAGGGAGCTGGCAGAGCAGGTTTGAACGTGTGTGTGTGTGTGTGTGTGTGTGTGTGTGTGTGTGTGTGTGTGTGTGTGTGTGTGTGTGTGTGTGTGTGTGTGTGTGTGTGTGTGTGTGTGTGTGTGTCTGTACACACGAGGTCCTCCACACAAAGCTGCCAGTGTTTCATTTCTACCTAAATATTTATAAGAGAGAAAGACAGTAAGTCAGACAAACACACACATTCAGGGATAGACTATGAAAATAAGAGGACAGGCAGACAGACGGACGGAGAGGAGAGGGAGGAAGCTTATTATTTAATGTCCTACTTGGCAGGAGAAGAAGCAGAGAAGAGGCTGGCCAGGAACAAAATCACCATTCGTCTTCTTCTCTTCAAGACATGGACAAGCCTAATGAATTAAGCTCTGAATCCTCTCCACTTCCCATCGAATGATGTGTGGCCTTCATATTTGTAGGTTTCAGACCAGTAAACAGCGAGAGCGAGATCCAAGCGTTAACTCGACACAAAAGGGCACCATTCATCCTCTCAGAGGCTCGTTAGCTGGAATGATCTCTCCATCAAGACTCTGAACTAACTGTTTCAGGTGCACAATCACACAGAGACCATTACCTCCAGCTATAACTTCACCAGACAATAGCAAACAATAGCTGCACACGCTGTGCTGCCAGGAGTCTGGCTGATGAAAACAGTACGAGGCGTGCTAATGGATCCCAGGCAGGCCACATTCCTGCCTCCGCTCTTATCTTCCCTTAACACGCCATCAGACAAATTAGCAACGGAGTCCACTTAAGGCTGTGTGTGTGTAACGCTGAGAGTGTTTGTTCATTTAGCAGTGGGGTCAACTCATCGTCTGCCTCCTCTGCTGATGTTATTTATGGCTGTTTAAATGATCCCAGACACCTCTCATTTGTTTAGACAGCTCCAATTGGCTTTCTGTCGGAAGAAAGAAGAGAAGAAGAGAAGTTTGGAGGGGAGAGAGGAGGGAGAGATGCGGTGAGGCGGAGGAGGGAGGCGCAGGAGAGGCTGGGAGTGGCCAGACAAATAAGGATGAGGGGTGAGGGGTGGTCACAGGCAGTGTAGATAGCTGGATGAAAGGGGAAGAAGCTGGAGGTAAATGTAAGACGAGTCAGAGTGGTAGAAACACGGAATAAAGATAAGGGACGGGGAGAAAGAGTCGCGGAGTTGTAGGAGAATAACGAAGCGACAGGGAAGGTGACCGATGCAAATGAAATGAGAGATAACCCCACTTCTGACTCAGTCTGATCAATGCTTCTCCCCAAAATTACTTTTCAGCATCTAAAAGTTTGTATCTCATGCTGGAAACATTTTTCACCTCAGCGGTTACACCGCTGGTCACAGCATCTTGTCCTGAAATGTTGAAGTGAAGGTTTAAACCTTACTCAGATGTGCGCGTGGTACTCTTGAATCTTACAGGACATCCGACGTGAAGAAAGTTGACGACTCCCTGATTAGCAAATTAAGAAAGAAAAAAGAAAAGCAAGCGTGTGAGCTTGTGGGTTGAGACTCATTATACAAACCTTTAAAGTTCAGAGCTGGCCAATCCTCCTTTGGAAGGACTGTATGGAAGCAGTCGCTCTGGATCAGACCCGGAAAACACTCGGGAGGTATTTTGGACCAGATCGTACCAGAACAGCTTCACCTTATACACCTTTGTAGGATGTCTGTGATGAATGACTCTCTAGAGGGTCTATATGGGGTTAAGGTCTGAGCTGTCTGGGCTATTTGAAAAAACAGATTTTATTCATTGTTTTGGTTTTTTCTGAAGTCTTTATGCAGTGAATTGACTTCTCTGCGTAGGATCATTATACTCCTGCATCAGCCATCAACTATTGAACCTCAGCTGGTGGAAGACACCCTTACTTTATTCTTGAGAAGGTTTTGGAGAACTTGATAATGGTAGACTCGTGGACTGTGATTTTTGCCAGTTTCAGCGATGTCTTCAGGCCTATAGATGTTACCCATGTGTTCTTCTTCTATGTTGTCTCTTTGGAATGATCTCAGCTGGGTGTCCACTGCTGGGAAGAGGAGCCCCAGTGCTTAACTGTCTCCAACGTTCGTCTAACTGTGGACTAATGAATGAATGAATAATGAATGAGATGACCTGACCTGTAAGCCCTGACTCAATGGATGGATGGATGGATGGATGGATGGATGGATGGATGGATGGATGGATGGATGGATGGATGGATGGATGGATGGATGGATGGATGGATGGATGGATGGATGGATGGATGGATGGATGGATGGATGGATGGTCAGCACGGGCTTCATATTGTGTAGTGTGTCCCTTCCTGTCTGTCGTAAGCGCAGTGTCACAGCATCTGGTTCTGCTAATCCTTTTAATGTAACCTTGATTATTTATCTGATAACCAACCAGGTGTTGTGGGTGGTACTTTTAAAGTGAGCACTTGCACCTTTATTTCCTCACCGCACCTTCAACTTCCTCACAGCTTCTTAGCTTCTAAGCATGGCCTCCTCTCTCCCACCGGTTCTCCCTCTCACCGCTCAGTGTGTTAAATGTTTAGTTACTTCTCTGCTCCTTTAGTGAGAGCGATAAATGTGTAAAGTGCAGTTGAAATCAAAAATACTTTGGTAATCACCAATGGAAAATGAATAAACAGATTATTTCTAACAATTAATTGACGCTTGTTTTTTCATTCATTTACAGCCTTGAACGCGATGCTCAGTGAGTTAGAGGCCCGGTTCTGCCAACAAGATCATAGTCCAGTCGATCGTAGTCCAGCCTGCAGCAGCCAGGCTAAAGTAGTGGCGACCGGCCTAGAATAACTTCTGTTACCCGTTCCCCTGCTGCTCCTGAGCAGCCGGACAGTCAGGGCAACTGGCTCGAGGGAAGCGTAGTCCTAAATAAAACAGATCACCATCACTCGCTTCACGTTTCCAACCGTTTTGCCGTCTCAGCGACAGTACAGTTGGGTGAATCCCAGGAACCAGAGCGGGTGACATTGGAGCAAATTTGAAGCTGCTGCCAAAGAGTAATCGTAAACTCATTAAAAATACCAATCATGTTGGGCGCTAATGACACCCGTCCACATCAGTCGGGGGTCACTAAAGTTAACATTGTGCCAGTGTAACTATGCCAAGACCATGTTGGAGTCTGTAGTTTTCTCTGGTCCCCTTCCCAATCTGACCAGAAGATCTAAATGTAGATTTGGAGGAAGGGTCTTCTGCTATCAGAAACCAACTTCCAGTTTGAGTTAAGGAGGCTGACACCACTTCCACCTTTAAAACCAAACTTCAAACGTTTCTGTTTAGTAAAACATATAATTAGTGTAAACTTTAGTGTGTTAGGGCCAGTAGTCACAGCTGCAGCTGCAGGACCAGACTAGAGCAGCTGGTCTACAACACAGCTTCATCCTGGATCTGCTGCTGTAGACCTGCTGCAGGGGGACACCAACATGATCCTCTGACTGGTGCCCCTCACCTCCTCTGTTTCTCTTTACCTTCTTCAGCTCAATCCTCAGTTATTAATCAGAAGTTTCTCATAAGTATAATTGTGCTCCATTGTTCTTGTAGTTTGTCTGCCCTCTTTTTCTCTTCTGTGCATGTTCTGTACACAGAACTCTTAGTTTTTAGGAAACCAAACTGCCGACTCCAGTTAGCAGGTGTTTAAGTAGTCATTGATGTGGGTTGACATACTTGTTCTCCAGTACTGTGAAGGCTGAATGGATGTGTTCAGACATGATAAATTATTATATGTCATTATATTTTTTTTTCATCTTTAGCTGCCAAACACACTTATCTAAAACATCCATCCATCCATCCATCCATCCATCGCATCCGACGCATAGCAGGTGAAAGGCAGGGGTCCACCCTGGACAGGTCTCCAGTCCATCGCAGGGCCACATAGAAAGACAGACAACCATGCACACTCACATTCACACCTCTCACACGGGCAATTTAGTATGTTCAATTAACCTACCCTGCATGTTTTTGGACTGTGGGAGGAAGCCGGAGTACCCGGAGGGAACCCACGCAAGCACGGGGAGAACATGCAAACTCCACACAGAAAGACCCACCGGGCCAGGAATCGAACCAGGAACCTTCTTGCTGTGAGGCAACAGTGCTGATCACTAAGCCACCGTGCTGCCTTATCTAAAACAGACACACATTAAAAGCATCTCTTGTCACGACAAAGGTCCATGACATTGACTACATGACCTGCAGTCTAACTTCATGTTTGTCAGTGTTCTGGTGGACAGCCTTGTCAGAATTTGAGTGATTCCAGAAAAATAATTGATCAAAATTATGTTTTAATCCACTGTATTAATATGTCAGTGACGACCAATATTTTGGCCCGACCGTGACACAAACCTGGGTCTCCCATACTAAAGGGTGATTGTGAATTAAACTGTTACTAAACTATTAATTTTTTAATGATTTAAATTACTTTAGTTATTATATTTTAAAATTACCAATACAACAATCAAAATCCAACAAACACTTGCTAATGTTTCTGAACCGTAGTTCCTGTGAACAGTAGCCGCATTGACTCTGAAAGTGACTTGATTGATGTTGGCGTCAGCGTTGCTGCTCTGCTGGTCCAAGGTCATGTTTGACATAAGCACATCTATACGAGGCCTCCTGGAACCCACACAGGCTTCACTGAAGAGGCTGAGATATGAAAAAGCTCATAATTGATGAGAGTCTGCGCGGGAGATGTGTTTTTTTTCTGTGATTTTAGAACCTGGCTGAAATCGCCCCAACTGGGCAGGACGACCGGTGGCAGGACTTTATGCTGATTGGACAATAATTATTATAAGCTCAAACTGTCACGACGACTATAACAGACTGTAAGGATGAATGCTTTCCCCAGTAGTGATGCATCACCTGATCAGTGAGGAACAAGCCACCTCTGCCTCTGACAAGACTCCGAATGTTATTCCGCTTTACTGGATCCCTGCAGACTACCGGTGGCAGTCTTAACTTTCCATGTGTACATACATCTTCGTCTTGCTTGTCATAAGTCTATACATGTTGATTACCATATAAATAACAGTCAATAGACAGTAAAGAAGGACTTAAGTGAAACAACATTTTTAAGTTTTGTCTGAGAATATAGCAATTTATTTTGATGCAGGTTGATTTTCCCCCCTGTGCTCGCATTCATTTCCATTTTGCTGCAAACACATCTTCCATCCTCACGTCATTTACTCAAACATTTACACTCCTTACCATCTGATGACATGCCTACGGTTGTTTCAACTCCAGCACATGATTATTGATTACAGAAATGTGCGCTATCATGGGACACTTTTTCTCTCTTCAGTCTTTGTAAAATCCTGTCGTAAACTCTCATCAAAACGTTTTTCCTTTTTACTTGTGGGAGAATAAACCTGCACACGCATGCGCAGAGCACCGCAGACCATCATACATGAACACAATGTACCACACTTGTTAGTGGGTTTTAGCTTCACACTGCAATGCGTTTGTTTGAACACCTTAATGAACTGTGAAAAAAACACCATAAACAGACGTGACCCTACTCTGACTTCCAGGTTTTTCCATCAGAAACAGCTGCAGGTTTGGTTTCATCAAGGCCACAATTTGTTCAGGACTCTTGTTTATGATTAAATAACTTCTGATTACCTAATTAGTAAAGGTTGGCACATGAAATACTCCGGGATGATGGCCAGGGTAAATATTAGACAGACGGTGTCAACCAACAACAGGGTTAACATGTTAGTGTTAAACATGCCGACATTAGTCAGCAGCTCAGATTCAATTACTGTGCGCCTGAGCTCAGTCTGACTCTTCTGTGTGGTTAACAGTCATCTATCCATTTCCTAGTCATTTAATAAGCTTTTAATATAATGGCATTTAATAAAAATGTTGTTCATGTTATTTCTGTGATGGAGAGCAAATGATGATGGAGAGCATTCTGTCATCCATCCGTCCAACATTCAGTCATTCATGCAAACATGGAAACATCCAAACCGCATCCATCCATTCATAAATATGTACACACATTCAGCCATTCGTTCAGCCATGCGTGCAGGCGTGCATGCAGCTGTGACGCCGTCATCTGCCAACCGGAAAGTCAGCGTTTGCATTCAGGAATCTTGGGCAAGACAGCAGACCTCAGATTGTCCCCATTGTGTCCATCAGCCTGAATGTGTGTTTGAACGAAGACACCCACGGTGTGGACTCCACAGAAGAGAGATCTGGGCAGATTTTTATAGATATAGAAAAGACTGCTGCGTGATTATGTGCGTGAGTGATGAATGTGACTTGTACTGTAAATAATCACTATACAAAAATAACTATAACTTATAACTATATAAAAATATAAACACAGTGCGTGTACCAGTCACGCACAGGAAGCAAACATGTTGTGTAGGTAGCTCCTCCCGTTCGTGGTAGCCACAGTTCATCAGATAAAAGGTGGGGTTCACCTGAATGGATTAGTTCATCGCAGAGGCAAACAGGCGTGCACGTTAACACTGGCTCCCGCAGAGCTTAGCGTCTGCAAACACCACTCAGCCGAACATGTTTTTAGGATGTGGAAGGAAGCCAGAGTGCCCAGAGGAAGCACCACATCTTAATTAATGCCACTGACATTTAAAAGTCAGAGTAAATGTGAAAGAGATCAGGACTACAAC
Organism: Xenentodon cancila; assembly: GCA_014839995.1. NCBI lineage: Eukaryota > Metazoa > Chordata > Actinopteri > Beloniformes > Belonidae > Xenentodon > Xenentodon cancila. Next base: position 28,093,623 of record CM026198.1, on the reverse strand, counting down.
TTGTTAGATAGCGGTGCTTCACTTTCAGAATTACAAAAAAATGACATTTGCTTTTTTTTGCTTTTTTTTCCTGCATTTCAGAAGCCAAATCAGTGTGTGTGCATCTGAATACGGAGGCAAGGCCTGAAACATGTACAGCTACGTCTGTGACTGCGCACCTCTAGAGCGAACATGACCGCGCATGTGCAGGTGTTTGAGTGTTGACGTGCATGTTGGCTGTGATCAGTGAAGAATCAAAGAGTTGAGGCCAGTGAGTGAGAGAAGCCTTCTTTACTTAATTAGGACCCTTAAGGGAAGAAAGAGAGCCAGTGGGAGGGAGGGCACTCTGCGCTGGTTGTTAAAACATGACTCCAGTACATACACAGACACACACACACACACACACACGAAGCAGAAATATTCACATGGAGACGCAAGTCCATGAATACACAGACATGCTCAATTAAATTTGAATTTTTATGATGTAATTTCTTCTTTATTGTGCCATGGCGGTGTGGTCTCTGGGCACGGATGTTAATTGCCACAGAGGCGCGCCGTGCTAGTTGGTGTTTGTTGTTTCTGGCAAGTTAAGGTTGTTGAGCTCTGTGAACAAAGTCATAAACGCGGGGTCAGCTTCGCGGGCCAAGTACAGCCTGGGGTCTTTCAGCAACAGATTCTCATGGAAATGGAAATGAGGTGGACCGCTCCACCGAGCTTCTTTTAACAGCGGTGGAGAGATGCATCTTTCATTCGAGGTATGCAGGGTTTTACAGCGCTTCCTGCAGTGAAGCCAAGGTGAAGATTAAAAGTCACTTCCACTATTACTGATGAAAGAAAGTGTTATTTATGCACGAAGTTGTGCACCATGTTTATTAAATTGCAACTTGAACATTTTTATTAGCTGTAACGTGGTAAAAGAACACGCTCCAACTCCGTTCCAGCGCCACCTGGACACCTCTGAGAACTTGTTGGCTTCTATGTTTTGTGCAGGTCGACACCATCGCCGTCCTCGTTCAAGCGACTCACAGATACTATGGCTTCTTTTTGGTTACCTCTCTGCTAAAACACACCTGCATGATGACAACAGGAGATTCTGACAGTTACATTTAAGATACAGATCACCTTTTATCTGAAACCCTCTGGTGACAACTACCACCTGAAGCTTGTTGGCAACAGTACAGCGTTCCCAGTCCATCTCATTAACGTCATTTCATTTGTCATACATTCGTTTTTGACACTCCCCACCCAGGAATACTTTTGAAACTGTTATTGTTGGGCTATTTAGCTATAGTTTGAAGGTAACATATGCAAGCATTATCCTTGAGAGGCTTGTTTGTGGTTTATTGAACTGAGGTTTTACCAGGGTGGAACAAAAACAGAACTGTTTTCCCTTAAAAGTGAGATTTGAATGTTTACAAGTATCCCTCCATTTGAAACAAGTTATTTGAAGTATTAAAACTTGGCAAAGGCAACACTATCTAGGGTCACTTTTGAGTTTACAAGGACAATAATACTTTATTGAACCCAAGGGAAAACTATGGATGGATGAATTAATGAATGGATGAATGAGTGTGCCTTCTCCTTTACGCCGCCTGCTCACTGCAGTTTCTGTATGCAGGTTAGTCTGAAATCTATTTTTAGAAATGAGGTTCAACAAATTCCTGAGTTTAAAAAAATTTAGTTCAGAGTTGACAGACCCTGAGGTGAGACGCTCAGAGTTTCTGGTTTCACATCGTTGAGGTTGGGAGAAGGTTCTTTCAACTCAGCATGTAGGCTGAGTTAAGCACGTGCACTGTGATGATAATAAGACATCGCTGGAGTGAGTCGCCATGGTGATGTCAGGTAAACAGAAGAGATCCCCCTACCTCCCTTCATTGAAGTTGAGCATCTTTCTGCAGAAAAGTAAAACAGCACAGCAGTCAAGGAAAGAGCGTTGACACTGGAGAAACATGAAGTAAACTCGTAATTTGAATAATTAATAACTATTTATAATATTATGTGAGTGACAAGTGGTGGAATGCAGTTGTATCATAGCCAAGACTGACTTTTAATGCAGCTGAAACACTGCTGGTGGAAAAAAAAACAAGTACAAATAGAGTACAGACAGGGGGTTCAACTGTTCCAGGCTCATGGTTGTCACTCGCTTTACTAACATTTCACTCAAGCAAAGAAAACAAAAATCACCCAAGGAGCTTTGATGGGAATGTCATGAATACATCCAGTAACACTGGAGATCCTATAGGAATACTCATTTACCTACAGAAGTAAAGATATATATTTAAAATAGTACCATAAATCAATATCAAATAATTGATTAAACATGATATCCTGTGAAGTTCTCCATTGTTGGCTCTTTCTGGGGGGTGTGGCCAGGATATACTGTAGCTACAAGGCTAGGAACAAAGTAAAATGAAGAACCCGCTCGGGAGCCACGGCCACACCCCTCCCAGCTGCGCATGCAAAAGCACCAGCAAATAAACAATGCCAAGTCACCTATTTTGTGTGATGGAAGGACATACGATGAGTGATATTGAGTGAATATATGAGTGATGCACGGGCACACAGGATCGTGTTTGTAGGCTATGCAACTCTGCAGATAAACGGTAACACTCTTACAAAAATCATTAGTGCGCACTAAATCCAAATAATTAAGATCCTTGTTTACTCAATGCAAATCTACTTCAATCTGTGCAGCATCTCCCTTCATTAAAGGGGCCTGTTATTGCTCAGATTCATCCAATGTGTGTTATAAAATGGATTGCTGGATGAAATTCGACTTGTTTCCGCTTTATGAAGAGGAGGAGACAATAAGTCAGGATTTGCGGCCCATAACCTGTTCATGTTCATACAGTGTAATGTTTTGTGTTAAGGTTTGGCTAAAAAGACAAGCGCAGGGAGTGGTAAATAAAAAATTAACTGTTATGAATAGGCACTCCGGAAAGGCATAATCATGACTTTGCAGGGTTGGGCAACACTTCAGACACCAGGAGGGCTGGTAGTTCTGGAAGAGGACACAGTCCAACTTAACTCCAAGCAAAGAACACAGGTCCAGGAGGGTTGGTCCAAACAAACCAGATAATGCAGCCAGAGGCACCAGTACTGTGAGGCAGAGACAGATCCAGGAACACCATGGCCGGGGTCAGGGCTGGGCAGACAACGCTCCACCGGGGGCGTGAAATGTGAATCGTGACCACTCAAGTCCATGCAAGAATGACATAAAGAATGTTGTTATTTTTCAAAATAAAGCAACACCGGCAGGCTCGACTCTTACGACAAAGTTACATTAACACATGGAAGCTGTGGGAGAACAGTTCAGAAGAGACTTCAACCACATTCATTTTAGCAGTCGAAATTTCGTGTGTCCTTTAGAAATGTATTTTTTAAAGGTTGTCACCTAATAAAATAAATGTTCATCCACACAATACATATCTACAAAAAAAGGAAGTAAAAAGAATTCCAGTTTGGTCACTGAGTGAGATCCATTTAGAAACTCCAAGTAGATGCCTAAACTTCTTTGGAGTTGAGAAGCTGCACAGATTTATAGGATAACTTGACAAAGATAGTTCAGAAATACCATCACAAAGCGGGAAATATTTGCTTGGTCTTTACAACCAGCACATTTCAAAAGACAATGGCCAGCGTCGCTTCACAGAGAGGATATTTGGAATTTGTTTGTTGTGTTGTGAGGTCTTTCATTTACTTGGCAGAGCTCCGTTGGTGCAGAAGGTTATGTTCTGTCTCATCTGTCCTGCAGCAGTTGAATGACCTTTTTTCCTTTATTTTTGAGCACCTCAAAAATATTTTCCTTGAGCCACCAATGGATGCTTTTAGAATGGTAACTCAACAACCTTTTCATCTGAACCGAATATTAGTGTCCTCCATTAACAGCACAGATGCAACCAAACAGCAGCAGAACACTTATTTGTTTTATCGACCGTTTGTCACCTCAAATCGTTACACTTCCGAAGCTTTCCTCCTCTGGTTTCCTTTTACTCTGCCTCGCTGTGAGAGAGGAACAAACTGTAATTATCATCGCTTTTCGGCACACAAGCTCACTTTTTAAATGTACCGCTGGTGATAAACACAAGCTTCAGCCTCGAACTGTATTCATAAAACATCAGGATCCAGTGGTACACATCAACAGAGTTTAACTCAAAGGAATACCTTCTCTTCTCACCTGCAACGGGATCAACCACATCAAAGAACGCACCATTGAGAGAGCTATTCACAGATTATTAATACAGTGAGACCGGTTTGAAATCCATGCACATATGCAGCAGTGACCTCGACCAACATGCAGATTTGTCTTTGTGATGTATGTGCTGTGAACAGAGCCTGGAAAAGCAATAAGTGGCACAGTTAGAAAAGTAAGAGGGGATTTCTCAGTGGTGGTGGTGAGCAAGTCGATGATAAATGGGTTAAAGAGATGCTTTTCTTTGAAGGTAAATGAATAAAGCTGGTGAAATGGTATAACTGGGTCAAACTGGGAAATGACTCTCTCATTGCAAGAAAAGATACTTTAAAAGTGAAGAAGAGGCATAATCAGAAATGTTGAAAAAGTATTCCAGCACTTTGCAAAAAAAGAAAAATATTAAACCTGGAGCCATTTGTTTCTAAATTCCAACTGCAGTGAAAGATTTTAAAGTGGACTGATGACACATTTCTAATTTCTGTCTTTGCTGGTTTATATGAAGTTTGAAGCTACAAATCGAAAAAGGTTGGGAGGACATGAAAAATACAAATAAATGAACAGCATCCATTTTTGCATTTCAGACCTGACACACATTCCCAAAAAAGTTGGTATGGGGTGTCCAGGGTAACATGGTAACCGAGGTAACATAACTACGATGGTAGCATTAGTAATTTACTCCATCTGAAAACTTGAGTGAATGTTAGCCCATTGCATCTGGTAAAAGAAAAAGAAAAAACGTGTAAAAGCCATAAAAACAACTCTGTAATCTAAGAGTCCTTACTTTACCTTGTTTCAGTTCATAGTGGTTGTCCTATGTAACTGGAAGCACTGATGTCCGGACTGAACTTTCTCCGTCCCAGAAGTCTACGTGCACATAAGAATTGTTATAAATGTATTCCTTTTATGTATAATTTCATGTAAAATTAATTTAAGTGGTTCAGTCACCTTCTAGATAAACTGTTAAATGACTTAATCCAAGTAACAATACAGAAGAGTTTTGTCTTTACCGAATGTGAATGTTTCTGCAATGTTTGAATTGGGGAACAGTGTCTGAAATCGAGCGCCTACACCCTCATTACCGTTGGATGGCTGATGATTCATCACACAAAGTAAAATCCAAGGAATCTCCTGATACGTGGAGGTCACCCTCAGGACTTTAATGAATCATGATGAGCCACTACAAACTGGGTCATGGTGGGCGACTGACCCAAACTGACCCTGGGGACGTTTAGTCTTCAGTAAGGACTTTTGAACACGACTTTATACTCGTATGATTCCAGAATCCTGTGCACTTACGCCAAGTGTTCCCAGCTTTAGTCTTCTTGAAGAAAAAAAAACACAGATTCATTGTAGCAGAGTTTTATTGCCTCTCCATTAATGATACTTTGTCATCTGTTGTTTAGTTTTATTCATAATTCAGATCATGTGCAGTTATTCTAATAAATATGCAGAATTGCTTTTTTCCCTTTTTTAAAATTGCATCAGGGATACAACTTCAAGCAAACTTTATTTATCTATTTGACTGTATTTTTAGTTGCTGGTGGGGAAAAGTCAATTTACAAGTAAATAACACATTTCAAAATATGAAGGATATGTATTTACCTTTGATTTCTGTTCCTGATTAAAGAAATAGCATTTTTTTACTTTTACAGCAAAGTACCACATTGTTCATGTGATAAGTGAAATAATTTTGATTAAATATTGTTACAGAAACGTATGTGTGGAGTCACCAACGCAAATGCTGCTCCTCCTACTGTGACAGTGACGATGTTCCCTAATGACAAGAGCTCTCAGGAATAACGGACAGGTTATATGGATAAACTTTTTGCCTGCAGTGGATGAAGCTTGGCGCTTTGCTGTTGACCAGCTGGAGTATCGTGACATTATTTTTACAAGAAAAGTTCCTTGTTAAGCAGGATCTTAAAGGACTAAATTTCATCGGCGGTAACTTCCATGGTGCTGGAGAGTCTACCACCGACCTCAGAGTGGGTTTTAAAACGGGCTAGAACAGCAGGAGGTGTGGCCATCGTATGGAAAAAGAGCCTGGACTCTGATGAATGTATGAATCAGACTAGGTGTGCCTGTGACTACAAAGCATATAAGTAGCTCAAATAATGGGCACTTGAACAGGTCCGCTGTCTCTGAGAATAATATCGCTTCTTATTGTACTCATACGGATCAGTTGTTGGATGATATGAATCTACCCAACGATACTGTCACCTGTAGGGATGATAACTGCACTAATAATTTGCACAGAACAGCTTTTTCCTCCTTCTATAGTGACATAATTGGTGCATTACTAGTAGAAAGTAAACCTTATATTAGATATAAAAAAGGAAAAATCCGGCTTTGCTGGAACACATATGTGGCTGAATTTCAGGCTGAAGCCTGTGAAGTTTGGACCAGGGAGGGAAAACCAGGACAGGCGCCTATCTTGGAATATAAGAAACTTGCAAATACAAAATACAAAGGTGAGGTTCTCAACAATAATTAAAAATATTTTTATGAAAATGGGGTCTCTGGTCCAAATATGACTGTAGAGCGTTATAGTCAAATATTTAATTGTGTTCAAAATGAACCATTTACAGTAGGTAATGTTGATTGTATTTATGCGATTAAATCCCACGAGATGTACCTAGCTATTAAAATGGATCTAATAATAAAACATCTGGTAAAGGCTGCATCCCCTCTGAACATAAATTAACCAGTATGGGGTTGTCGCCTCTTCTGGCTATTTGTCTCACAGCCTTCCTTGTACATGGTTTCCTCCTGCAGTCAGTGTTGGTCCAGTTTCTGTGTTTAAAGACAAAGTTGGTAGTTCAGACAGATGATTACGATATTTGTCGACAGTGTTATAGGCTGTATGTGCAAACAAACATTTTATAACGTAAATGTAGCTCATGCTGTGATCCTGTGAAGCTGACTTTGTTCACAGATTATCGTGCTCCCGTGTATACTGTCCATCTTTGGTCTTGAGGTGGACGTGGCGTATAAAGATGCCCCAAGGACACTTTTAAAAACGTTCGCAATGGACAAGGGGCCAGTGAAGCGTTTGTGGCAGCTCGAGTCAGCTCTTTACAGTCTGTCCTGAGGGCTCTTATGTTGGAATTCATTTGCAAACTAAATTACTCTGAAAAATGACATAATCTATCTATCTATCTATCTATCTATCTATCTATCTATCTATCTATCTATCTATCTATCTATCTATCTATCTATCTATCTATCTATCTATCTATCTATCTATCTATCTATCTATCTATCTATCTATCTATCTATCTATCTATCTATCTATCTATCTATCTATCTATCTATCTATCTATCTATCTATCTATCTATCTATCTATCTATCTATAAATATGTACTTCACCACAGTTTGTGGTGAAGTACATGAAAAGTCCTTAAATATAAACTGGGGGGAAAAAAAGTACAAATCCTGGAAACAACTCTTCTTTTTAAAACCTTCTTAACAGCACAAAATTGTTTCTTAGCATAGCATAGCATAGCATAAGTTGCAGGAATGAATTTCAAAATTGGATGTATGGATGTTTTTTAACAAAAAAGAAAATAAATAAATGCATTTTAGGTTCAATTTCCACAGAAATGAAAGTCTTGTATAAATTGCTGTTATTTTTATAACATTTTTCATAATGTCCTGTATTATCTGAGGTTGTGTCTGTGCGTACTTCACCAAGAGTTCCTTGGTTTTAATTATATTTGTATGAAGGCACAATTTTGGTTACTTAGCAGAAGTGTAATAAGCCGTTTCAGTCACATGCACACGGATGCCTGATGTGTTTATCCTGCTACTGAGAGGGTACATGAAACAAATGAAGGACAGAAAGTTCAGTGCTGCCATCCCGACCTGCCTCCACAATCAATTCTGCTGTAATTACCAGCGACGGCATCTGTCGGAGATCTCTATCTTATCTGAATGGATGATTTGATAATTGGGTTTATCAGTGGAAATGACTGGTGAGTTCTTCACCATGTCAAGGATACACAAGGGTGTGTGAGGTCAGAATTCGAATGAGCGCCGGTAGCTGGCGAGCAACGGTGGACAATAACCTCGTCACAACAGGAACTAAACCACTAATGCTGCAGATCAACCCAACTTTCACACATAACTAGAAATATAAATTCAAAATGAGATACAAGAATAAAAAATATGATCCGTTATATAATCTGATAAGGTGCACACATGTTAAATTTGATCACAGCATTACAATGTGAAGATCATAATACTGTACAACTTGTCTGTCAATGGTCTCCATGAAGTAATGCTTCAGTTGACCTTAGCTGTAAGAAAGAAAAAAAAAGAAGCCAGCGTGCTGAGAACCTTAGGCGTTGTGGCAGCATGTAACTGTACTGAAAATGACAGTAAAAAAAACTAAAAAAAAAAACCAGATAGGAGACAAAGTTGCTCTAGTTGCTGGGTTGAGGTTGCTATTAACGGGACATTTCATCACTTCATCATCTCACTTGTAACGAACCCGGGGTCAGGAACATGACATCTATTTTTACACATTTTAATCAACATTTTAACAACAGTGAACAACGGCCTTACTCCCTAAAAGACAGGACCAGCGTTGCCATGGCAACCAAGCCCTATAAGGCTGTAAGGAAACACGGTCATGAACTTTTGCCACATTCTTTTTGTTGCAGACAAACATCCTCCTGGAAAAAGAAAAACTCCTTTAAGTTGATCAAAGTTTTGATACTCATACTTAGATTCAGAGCGCTAATGTTTTAATGACAATTCATTATTATTGTCAGGATGGCTTTCAGGATGATTAAAGTGATACGACTCTTTAATATTTTGAGAACCAAAGGCAATAATATTTTGTTAACTGCATTTAAAAGAGTGAAAACACTCTTTAACTCTTATCATTGAAAACATAGTTTTAACTTCATTACTAGTTTAGAACAATGTTTTTCTTTCTTACCAACATCCTACATTTTCTTTACAAGGATAATTGTGTTTGTTTGAATAGGAATCGTTTAATCTGAATGAAGATTCTTGTAATGTGAACTGACATTTCTTTACATGGAATGAACATCTTCATTTTTGTGAAATCTAAATGTTAATATTGCGGTTTGGGTGAGACATGGGTGTGATGATAATTTAACAAAAATGTAAGTGAATGTAATAATTATGAAAAGTTAAAAGGGCATAACATGTATGTGAAGTTGTATTGTAACAGCCCCCCCAGAGTCTCCCTCTTTGCCATGTACCGGAAAGTCCGGCTCTGTATCCACCGCCCCACCACAGCCCCTCCCACCACTCCGCCCAGCCGTCCTTCATCCCTCGTCTTCCAGCTTCCTGTCCAGCACACCACAGCGTAGAAGAGGATGCCGGCCACCACAGATGGGTAAAACATCTGCAGCAGCTTTTTGCAGATGTTGCAGGACCCCAGCCTTCTCAGGAAGTACACTATTATTGATTATTATAGCAGGCTGTTATTGAGAATTTACAACTTTAGATGATAGACTGATTATTTGATATTATTACTTCATTTTTACTTCTTAATGGAGGTGAAGACCCTAATGAGACAATTATTAATGATGAATTACTTAATGTGGTGACGCTACACATTATTCCAAGTATGTATGAGAAATGGGCCCAACACCCCTTTCGCTCCTGCCTGATAATACGAAACAGAAGTTTTAGACAGATGTGGCCTACTGACAGAGAGATGTTCTCTATGATGTAAATGTAAATGTAGGCCTACTTAATTTGTGATTACCAAGGAACCGCTGTGAAGGTGCAAGAGACTCCCTGAGCTCCAGGGAGCTTTAGATGTCTGATCAGTTCACCTGTTGGGTTACACGTTGGCCGTGGTGCAAATCCATGTTCGTTTGTCCTAAAAGATTAAAAGGTTCTGTTATCAGATCTCTTATATGCCATAGTTTTTTTTTCTTCTCCTTCATGTCGAGGCAATTCCTTCAAGTGTCTGCACAGCCCCAGGTCTGATTATGTTGCATGTGAGTAATGTAGATGCTTGTTTAATGACGTTTCACGTATACATGTTCACTCAAAACTCCTTTTTCCCCCTTTAATAACATTCTGAGTCTGAATCGCAGTCAGGTTCAGAAGGGAAGTTCAGGTCTCTTTGCATGGAAACGCGCACCACTGAATTGTTCAGACCTGTGGGAAGTCAGATTTTTGGGCCTTTTGTAATTTCAATAAACAACAGGCCATCATATCAATGAGATGGTGGCTCCGTCCCGTTTGTCAGACTGCTGAGTTGTCGGGGTGTTGGAAGAACGGCAGGGCGCTGTTCTGAAGCAGCTTTCACACTTCGCAACCTTCAGCCTCAGCTGAATGCTGAGCTGTTCAGACTACACAATACACAACCTGCTAGTCCACATGTCGTTTTGGCATTCACGTTGCATGACTGATCAATGACTGGCAATCTCAACGGTGGACTAATTATAATGGTACTAAACCACATTTATACAGCACTTTTCCAAACAGTGACAAAGCAGTGCAGAATAAAACTAAATGAATTTCAATTCAGCTTTAAAGGCACTTCAAGAATACAGTTCAACTCCAAATGAGTCCAGTTCCTAAAGGCCAACAAAAGTAACAACAATAATAACTGCCTGGCTGTGAAAACTACAGATTGCATCAACATGACCAAGGGACGGCATGAGAAGCTTGTTTGGGCAAAGATTTATTCCAAACAGCAATGAAAAAAGAAAAGAGAGACTATTGGAGAAGCTCAAATGTTGATTTGCTCGGTCCCAACTTCAGATATTTACTGCACTAGAAATTAGTTTTCCACTGAAGACGGCTCACCAGTGTGACAGTGAGCATATTTGACATGTCTTTGAGTTGCAGAGTGCAGACTAACAACTGGCGACTATGTGCCAAATTGCCTCCAACCAGTCGGCAAGCTCAGAGCAAACGCCCCACCCCGCATCTGCCCCCACCCCCCCACCGCTGACAGCATTGTTCATTGCAGTGCCTGTTTAAAGTCTGGATGCAGATGATAATATTGTAATTTTTTTTGCCAAAATGGAGCGCATGTCCTTGTTTCTAAATCCAGCTGCAAAGGGTAATTTGATTAGGTGTTTGAGTGCCGACTTTATGTCTTACCCTGTAAGAAACTGTAATCCCTAAACGTTTTTTCTTTCAAAATATGCAAAACGCAGAATTTCAGAGTTTTTTTAAGTCAGAATTTCTGAAGTGAACGTTCATCTCTAAGAACCCACCTCTCACCTGGTCAGCCTGACCGATTCTTTTAAATCCTCCTTTTCACAGTCATTTCCGCCACACTGAACTAATCACAGTGAGGCAAAAGTTTTGGTTTTATTAGATGACTCATACAGGAGCGAACAAAGGTGCAATTTAGAGCAACCGAGACGGCTGCAGATTTGCTCACAACTGCTTATGTTGCGTGCTTCATTTTTCTGGTTGGTTGTTCGCCTCTCCAACAGCATACAGAGGCACTGACGCCTGGACATCAAAGGCAAACCAGACTAATTGTGTGGATTAAAGAGGAATTATAATGACTGGACATGTAAACCTGACACCAACATTTTATCCTCAATCGGCTTTAATGAACCATTTTTATTTAGCACTTACTCTCATCTGAAAAAGTGTCTTTTTTTCTTCTCTTTGCTTCATTTGAAAGAACCTTCAAACAAAAACTAGTGACGCTCAACCTCAGCATGCACTCTAACATGCATGAGAGCAATGAGGAACCAGTGACAAACGTCCAAGATTATTGCTCATCTGGCTAAACGGTCTGGAAAAAATGCAAACGGTCCCGTCTTCCAGAGCTTCTGTGGCTCTGGCTGTGTGATTATGTGGCGGAGGACCAGATCTCTGTATTTCAGACAGATGCAGATATTTCACTGCAGCAGCAGCAGCAGCCTTTTCCAGAGACTTTACAAAACAAGATTTAAAATCGAATTATATCCTTTTAGTTTTGAGATTAAAGTCTGGTGTCTTTAATTCAGTTTCAGTCTGAAGTGTTCATCCAGAAGTGATGCTTTGTTGCTGAGTGGATTGGTATCAGTGCTGAGAGCTCTTGTCTCCAACAATAACCTGCACCTGTTTTCTGAGCCCAGTACGTGTAACTGTTGTTTCACTGGCAGAATGTGACAGCACAGCGTGAACGGATGTTTCAGGGTTGAGGATGGTCCAGCCAGAATCATGAAGTCGTTTCGTTAGCTGCATCAAAGATTAACTGCATTCAGCTTCACATAATCATCATCATATTTGTCATCATCATCTTCATCATCTGCATTTCAGAAGAACTATATGAATTGTACATATAAATGTTTACGACTGCGAGAAGCTCCAGCAGATCCCTTTGACCCTAAATAGAAATAAGCAGGTATACACGTGTACACAAATTTGTTGGTACCTTTCAATAAAAAAAAAAAAAAACAACAAAAAACACACATGCTTCAATGAGATAACTCAAAACTGGCAAATTTAAATTTAATAGTAAATAATTAACTTACTGAACATTGACTGAAAACCAGACATTTGGTTCAATAGAATAACTGAATTTAACAAAACAAACAAAAAAATAAATTAAACTGACCTGGACAAAAATGCAGGGAAACTCAGTATTGTGTTGGACAGCAGCCAGTCAATGCAGTCAAGTGATGAGTGTAACACTCAGTGAGACGTGTGCACCTGCAGACAGGTGTTCTGGTCCTCGTGAACAAAGGGCTCCAGCTGTCTCAGGTCTGAAGGGTTTCTTCTCCAGACTGCATGATCCAGATGTTTCCACAGATGTTCAACAGGTTGTAGTTCAGGACTCGTAGAAGAACCTCTGAGAACAGTCCAGCGTTTGGTTCGGAGTTGTTCCTCTGAGTCATTATCAACATTATCCTGCTGGAGGACCCATGGCCTGCAACTGAGACACTGAGCAGCACGTTTGTCTCCAGCTGCACAGAGTCAAGACCCCCGAACCGAACAGAACCGAGCCTCCTCCATGTTGACACCAAACAGCAGAGTGACGATTTTTAACCCTGTAAATATTCAGACTGACTGACGGAAGACTGAAGACAACTCTGATACGAATTACAGATCATAATTTGTTTACTGGTCAAACTAATTTCAATCTTTTCAAGGAACTAATACAAACTACTGACTAATTTATCTTGGCTGGTTTCATTAGTTTTTTTTTTTGTTTGTATTTTAGTGATTCTGTTGTTCCATAATTCAAGTCACTGTCTGATTTTAATTAGTCAATTTTCAGTAAGTTATTTTTTACGTTATTTCATTGAGCAGTTTGGTGTTTTTCCTTCTTTAATGGAAATACATTTTTCTGCTCGTAGATAGTAGATGGATGGAAAAAAGAAGAAACTGCTTTAACTTCCTCCTGCTTGACTCTCTTCCTGGATGTTATTTGGAAAGCTCGTTTTGTCCTATTTGTCCTAAACAAGTTCCACTTTGTCATGGTTACTCATCATAAGAGTTGTTGAAAAGTGCCAGAATTAGCGATGGAAATCCTTTAAGCTGCACAGCATCCAAGCCAGCATAGAGAAAATATATACAATAAAACAAAAAAATCACTGCTACTTTCCAAAAAAGCTTGGTGGAAAATATCTAGATGATGCAAAAACAGACAAGACGTGACCAGACTTGACCAGAGCAACGACCAGGAGCGTTCACTCAGACACTCACACACATTCACACACAGGCTTTTTCACTGTTAAGACTCAACTGTCTCCATCTGCCTGGTTTCGTGACATCGACTGATGGAGTTTCCTTTACTTATTTTTTTTACCTGTGGTTTTCTTAGCTTAAAGCTGACATTTCAACACATTCAGCCAAAACATGTTACAACAACAACAGACCATGGGAAAAGCAAAAAGCAAAAAGACACAGCAACCTAAATGCAATATTAAACTCAGGAGGTTTTTCATAAATCTTAAACGAGCTGCTGAGATGAGGTTCAGAGCAAACTAAATCAAACTTGGACAGCGGTAGTTTGATTACATCAGTCTAAATAAGGTGCATGTGTTTAAATGTTATTTGTACCTGCAGTTTTTATAACCCACTCACTTTATTAGGTCTACCTGGTGCACCTGATAAAGTGGCTGCTGAGCGTAAATGACGTTGTTTTATTACAAGAACATATTTGACTTCATACCACCTGGCTACGCGTGTGTTATTCTCATTACTTTACAGATAACTTTATCATCTGATTGATTCAGACACGCTCATAAAACAAGCACAGATTCATTCTGAGAGAAACCTCATCGCAGTGTCTGCTTTGTCCAAACACAAGCAATGATGGATATGATAAAAATCACATTTTGGAAAATGGATCATTTGGGTTTTTCTTTTAAGACAAACAAACTTATCAAAAAGACCCTTGTATCAGGTGAAATGAAACCATGAGTTTGTCTCTACTTATGGGGGATTTAATCGGTAACGTTGAGGACAACATACACTCACCACCTCAGGTCCCCTGGTTTAACTAATAAGGTGGCGGATGCGTCCTCACTACTTTATGTGGTGTACCACGTGTTACATAGTGAGTGAATCTTTTGTCTGTAGCACTTTATGTCAAAATCTTTTAAGACTGATCCATTTTCTTTTTCAAAGTAAAAAACAAACACAACAGCATGGGGATACGACTAAAACTGTATAATAATATCCGTCTAAATTAAATATAGCCTGGTACAGAGGGTGTTGGGAGTTTCAGGGTGAGGAGGGGCTGAAGGTCCAATCTGAGCAGGAAGACCACCTGGAACAGCCAATCACATGCGTCACCTGTTAGTCCTGACGTCCTGAAATGAAGTCTGGCACTGTAGAGTTGGTGACACCGCGTGTTTTATTCCCATCAAATACAACCACACGCATCCCTTTTTTGAGCTTTGGCCAAGTCAGAAAACACAAAAGCGTGCCATGTCCACTTTAATAAAACTTCAGCAGAAATCCTTATTTAAAGCCTAATATTTTAGACCTAACTAATTCAGGTCCAGTTTTCCAGTCCTAACTCTACTCAACCACCTGCTGCCACTGGGTTGTGTGTACGTATGTGTGTTTCTTTTTCTTCGCGCAAGCCTTTTTGTCTCCTGGTGTTTCTGTTTAACTCTCCTGTTGTCCAACCTTTTGTCTCCCCGGGTGTCGTCATCTCTCTCTGCTGGTGTTCCTCTCACTTATTTCTCCCAAAACTGTCAAGATGTGAAAAATTATAAAAAACATTTATTTTTCTTCTGCTGTTGACCCATTTCAAAGTCCACCACATGATAAAAAGAGCGAGTCTGCGCTCATTCTGAATTATTCATTCTTTCGCCCTCAGATAAACCACAGCGAACCTTGTTAATATTTGATTTTTTATTCTTGTCTTCCAAAAAGGAGTTAGAAAACAAAGTTAAAGGCAATATTTACTCAAGTGCCTGCTTTCTGTTGTCACCTTGTTGAAATGTGCCACCAACAACTCTGTAAGTGGCTCTGTTGTGGAGAAAATAACAGACAGTCGAGGTTCAGAACGATGACTTCTGTAAAAACAAGTGAAGAGTTTGAGGAGATTGGGTCACGCTAGAAAATCTTTTGGTCCTGGCCAGGTTTAACAGTTTGGCACATACAACCTCCAACGAACAAGAACATACGACGCCATGCTGAACAGAAACTATGACGACGCTCTGAAGCGTCGCGTGAAAGATTAAACACACGTCTGCAGCTCACGAGCAGCTCAGTAGCAGCCAGGTGCTTCTTATCAAATGTACTTGATTAACTAATCAGCAGCTGCACAGACCTCTGTATAAACAGATGTTGTTCCAGCTGTTAACACTATGCTAAGGAGGAAAGGCATAAGCAATTGTCTTAGAGAAGCAACTTTTACTTTCTACTTTTTTCAAGAGGTACATTTCAAACTCTGACTTCAAAACGAGGTTTAGCGCCCTGGTCCCACTGAAGAGTGGAAAGTTACGCAGCTTCATCTTGTAGTTAGCCGAGTGCTACCTCTTTGATTGACAGCTGGGAGGCGCAGGTCGGTGATTGAGTTACGTAGTCCTGCAGCAGGAGACGCAGACCTGCTCACGTGCTGGAAGACGTGCTGTTCATTCTGTTATAAGTTGATCTAGCACTAAAATAATTTTAGAAACTCGATGTTAAGGTTTTCAAGTTTCGTGGTGTTACTTTAAGTCTATTTTTAGCAGCGCTGCGGGGAAGATCGCTTCCGGGATGCTTCCAAACAGCTCTGCGGCGCTGCGGGACCACTCAGATTGATTAGAATGGCTGCGAGTCCCAGCGGCTGGTGCAGTGCTGCCTGTTCATGGCACTTTCAGGCCCAGTGGGAGTTAAGGGTAAAAACTGCTGGCTCTTTACCAGCTTCCAGCTATTCCATCAAGCTCTCTGGATTGGGGGTTAAGTCATGTTCATCACCCCCAACGTCTCTACGTATGCTGAATAAGTTAATATTGATTAGATCGGAGCCTAAACACCAAAGCCCGTGTGTTTATGATTAAGAGAGCATTTGAAGAAGTTATAACTGCAAAAATGAGCTCAGTGAAATGCTGAAGTTCATGAGTGCGTAGTAACTTATGAGCAAGTGTTAACTAGAGTGAAAAGCAAAGATGAAAGCTGTAAGTCTTATGGAATAATGTCCTTTGGAGAGATGAGACCAAAGTGGAGGTCTTTATTTCTAATAAACAGCACCAGTGTGGAAAATCCAAACTCTGCATTTCAACAGCTCATACGAACCGTCGAGCACGCTGATGGAGAGGGGATAATTCAGGGTTGTTTTGCATCCACAGGCCCTTGACACTTGGCTGTCAGTCATTGGACCATGAACTCGTCATTATGCCAAGCAGTTGTGATGAAGTCACACAGGAAATAATTATTCCACGTTCTTTCCGCTACAGGTAGATCTACAAGCTGTTGGACTTAGTATTTTCCCCGTGTTATGTTTTCTTCTTCACGTCATTTTTGTAAAGCAAATAATTGCAAAAAGAAAAATATGTTATCTAAGGCTGTATTGGCCTAATTTCATTGTTTACATGTGTTTGTGCATCTCTGTCATTTTTAGCACAAATTAACTAGTTTTCTGCATTAATTTATGAGGAGCGGGAACCCATCTTCATTTAAGACAACGTGCTTACGCTGATAACATGCAAACTCTTGTAATTTTGTATGTCTTTATCAAACACACTCATTCATTCCCACATTCACATACCTGGAGGAAACGTTCACTGAATCCAGAGACTAATTACATCAATGCCAGCTAAACGGAGTCGGTATTTTTGCACAAGTGGGACTGAATTAATAAACTGAGTTTGGATGTGTCTTTCAGAGCTGCTCTGATAGATAAAACACAGTCAGACATTTTAACTTTGGTTTTCAGGAGGCAGCTGCTGATCTCTCTGATCTCTGAAGACAAATGTTCATAATTAGTTGGACCTACGTGAGGCTTCAAAGGGATGCGGTCATCTCAACATGTTCGGGAATCTGTCAGTCCACAATTAGACCAGTGGTCCAGAAACGGAAACAGTTCAGTGTTGTGGCTACTCCTCCTAGAAGTGTGTGTCCAGTCAAGATGATTAAAAAGACACAACACAGAATCCTCAGTGACGTCAGGAAGAAACTAGAGGTAACAGCCGAAGGCTTGAAGACGTCACTGGAGCTGGCAAACATCTCTGTTCACGAGTCTACCCAGAGGAAGCCTCTTCTCTCCTGTAGCTTCCATAACCTCTCTTCCAAATAAATGTTTTGGCAATTCACATCTGTGAAAATTTTTTTTGGAGTGATGGGAAATGAAAGTTAAAGTTAAAATGGTTTGGGGAAACTACTATTCACACCATCCCACAGGGTAAGTATGGTGGCGTGAACGTCATGATTTGGGCTTGCTTCGCTGTCTTATCGACGGGGGCACCTGCCATCGTGGAAGCGAAGGTAAATACCCAAGTTTACTCAGATATCCTACAGGGGAATGTCAGGGTGGCGCTGAGTAGAAGCTGGGTGATGCAGCAGGACAACGACCCTGGACAAACAAAGGACCATCTAAAAGAGGCGGATTTTCATGTTTCAGGTATTTTCTCTAACACGAAGCTGCTCTCCACTTACTGACAGATAGGTGTCTGGAGATGGATGAGATGTGTTTATTCATCGCTTTCTCTTTTTTTTTTTTACAAGTCAGTTTTCAGAGATGCAAAGAGATGACAGATGTCAGATCAGGAAACATGTTTTAGCCCAGTAGCCTCTGGCAACCCACCACTGATATTCCAAAAACAGAAATCCAGATAAGTGCTGGAGGTTAGAAACTTTGTAAGCGACAGAAACTGCCAAACAGATGTCAAAGGACATCTTTGTTTTGCAAAACAAATCTGTCACTGCATATTAAGAAATAAAGCACAAAACAAAACCTTTTCTGAGTTGAGTTGAATCAACAACAATAGCCTTGGTAGGTGATTTTGTTCGGAGGTTTGAGGTAAATCCCGATGGTGGTGTATATTTGCCACAACTGAACCAAAGGTTAAAAGAGAAATAAATTATATGTTGTTTACAACGTCAGTAATTGAGTGTGTTGTGAAACGTGAACTGAGAATTTGGATTTGCATCACTTTTGACCGCTGGGAAGGCGCGTCGCAGTTTCATGGTGATTCATGGGGTTATATGATTGTCAGCAGAAAAGACCATATGTCCTCCAAACACGTCTTTAATTGCTCTGTTGTGAGAATTTATAAGGGCATGATGCAGAATAAAACATGTCAAACTGAAACTCAGACGCTAATAAAAAGGAGAAAGTAAATCCATCCCTGCAGCTGGGATTTCTTCAAAGCCACAGAGGCAGAGTGGGACAGACATGTCCACATTAAACCAAAGCATGCTGCGCTGGATGTACATTTAAATTCAGTTCTATTACCTAACACATGATTTTTGTCTTTAGTAGAAACATATTCAATTTAGATTCAGCTGCGATAATATTTGTGGTAATAATTAAAGTGGAAAGTGAGGATTTCCCTTTCTCCTCGTACAATGATCTCTTCAGACTATTTAGGGAATCTGGAGGAATGTCAGTGTGTAAAGTGCAACAAAGCATGCCAAAGCTGGACCCCAGTGATATCATGCTCGTCAGACGGCACTGAACCCAGAACCGTCATCTTGTGAACAAGAGACTGTAGGAAAACGTTGTCGTAGTACAAGGCACAAATACATTCACTTAAAATGGTAGTGTCCAAAAACAAACAAAGCCTCGTGCAGAGGTGGGGTTGATGTCTCTTGAGGTGAACACTATGACAAAAAGTGAGGTACGCAGATTGCACACCAATAATAAATAAACACAATAAAAAAAAAAGCACAATTTCAAATAAACAGAGAGCTCCATGACATGAGGCAACTGGCACGATGAGTAATGAAGGTGCACATCATGTATGAATGTGAGCAAGGTGTTTGGCAAAATCATGAACAGAGATGCTCAGTAAAGAAGAGCCCACCCCACTGAGGGAAGGGTGGAGTTACACGTGGGCGGGAACCCTGAGCCCAGGTGTTCCAGTCATGTCAAAGCACGTTTTATGAATGGCTTCTTTTGCACCTTTTGTTTTTTTTATTTTAATAACTTTTCAGTTCTAATTATATATTTTATTAGGGTATGTAAATCATTTATTAGACCATTTACCCACGTTTATATCAATGCTTTTATTGTTGTTTTGCTTTCTGCTTTAACTTATTTGGTTTTTATCATACACTACTTTAATTACACCGTCTCCTGCATCAGGGCTCAGCATCCGCAGCAAACGTATTTTTTGGAGTGAGGAAGGCTGCAACCCTGTAGATCATATGAAGGGATGTTGCTGTTTCAGTCGTCCCCGTCAGTTCTTCCAGGCAGGAAACACACACACTGGCAACTTCTGAGAGTCAGTGATCGAGGGATGCTGACTGCCAGTGTTCTATTAGTCTGATGGAGCATGGCGCAGCCAAGGATGCGCTGACTGAATTGCCAGATTCCAGGTCGCTGGTGGCATCCTTGGATGACTTCAGGAATCCAGTTACTGTTTTTAATGTGTCCTTGTTGATCTGTGCAATTTGTTCATACTCGTTATTGTCCAAAGAGGAGATTTCTTCATCCTGTTCCAGTATGGACTTCAGCATGTTATAATTTGAATATCCATTGGGTCTCAACTAATTGCTTGGCAGTGTTTTTCAAGCTGTTCTGCAAACCTGAATGTTTAAAGTATTTGACCAATTTTTTTGCATTGATCAACAGTTCAGACAGCTTCGGGGTTCTTGCCAACACAGTGGGAGCACATGCACTTGACAACACAACGTTAAGGATGTGAGCGTTGCAGTTTAGTATCCACGTAAGGCTTTAACAATGTTTGCTCCGCGGTCAGTGACAAACAACACGACCAGCAGTGATAAATCTAAGTTTTTGGAACAGCAGGCTCCGTATGTTGTCAGCGGTCTTCGGCACACTCCTTTCAAAAGGAGCCGAAAACGGCACCCTCGAGACGAGATTAAAGTCATCATTGGTGTGGTGGAAAGGGCCGGATATGAATGATGTTTTGTGGTAGTCCTTATGTCGGCTGTTATAGCACACCCATCGTTTTCAATGATGGGATTTCTCTCTGCTGCGACAGGCGCCTGCACCTCTTGTGTTTTCTTCTCAACATGTCTTGATACAGTTGTTGGATGAGGCAGAAAGTCTCTCACATCCACCTGGCCATGTTTAGAGGCAATGCTAACGACGTCCTGGAGTAAGTCTGCAAAACCTTCCCCGGCAACATCATAACGACGAATGTCTTTGCAGCACAGTTCAACACATTTTTCGTTAGTCTCCTGCTAGACATGTGCAGGAAGAATTGCACTTTGGTCCTCAAGAACAGTTTCTTCTGACCAGGCAGTGTGGAGCAGGTGTGTCATCTCAACCCAGAAGCTCCACGATTGTGTCCGTTGTATACGAGCACTTTGCTGCATTGTCACAGCTCACAAAGTCCAGCTCCTCCAGTGAAACTTTTGAACTGCCCGCTGACCCGCAGGATTCATGTTGGGTCCCACGGGACCTGCGGGATCCCTGTGCCAATGCAGGGCGCCAGTCTACATCTCCAAATCTGTTGAATAGCAACAGAAATTAAGACATGATAACTTGCCTGTTGTCAATAGATCATTTCTGGCCATCTAGCTTTCATTTTAAGAGTCTTTAAGCAATAAATTAAAGCTTTGAAAGAGCAATCATCAAGTCAATTTCCCCCAAAATGACTTTTTCCTCATGCAAGCATTAATTACGCATGCAGATTGGCCCTCTAAAATTTCTGTGCGGATCAAGCTCCCTGTGCATCTGTTTCCTGGAGTTGAGCCCTACCCACCTTAGACGCAATTGAGTTAAAGAAGAAACACCCTCCAACCATCTCTGCCGCTGTGGCACGTGACCGGCAGTAACGTGACCGGCTTAAGAAGGAAACCAGCAACAGGAGAGTGAGCTGGGAGCAGTGGGAGGGGGTCATATAGGAATAAAAATGACATATAAGACCTTTGAGATGTTGTTGCAGGTAGTCGCAATAATACCTGAAAATCCTCATCACGTGGTATCCTCAGTGCCAGAAGAACTTTGAAGTGTTTTGAGAGGGATAAAGATACAAAGCGATAAGAGTTGTCCAGACTTTTTCTGTAATGTAATGAAGGCCTGATACGCAAAAAAAGTATATAAAAAACAACTTGAAGTTGATCACTGTGCCACTCTTGTTTTGCCACATTAGTTGTTTGTTTGTACTGTAATTATTTGACAATATCAGCAAAGTATGGGAACGTTAAACAAACTAGAGTCTGTAAGTCAGTCGAAAGGCTCATGGCGAGGCTTTCTGATGACCTGTCACCAACCACAAGACATGTGACTGCAGCTCATTACACAAGTCTCCATGACAAGTAATCTGCATATTCTATCAATATACTCATGAAAAGAGTCAATAGTTGACAAAACAGTAAACAGACTGTATTTGTATAACATTTTGCAAGAATGTTGACCGCTCACTAAATAAAACCAGTTACCCGCTTTAATAATATTAATTTATTTAAATAAATATTTATTTATTTATTAAGTGGCTTTCACAACACAAAGACAATTTACTAAAACATGAGGTTAAAAGCATATGAAATATAAGGAACAAAATATAAGATAAAATATGAAAAGTGTCACGTGTCCAGTAGCTGACAACGTTCAAAGACCAGTCCAGCTTGTCGTCCACCAGGACCCCCAGAGAATCATAGGTGTGTTCCAGCCCCTGGACTGAGAGAGTCAAATGGGTTTGGTGGTAATCGGTGGAAGTCACCAGTCTCTGGGGTCTCAACAAGGTCCCTGTATTCCTGCTCCTGTCCACTACTGATGAGGCCACAATAGCGATGGCATCTGAGTATTTTTGCAAATGACGGAGCTCTGTGCTGTTTTTGAACCCAGATACAGTGTATCAGTCTCTCCAGGTTTTCGTGATTGGGTTTGTGATTTATCGCAGTCAACGTCCTTGATTTTGTGGTGGTTTTTCACTAAAATTTGCAACGAATTTTGCAATACTTTCTCATTAAAACCCATGCAAAATCTACATATAGATGGAAATAGGGGAGATAAAAATATAACAAGTAGACAGATTAGAGGCATAATTATTTCTAATTTTGAAAAAACTTTAGCAGACACTGACAATAGCCATTTACTGAACAACTTTGAAATGTTAAATAAAGACAAATTAAGACGGCATTCTAAAAAATATAGTTTAAGTGAAATAAAGTAACAAGGAACAAATGACTAAATCAAAATGATATGTTTTAATTTAGTTGCCACAAGAAAACTGAAATAAACTAGAATATTGATATCAGCTCACTAGAAAATGATTACACCTTAACATCTTTCAACTGTTCCAATTAAAACCTTTATTCTGGGTGGAAAAAAATTCTTACAACAGGATTGAATCAAACTTGCTGGAAACAAGCACCGTCCACATTTTCTAGACAGAAACCTTCCACATTTCAGACTGACTGAAACGACAAGTATGTCATCAGGCAGGTCTGGTCATGTACTTCCAAAAGATGATGTCAAGCTGCTAATTATGGTGCAGGAAAACCAGAACCAATAAGCCGGAAAACCCTTCCTGACGCCCTTCATTAATACAATGTAGTTGTGCTACAAAACTACTTAATCTTTATACATTGCATACAGGCATGCCTCTGAATAATCATTTGAATAATCATCCAATGGCTTCATCATCTGACTATTTTCTCTTTATGCAAATTCAGAGTTTCGATTTTTGTGTGAAAATATGTAATGGAAACCCGCCTTGTGTTGCATGGCCACAACACTTATTAGCCACAGTAACTTCTTGTTTCCATATCGACCACACATTTGACATCAAACAGGGCTTGAGGCAGCCAGTGCAGGAGAAGTACGAAGGACTGCTACTGGCAGGAGTGAATGAGCAGGCATCAAATTTCATGGCTTGTGAAATTCATGCGGACATTTCGCAATAAACTATAAAATATGTGTTAGTGCAAAGAAATGCAAGAAACAAAATCATGAAACACTGAAGTGACTGATCTATAGTCTGAACAGGAATGGTACAAACACAGTCCCTTGTGGCACCCCTATGTTGCACTATTCATGCATAAAAATGATTGGATTGCCATAATTATATTGTTTGTGGTCATATCGAAGAGGTAAAGTTTTTTTTTTAAGTATAGAGCTGAAGTGGGTAATGCAGCCTTTAAGACCTGCAAGAACCCCAGCCCAACCTGAAATGGCCCAAATCTACAATCTTCTTCTCTTGTTGGAATAGGAACGTAACAACCTTAAACCTCTGAACAATATATGTCTATGTTTTTGGTGGTTGGTGCTTTTTAGTGCACAGCAGTTACTTGTCATCACTGTTTAGGACTCTGACTCTGCAAAAGATGCCAAGAGGAGCTTCACTATCTACACCCCCTTCGGTGGACTGTTTGTAGAAACTGTAGGGGTTTGATTAGCATGCTTTGACTTTCTCCAACAAAACTTTATTTCAAACCAAAAGGGAAAAAAAGAAACAAAAAAGGGAGGAACAAAAGCCTTCTCTTATTTGACCTCTGACTTCCAGAAGAACAAAAACTTTTATTCACCCTTCGTCAGCTCCATCTATGCACCACATCTGTCTCTCTCTATTTGCCCTCTACTGACCTGATTTGTTTTGGTCCTTCATCATTTCCCCACTCCTGTTGTTCTTGTTCCAGTGGCTCTTATTTCTTTTCCCCCTGCATGTATAGAGGGTTTTCAAACAGGCATCACTGACAATGAAAGCCATTCTGTCAAGAAGGTCTGTTATATATGTGTTTATCTATGTGCACATGTGGCAATATGTGATTTAAAGCATTTCTATCAAAATAACGTGTGGCGCGTAGAAGACAATATGTGCATATTTACCATCTACTTTTATAAAATGACTGGTTGTTCAGCAATCTTTGAAAAAGAAAACAATAAACAGAAGACAATGACTGAGAGTGGAAAAGAGATTTCCAGCTCAGGTTATTTACAAAGACAGTCTCTGAATTTAAAGACACCTGAAATACAGGTGAGATTGAAGTCTCGTGCAGGCAGACTGTGAATAAATCATGATGGCTTCAAGACAACCACATGTTCACAGGCAATTTTAATCAGTCATATATAAGACATTTATCAATTACTTCAATCAGGCTGCACCTTTGCACCTTTCGAGTCAAAGCCGGCTGCAGTAGCTCTGATCTAATTTATTCTTTTGTATGTTTGTGAAATCTTCATCTGAGTTTTTTCTGTCGAGAGTACAATTCATAAAACATTTTTCAATGCACTGCATGTGACGCAACCAGCAAGAAAAACATGCTGTTCATCGCAAAATCGCGAAACACTGGAGGAACTGACCTATAGTCTGAACTGGGATGGCACTAAGACAGTCCCTTGTGGCATCCCTGTGCTGCACTTTAGCACCATATAGTAATTATGCATAAAAAATATCTTATATAATATTATAAATGCCTTCATTAAAATCAAAAAACTATTTTGTAGTTTTTATCATTACATTTACATAATATATCATTAAAACAAATCCTGTATAAAAACCCTTGAAATGGCCCCAACCCAGCGGCTGCTTGTTAAAGTAGTACCCTCTTGAGTATATATTTGTGTCTTCTTGACAGTTTTTCTATAAAAACAGATTGTGGATACTCTTTTGTTTTGTTTTTTTATGCTGTTCTGGATGCTGAGCTGTCTGATAGATTGTCTCTTGTATTTCTGGCACGTTTTGTTGTAATGAATGTCTTCCAGGACAGCTCAGTCCTGTAATTTGCAGAAACTCTCAGGCTGTAGGTTCAGATTCATTTAAAAATATACTCTGTGTTAGAAAAGTTTCTCCTCCTCAACATCACCAAAAACTATTTTTTTTTTTTTTTTTACACCATCATCTAAACTGGACTCACAACGCAACGGAGGCTGCTTCCAACGCTTTTGGCCGACACTGTTGTCGTGGCTCGAGATTATGTTTTCTTTCCGAAGGCGATCTGCCAAACCTCGATTTTGGGTGCATTCTGTTCGTGAAAAGGCAGAGAGATGAATTTCACACTTGAAGACAGCGATGATGAGTTTTTTATCTCTTATGTTTTTTGTCCTTCGCCCGTGTTCAAAACGATCCGCTTTTGCTTTTGGCTGGCCTCCGTGTACAGGTTCATGGCCAGGCTCTAGCTGTAAAGGAGCGACCTGATTGGCTGACGCAGGCATTGAAGCAGAAAAAGTTGTCACTTTTTGATAGTCAAAAAGTGAGGATTATTTAAAGTGAAACCACACGAGCATGTATGTGGACTCGAACATGGAGGCACAGCTATGAATAGCATGGTTTACTGTTTTCTTATTTAACTTAAGAACCAACTAGAACAATGTCCTATGGACAGATGAGACTGAGTGGAGTTCATCCTTAATGGCCAGGAGCATGTCTGGAAAAAAAACTACATCCCTCATCCACTTACTCTCAGAAGCTACATCTGTTCAATAGAAACACTGTCAAGAATGACAGTCAAGGGGTGATGATTGAGAGTTGTTTTGCAGTCACGACGCCGGGGTACATGCAGGCATCGAGTCAAACATGAACTCTTCTGTGTTCGAGAGTTTTACAGAATCAAATATGAAGTTGTCATACAGGAAATTACTACTCCAAGTTGCTTCTGAAGGCTTCTGCATGATGGGGAGCTTAGTATTGGCTCTGCGTGCATGCGTGCGTGCGTGCGTGCGTGCGTGCGTGCGTGCGTGCGTGCGTGCGTGCGTGCGTGCGTGCGTGCGTGCATGTGTGGTTTTGGCTTTTTTTTTTACATCTTTTTGTTCAGTCAATAATGTCAAGAGTTCTGTCATTGTACAACTGAGCTTTGATTTGCCTAATAATGAAAAACACTGCAATCAAACAATTGTTATAACCTTTTCATCATAGGTTATCACATGATCACAGGGTATTATGGGATTAAAAGAGTGGGTAGTCATTTCTGCACATGACTGTGTCTTTCGTTCTGAGTTTCCTGAGAACTTAAGTCATCTGAGGACGCAGCTCCTTCTTAACGAGCAGGAAGTCAAGAGAAGTGCTGATGTCAGCGGCGTTTAGGACAGGTACAACACACACACGGTATAAAGCACTGGTTCTGTTTGCAGCAGAACAATCTATCTACTCCACATCTATGGTCCTGAGCCTGCATAATCATATCGACACTAATCTAAAAAGTCACACGTGTTGCAGCGCTATCTATCTACAGGCTGGATTTATTGCATCTAACTTATCCTCCAGGGAGATGCGTACACTTGTGTGTTTAGGGTTTGTTTGTGCGTTCCTCTGTGACTGTCAGTGCTTATCTAAAATCCTTTGTGTTCCAGGCCCAGCTGGTGTAATTCAAGTAGATCTTTATCTGTGTTTCTCTGGCTCTTCTCTCAGTAGAGAAGAAGTAAAACTACAACTAAAGGGTCGGGGTCATTTCCTTCTCCTAATGGCGACTAATAGGTTCTGTTACAGATAATCTGGGTCTAATGATGTAGTTAGTGGCCTCTCACACTTGATCTGGGTCAGAAACACTATTGGAGGTTCTTCAGTCAATAGTGTTCATGTCGAGGGCTTCCGTTCTGGTGAAACTTGGCCTTGAATGTTCAAATAAATTGCCTGCTGGCTGACCAGACAGAGAGAATGACACAAACTCTGCAGTATTCGGGATACGTGACGACATCGCCGACCTCTGCAATTTAGACATTTCCTTCTGGGGCATTGCAAACTGGGTCAAAAAAACACATTTAAAATGCGGGCAAAAAGTAATACATCAGTCTAGAGTGTGCAAACAGTATCTCACAGATGTTCAGTGGTACCTATCTCTACAATTACTGCGGTTATCACCAATTTAATTACTGTGATGGTTATCAATTAATGATTTTCAGACTTTGTAATGGATAACCCGCTCTGGGTTTTCCTAACTTCAAATATATACACGACCCCCACTTGTTACAGGAATATAGGTAAAGAAGACGGTGCTCTGACATTTCTTTTGACCTCTCTGTGGTATTAATGCATATTCTCTGATACTACTCAGACTGTAAACATATTTAAGAAGCACAGAGTGAATACCTAAATGCTGAAAGTACTGAAGGAACCTGTGTGTTTACCTGGTCAGACAGTGGATTTTGGGACCATCACCAGCTGGAATATACCAAAATCCTCTTTTAATCTAATTTAAATGGCTCAGTGCTATTTGCCTTTACATATTTACAGATTTCCTGTAAGTAACTTCTTCCCAGACTCAGAGTATATATCCTCCAGAGCTTTATTTCTAGACAAAAAGAGTTTGTTATAATCCTACAAAGTCTTTCATACTTTGGAAAACTAATCTTTATGCCGCTATGCTGGAATGACAGCTGTTCCAGGCAACAACGAAGACACAAAATCTTTGTTGTTCTTTCAGTCCCAACTGCATATTTCACAGCCTACAAAAGCCATTGTGCACCAGTCACCACTTTTAATAGAGCATTAAAGTGATTTGTAACTCTAAAGTTACAAATATCATGTCACATTACCAGGCATTTCTATTCAATTAGCCATTAATCTCCAGAAATGTCACGAACTAGACTGATGAAAACCCTCTGTGTGTTTGGAGAGCAGTGATGGCATCACCGTACTATCTCTGCTCATATCTTTTTCAGTTCAGCTCAATTAAGTCCAGTACAGTGAGAGGATGACAAACGCAACACAAAGAAACACGTAATGTGTAACAACTACATGCACAATGGCAAGAAAAGTATGTGAACCCACCTGGAATTAACAGGTTTTCCGCTTAGATTTGGTCTAAAATGTGATCTGATCTTCATCTGTGTCACACTCATAGACAAACAGAAGGTGCTTGAGCTGACAACATACCACTGTGTCCTCAGTACACCCATTAAAGGCTGCAGCTGTTTACATCATGCATACTTAGGCATGCAAGAACGATTGCAGTTCACATCCTGACTGTTCAGTGAAATATGTGTGACTTGTGAACGGAGAGCCTGTTAGTTCCAGGGAGTTGACACAGCTTTTTCTGCATTTGCATATAATAATAATAATAATAATAATAATAATAATAATAATAATAATAATAATAATAATAATAATAATAATAATAATAATAATAATAATAATAATAATAATAATAATAATAATAATAATACATTTTATTTATAAGCATCTTTCAACATACCCAAGGTCAACGTACAAGAAGACACGACAATCACACAGGGCAATGCAACAAAAACCACAAAACAATAAAACAATATAAAAAACCAGAACAGAATAACTGAGTTTAAAAAGAGGCATCTTCAGTGGGGAGTCAGTACTGCGTATGAGACTTGGGAGCGAGGGGCAGAGCAGCTGATGTATCTGGAGCCCATGGTGACCACACCAGCAGACGGAACTGTGAGCCAGATGGAGGACGATGACCTGAGACTCCGAGATGGTGGGTTGAAGTGTAAAGATTCACAAAGGTAGTGGGGGGGACCAGAGAGGAGGGAGTTACAGTAGACAAGACGAGAAGTAGTAGAGCACAAACCAAAGTGGCAGCGTTTGTTGGTGACAGCAACGGGTGAAGACGGTTGATCGTTCATTGCTTCGAAAGTAAGCAAAGCTGGTGATGTTATTGATACGGGATGTAAATAAGAGTCCTGTAAAGGATGACACCCAAGCTCGGAGGTCCTTCAGCAGTCCAGCAGAATAACTAAAGTGATGATTCTGGGTTGCCAAAGCCAAAACCTTAAAGATTTTGTAATAACTTTATTGTGGGGATTCAATGTCTAAAATCCACTTAAGGATTTTTCCATATTTTCAGTGTGTCTGTGTGTGAAAATACGTAGATACAGGTAGTGGGGAATTGCTATTAAAAGGGACCCTGCAGCAAATTACTGTCAAACCCTGGAGAGCGCCCGTAAATCTGACACCAGTCTTTTGATCACTCTTTCCCTTTTACGTGAGTATTTTGAAGTGAACCAGCCATGTTTTTTTCTTTTCTTTGGTAGCATTTACAATGTATTACTGCCTAGTTTCTATCACCATAGATCTTTATATTCAGATCTGAGGCAGTAAGATAATGAGACCGACCATCCAAGACATTTGGCAGTTAAAATGAAAGTAGAGAAACTGACCAATCCCACACGAGGCCACTGGTGTGCAGGTGCAGTGAGAATGCAGGTGTGAAAGAGATCAATCAACTCATGGCAGAACAAAAGCCAGACTATAAGTTTAGGTTATTTCAGAGAAGCTACAAGATCAATCACCTGCTTGAGCAGATTACCCCAGTTCATGTCCTGGCCTGTGACCCTGAGCTACCCGCGTTCCTCAACTCAGCCCGCCAACATTTCCTTTTAAGTAGACGGGAAACGTTGGCAGGGAGAGCTGGGGTCATTAAACCATGAGAGCCAGAAAATCTTTATTCATATATATATATATATATATATATATATATATATATATATATATATATATATATATATATATATATATATATAAACAATTCAGAGTATAATTACAGTCTGAATGTGGGCTAAAGACCTCCAGCTGAGAATCGACAGTAATTATATTCAAACTGATATTAAGTGCTTTAAGCCTTTCTGACTTTCTACAACAGAAGTGCGAGCAATGAGTGCTTGAGGTCTGGAACTGAAGATCATCACCCAAATACTCAGATCTTTATGTTGGGAGGCTTTGCCCGCAGCTACAGAAAGTAAGCTTTCTGATTGGCTATTTAACAACGATATTTAACAGGTTTTTTCTCATTTCCAACTTGCACTGTTAACACTGTGTCATTTTCCCAGCATTCCACCACACAAATAAAATAAGTAGCCTCAATTTCTGCAAGGATTTACTCTTTCTTCTGCTATTTACTTTGGATTCCGAATGAAAGGGAAAAAATTTAAATCTCTTAGTTTATCTTCTTTTCCATTCTGGCTCTAAAACAGATAAACTGAGAACTACGATACACAGATTGTAGCCTTAAATTATTATTTCAAGTACCAGGTATTCATGTCCAACCTTCCCTGCTCTGTCTTCTGCACTACATTCATCATCCACTCATCCATGTGTACACTCATCACTCCATATATATGACCAACACATCCATCCATTTATTCATCCATCCATCCATCCATCATTCATGTCTTTCCGTCAGCCCATCATCTATGACCTTCACTTTCATCCATCCATTCACCATCCATTCTGTTGTTGATCCCTCTGTCATCATCCATCTATGTATCTGACTGTCAATCAATCTATGACCTGTCCATGCAACTATTCATCCATCCATGACCCATCCATCATCAAACTATCCACCCATGTTTGTCTGTCCTTCCACTATCTATACATCCATCTATTCATCCATGACCCATCTATTGTCTATCCATCAATCCATGTGTCTATCCATCAGTTCCATCTATGACCTACACATCCATCTTTTTATCTGTCCATCAATATATCCCTGATCCACCAATTCATCCATCATCTGTCAGTCCATCCATCTATGACCTATACATCTCTCCTTTCATCCATTTATCCAAGGCCCATCCATCCATCCATCCATCCATCCATCCATCCATCTATCCATCCATCCATCCATCCATCCATCCATCCATCCATCCATCCATCCATCCATCCATCCATCCATCCATCCATCTATCCATCCATCCATCCATCCATCCATCCACCCGACAACCACCTATGTATCATCCACATGTCCACCTGTCAATCCATCCATCCTTCCTTCCATCCATCCATTCTTCTATACATCTAATAAACATTTATTAAAATTACATTAATAAAAAAGGTTTTTAATCTGTGATTGAGGGATAATGGAGAATATAAACACTGCTGTCAATGTTGCTTGCCCAATATACTTCATCTGGCAGCCAGTTAACACAGTTCAGCATTAAAACGAAGAATGAACGGGCTTGGCTCTATGCAGAGGTAACAACATGTTTTTTTTCCAGTGACTCTAAAACCCACTAATTAACACATATAGCTTGTTTTCTTTCATTTGCATGGTTCTAACCAGTTGCCTGGCAACTGGTGGAAACTCTAGCAAGCCAAGAAGTTACTGTATGTGATTAGGAACAGTCAGCAACATCCAGATAACCAACTGTTAAATGGTTAAGTGTCATTTTCATGCACCGTCTTGTGGCATGGAGTAGACACACAACAACATTTTAATTAGTCGGCCTGTAGCAACATGAGATGTAGAATGAGGATCACATTAGCAGAACAACTGTAGCTCGGTGTCTCTGTTGTCCACACAGATCCAAAGCAGAAACGCAGCCTTGAAGTCCAAACTCACAGCCAAACAATGGGCTGGTCCAAACAATTAAACCGTGTCCACTTTCAGGAGCATGTGTGCATGTTTGTGTGTTGAGTGGACAACAGTCCTGTGGCTTTCAGCGGAGGCACACCAGAGTGTGCAGGTTCTGCAGTGTGTACCACTTCGGTGGGAGTTTAGACTTTAATGCAAGGTTTTTCATTAGTTTGAGCTGCATGTCTGAATCTAATTAACTTTCCTTACAATTTCCTTCCTTTATCACCACCCTTATCACTTAGCATGACAATGATGTTCAGGTAACATGTGCTCACAAATGAAAAGTCTTTTATAAGACTATGAGCGATCCTTTATCTTTTTTCCATACATCCACACAGCTTTAGTGACGATCCTCTGAAAAAGACCTGCTTAAACACGAGATAATTTTTGCTGCACATTTTCATCAATGTGTGAGGTATTTAAGCATTTAAGTTTCACTCTGGCAGCGAATAATCAGCAAAGTGGAGTATGAAAACATTTTTAATTAAACTTGAAATCACATAACCATGAGGACCATGAGCCAGAAATAATTTAAAAAAACATGAGTATAAAGGCTTGAACAAAGAGAACAAACTCATCACCAATAACTGCACTCTTAAACACGGGGAGAACTTAAACGCTGTCAAACGTAACTAGAAATTACAACTTCAGGAGAACTATGTTACTTGAAATGTTTTAATTTGAGGGAATTCCAAAGTTTAATTACTTTTGTGATAACTTTTAATTTGTTTTTTGCCTGCAAAACAATGCCATTTTTTATGGGAGCATTCATTGTAGTATGATGATATTTATAACAGTTCCTTTATTAGGAATTTATAAGGAAACTATCGGTCACCTTTGTGTAGGGGCACAACCAAACTATGAACTCATGTTATTCAAATAAAAATGAATTAGCCCCATTTCCAATTCTTAAAGTAGCACAAAAGACAGCCAATGAAACTGGCTGACAGAGCTCCCGTGGATGCAGTGAATGAGGCCACTAGGACTGTACAAGATACCAAGCAAGAGTAAATGTCTGACAGTGTCGTAAAACCATCTTAACTTCCCCACCGCAGGGGAGCCTCAAAAGAAAACGAAATTGCAAAAGGTCCTTTGTGCCTCTTTAAACTTTTTCAGCTTT
This sequence comes from Xenentodon cancila, assembly GCA_014839995.1. Taxonomy (NCBI): domain Eukaryota; kingdom Metazoa; phylum Chordata; class Actinopteri; order Beloniformes; family Belonidae; genus Xenentodon; species Xenentodon cancila. The sequence continues at coordinate 28,060,551 of CM026198.1, read as the reverse complement.
CACTAGAGCCGTTTGCAGCCGAGAGTGAAGCAGGAGGGATGAGACTCAGCACCTCCAAATCTGAGATAATGGCTCTCAGTTGTAACAAGGTGGAGTGCCCTCTCCAGGTCAAGAGTGGGATGCTGCCTCAAGTGGACAAGTTCAAGTGTGCCGGGATCTTGTTCAGGAGTCAGGAGGAAGTATGGAGTCGAGGATCGACAGGATCGGTGTGGCATCTTAGTATTGCAGACGCTGTTCTGGTATGTTGTAGTGAGAAGAGAGCTGAACCCAAAGGCAAGACCCCGTTTACCTAGTTTCACGTCATGGTCTACACAAAGCCGGTTTTTGTTTGGTTGGTGTTGGATTGCCAAAGTATTGGATCAAGACTTGGTATCAGTCAACTCTCAAAATCAAAGAAGACTCAGATACAGGAGCAAAAAAATGTGATCAAGACATTCCTAGAGATTAAACATCTGAGCTGGCCTGGGAACCTCAGGATCCCTGTGGAGAACCTGCAGGAGAAAGCCGGGGAGAGGGAGGTGCCGCTGTGACCTGAACCTGGATAAAGGGAAGCTGATGGATGCAATGAATTCAACAAGAAAAAAAACACATGAAATATCTTGGGTTGATATTGTCCACAAAGAAGCAAAACTAAAAGTAAATGTGTGAGTGACTGTGTATTTTTTCTTAACTTTTTAACATATGGTCCCAAAGTTCACTCCAGAAGAACAGCTCCCCCGCACGACTCCGTTCACGGTGAAGTGGTCTTCTTCAGCGAGACATTTCGATGAGCAGTTATACTCTGTCGGTTGCACCGTTTGAACTGGCTTTCAGACAGCCTGGCTTTTTCTGCAACTATGTGCTTTATTCCCTAAAAGCAGCGCAACATTTTTTTAACACACCACCTGCTTTGTATTTTAATGGAGTCACCTAAAGCACATATCCATGCTCTCCTGGGACCAAGTGAAGAAGTGATGGAGGCTGCATTTGATGAGCCGGCCTGAAAAATGAACCCAAGCCCAGCTGGAAACTCGTTCCAGGCTGTTGGAAAAGTTCTCCAAGTAACGGCCCCCTGAATCTAAACTGATGTCATCTAAAAGCTAGTCACTTCGATTAAACATTTAAAGGCGGTACTATCTTTTTTCTGTAATGCAACATGTCACCGTGATTCAACATATTACAACCATGATCCCGGGTCCCCTTTTGGATTCCGGTGACAGATCCACTGAGAGATGATTCTAAAAAACAAAAACATTTTTTCCTAAACTGGCGCTTTTACTAGGCAGGAAAGAACAGATTGGATCATTTCTTTAATTATGTTTCTCCATAAAGGTTTACATGCATCCTGCTTTACAGCATTGGTATGGAGGAGACATCAAGGCAGGAAAGAGATGTGTCAGCATTCTTTAACGCAGCCATTTAAATGCACATTTGGTCTAAATCTCTAATAAATGCACACACTGCCACATGCACACACCCACACATTAGTGCGTCACATTACCACATGAAGTTTTTTGTCTTGTCTGCCATAACTTTGAGAAATAATCCTTTGACGATAGCTCTGTGTGTGTGTGAAAGGTAGAGTTTCGGCATGTGAACAAATATGCACGTGTGTGTCTTCGCGTATTGTGAATCCTCTGTCAGCACATCGTGTCAGGGACCAGCTAGGACTTTCAGAATTGCACGCACAAGCATATCTTATTTGGATTATGTATAAAACACTGATGGAGGCCGTCTGCTTGCATCAATCAAGGGAGCGAGAGGAAGAGAGGGAGGCGGGAGGAGTCAGTAATGGGACGTGTGAGCTGGCGGTGCGAGACGGGACGAGGAAGTGACGGTGCGGGGGCAGGGCTGGCTGAACATCTACAGGAACATTTAAATATGCAGAAGGGAGAGAGGGGTGTTTAACATTCAGAGAGGGAACGAGGAGGAAGATTAACAAAGGTGAGGCGGTGCATGAGAAATGGTGTACTAGGTGGGGATTTATCAGAGAAATGGGGGGGTGTAGGGAAAGAGTGATGTAGAGCAATGAGAAGGGGAGATGGTGGAGGAAGAGGGAGAGTGGTGTGATTGATGGGCTGGAGACAGGGCCTGCCGTTCTCCAGAGCAGAACCACTTCAGCACTGGACTCCAGCCAGACACTGCAGCCCAAGAGAACCATGTATGTGTGTGTGAGTGTGTTGGTGTGTGCGAACGTCTGCGGTTGTGTGTTTAAAACAAGTTCAAGAGTATGACGTGTGTGTATGTGGTCTGCTGAAGAGTCGCCTGGCTGTGTTCATTAACTGCAGACCCACACAGGTGTGGGAAAACACTGCTCCATGAGGATGCAAGTGGGTTTTAGGAGGAGGCAAATTCACACTTCCATAAATTATAGAAAAGCATGTAAAGCCTTTGGAGTTAACTAGTTTTCTGCATTAATTCACCATAAAATCTGAGCTTCATCTCAGACACAAAAAAAAACAAACACAATGGGCTTAAAGCTGCACAAAATAGGGTTTTACTTTTTCGTGTTAAGATACCAGTTTCAATTTCATTTCAACCCAAGAGATTTATTTTTTTAATCAACTTCATTTAATTTGCTATACATCCATCTTTGCATTTCAAATAACTAACACAGTTACTATGCACAAAATGGTAAAACATCTTAAAATGACATTCTCTTGCAAAACAATATTAGTATTTTGAAAATGAAACTTACAGTTGTAGGTTTTCTGCTCCATCATTACAGCTACACATTAATGCAAAATACATTCTGGGATAGTTTTCTGTCTCAAGTTTAAAAAAGTGACCACTGGATGTGTTCTCCATAAAATGGGCCGAGCAAGAACACATCTGGATTTCCAGCATCCATGACTACGTGTGGATTTCAAATTGGAGCAGTGCTTCGGCTGATGACTAACACAAGTTCAGACATAAGTGGAGCTGAAGAAACACCCTGAGGATGGGCAGAGGATCTCCAGTTTGTCAACAAATATGTGAGAAAATAATTGAAATGCTTGAAGACAGTGTTCCTTGAAGAAAGATTGGAAATGATTTGCATATTTCGCCTTCTAAAATGCATAACATTATTAAAATGCTCAAGGAATTTGGAGGAATTTTAGTGTGAAGGGGAAAGAAGAAAGCCTAAATTGAACATCTGTGACTTCTAAACCGTCAGACAGCAGCGCATCAAGACTTGTCAGACATCACAACACAGACAAGAGTTTACTGTGAAACTACATGCACGACAGTATGAAACAACATTCTCAAACGCAACATGAAAGGAAGTCTTAATGTGAACCGTATCCGGAGTCTCAACAGCGTCTCAACAGCGTCTCAACAGCGTCAACATCTCCGGGCTCAGAGGCTTCTCGGATGGACCATGACACAGTGAATATGTGCATTTCAGTCAGAAGAATCCATATTCCAGATCTTCTTTTTCAGAGAACTGCTCCAAAGGACAGGCTCCGTGATGGTATGAGGTTATATCAGCACTCAGCTTTTGCAGTGCTTTCAACCGTACCTTGAATTGAATAAAACAATTATGTCACGTGACCCATTGGTTTCTGAAGAACGGTTTTTAAAAAAACATTTTTTTTTGTATGGGACGCAGCCAACGGGAACACAGGCACCGCATGTCAATCAAAGTTAGCTTTGCCCCCAGCTCCTTCAGCCGAGTCTTGCTGAAGTATCTGCAGAGCTTCCTCCAGATGTGTAAAGCAGAATAAACCATTTGACACGCATGACGATTACAGATGAGGAAGTGCTGACGGCGAGCCATTGGCTGAGCAGACTGTCAACCAATCACATTGAAATAAATGTATTCCTCTTTATAAACTCTCCTGGTGTGGTGCAAAAATAAAAATCACCCCCCTCAGAGTTGTCAGAGTTGTTGATGTTCATTTGTGCTCTACAGTCAGTGGCGATTGACTCGCTTTTGAAGCCTCTGTCGGTCAGTCGAGGAACTGCAACGCATCTTAGTTCCGCCTCAAACCGGAAGTAAGACGGTTGGCACCCGGTCGCCCCGTCATCGTTGCTCTGCTACCTGTGGTTACTACGGAAGCTCAGAGCTGACAAACCAAACACCGACCCTGGCATGAGACTTATAGGGTGGGCCAGTTAGTTCATGAGCAAACAAGACACTATCTGTCCAACAGGCCTCTATTCAGCCAAGCGGTAGTTTATCTTTATTTTATCAGACATAAAAACAATCAAATATAGGAATACTGCAAACATGATCTTGACATAAGAAGCTAAAGAGAAACAAGAACATTATTGTAAACAGATGAACATGGTTGGCTTATTTGACTCTTTTATTACATAGGATTTTTCATGTGTATAAGTGTGTTTTACTACAATAAATCAGTTTGAAGGTAACTACACAATGCCACATTTGTTGAAATTACTTCAGTCATTCTTCTTCTTCAGAAGCTGAATACGTATTTACATAAAACCAAAGTTAAAAAGTAAATCAGTCAGTAGTGAACTAGACCAAATTGCTCTGCTTAAAAATGTATCTTCCCTGATTCATACCTTACTCTGTGAATCTAAATAATTCTCATAAGGCATGCATATGCAAATACTATTTATCATTGGGTCCTGAAAACTCCTGTCTGTAGGAATAATAAATTTGTTTTGGCCATTGTAACTGTAAATAACCCCTTAAACCTGCAGGTAATTCATCCATTTAGGAAACAGGCTCCTGCAGATGCCTGGAGGCAACAAATACAACTTAATCTCTAGTTAATGTTTTGTCAAAACCTGCATTACTCCAGTGAGACGGAGTGTGCAACAGATCGGAACGTACTCATCAATAATGAATATTGTGTTTTTCCGGATATTTCCATTTGTAAGAGTTGTGAGAATGTAGACCAAAGTGTATGAAGTGAAACACAGCATTTAGTGGTTTCAGAGACGTTGGTGTGTGTACGCCTCTGGCAACTTCAGTACACCAGTGTCTTTGTTCCTGCTTTTCATGTGTTTTTACCAGAAGTGGTGCTGAAATCCGGATGTTCAGGCTTGGTCCTAAATAAAGGAAAGGCTTTGAGGCTTCCTCTCATTTAGTATGAGTATCTGGGAAGTCTGGGAACTCATGACCAAAGCAAAATAGAGGGAAAACCTTCCTTTTTGAACCCTCAGATTTAAAATGACTAATTGCTGTGCAGTATGAGCTTCTTTACATCCTCGTTTTCTTCATACACCACCTGAATATAACCTCAAGACTATGTTCAAGAGCTGGTGTCTAGTCACTCTTGTTGGTGTCCTTTTTTGTTTTGTTTTGTTTTTTCCTGGCCAACAACACAACAGTTTATCACGCTGAAGAGTAAGTTTAAAGCCACTTCATCTATAATACCTCAGAACACACGGGAGCAGCATATCACAGGGACGTTTATGTGTCAGGTGCTGTTAAAAAACACAACAAAGTGCCCCTCTAGTGGAACAAAAATGTATTTCCAGATGAGCAGCCCATCCCGGATCATTAGCACACAGGCTCTTTTGTCAGTTTAGCAGATCTATGTGCCCCCATGTGGTCAGACGTTGTATTGCTACACAGAGTAGCTTTAATGCAACATCTATCTATCTATCTATCTATCTATCTATCTATCTATCTATCTATCTATCTATCTATCTATCTATCTATCTATCTATCTATCTATCTATCTATCTATCTATCTATCTATCTAGCTATCTATCTATCTATCTATCTATCTATCTATCTATCTATCTATCTATCTATCTATCTATCTATCTATCTATCTATCTATCTATCTATCTATCTATCTATCTATCTAGTAAAAAGCCTTTAAAATTGCTACACAGAGTAGCTTTAATGCAACATCTATCTATCTATCTATCTATCTATCTATCTATCTATCTATCTATCTATCTATCTATCTATCTATCTATCTATCTATCTATCTATCTATCTATCTATCTATCTATCTATCTATCTATCTATCTATCTATCTATCTATCTATCTATCTATCTATCTAGTAAAAAGCCTTTAAAACAGTTCTGTAAATGTTAATAGTACCAAATGAATCTGGATGATAAAAACAATAACAAAAGTAAATGTCAGAATCATTGCTTTTTTTCTTGCATTTCCCTTATCATCCTATTTTGTTCTGATTTGAGGCTGTACTTCATTTCTGAAATGCGTGTCTCAAAGTGTATGTATCCAGTTAGTGAGAGGAGCAGGAGGAGGGACCCTCTTAGAAGTAGAATCTGCTGTAAGCCATGTCCGTGTGCAGAAGTGCCCAGTAAAGGCTGGCGTAACAGCACTGGGGGACTAATCATGGCAGCACAAGAACAGGCGCTGAGCACATAAGCAGTATAGGCCGGGGTCCACCACGTCAGTTAAGACCCTGGTTCACCAAGACAACCCAACACATTACAGGAGGTTGTAAGATGCTGGCAGGTACAGTGCATATGGAACATCATAATGTTGCCAGAATGGTGTACAGGATTGTTTGTGCTGAGTAAGAATTGCAAATCACTAAGTCAACATGGGTGATGCCTCAAAGAGTGGTAGAAAATGTAAGAGTGAAGTTTCTGTAGGAGGTACACACGAGAGATTCAAAGAGATTCAAGAGACTATTTTTACGCCTCCATAGCCAAAAAGATTTGTGCGTATATGATGCATTTAGTGCTGTGGAAAGCTGGGTCATCCAACTTTTCTTCCGAGCCAAGAGTTATTTCCCTTGTGTAACAAACATTTTTTTTTTGATTGTTGTTTTGTTGTCCTGATCTGACCAAACATGACTACATAAGTAAAACTTGGTTGATTGAATGTATTGGTCTGACCAGGCCAAGGGGTGGAATGTAAGGAGAATTATTGTTAGTTGTCCTGGTCAGACCAAACATTGGTTATGTAAGATGTTTTTCTAATTGTTCGCTTATATCTGAGAAAAGTCTTGTTATTTTGTTAGTTCCTGAGAAAAGTCTTGTTATTTCTTTTGTGTGCCTGAGAGTTTTGTGTGCCTGAGAGAAGTTTTTGTTATTTTGTGAGTAGAGCTGGGAAAAGTCCGTTGTTTTGATAGCATGTTCTGAGAACGGTTCCTGGTTTACAAAACATGTTTTGTAAACCAGGATCTGTTCCCAAGAGCAGGGTCTGTCTGTGGGGAGGGGTTGGCCCCCCCATCTCACACACGGCCCTTGTACGAGAGAATATATCGACGGAAAGTCTCTGTCCGGGTCAGAGTCAGCTGCGGGTCACGTACGGACGCCCAGCAAGGTTGGAAGCTGCTTTTACCGGGACTGTTTGGCTCTCCAGTCCGTGTGTCAACGGTAAGGATGGAACGCTTCTCCTATGGTTGTTTGGAGCTATGCTCTGCAGGGGATGAACGACACTTTCATCCTAGCATCATAGTACATGAGAATAATGCATTTATGATAACTGAAGTTTGTGTGAGTAATGCATTTATGATAAACCGAAGTTTGTGTGAGTAATGCATTTATGATAAACTGAAGTGACTGACTTTGGCTGTGCGCTGTGGGGGACACAGGTTGGTCCTTGCATCACAGTAGATGTGGTTTATGTATATATGAAAACCAAAGTGATTGATCCTGCTAGAATCACAGTGAGTGTGATTTTGTGTGTGCGTGAAATGTAGTTAACCAAAGTGAGAGACACTTTGGTTAGTCAGTGTTCTTTTGTGTGTGAAAGTGTATGAAATACCTGTATAATATTCTATATGCATGCTTCATTCGGGGCAGCACGGTGGCTTAGTGGTTAGCACTGTTGCCTCACAGCAAGAAGGTTCCCGGTTCAATTCCCGGCCCGGTGGGTCTTTCTGTGTGGAGTTTGCATGTTCTCCCCGTGCTTGCGTGGGTTTTCTCCGGGTACTCCGGCTTCCTCCCACAGTCCAAAAACATGCAGTGTAGGTTAATTGATCTTTCTAAATTCTCCCTAGGTGTGAATGTGAGCGTGATTGGTTGTTTGTATGTGGCCCTGGATAGACTGGCGACCTGTCCAGGGTGTACCCCTGCCTTTCGCCTGATATGCGTCGGGATAGGCTCCGACAGACCCCCGTGACCCGGAAACGGATTAAGCGGGTACAGATAATGGATGGATGCTTCATTCATATAATCCAAGTTATATTCTTTGCGTGTGTTTTGCCTATATAACCAAATAGATTGCTTATGCTATGCTTTGCGTAAAATAAATATATATATATATTGTTCATCAGAGTCTGTGTGTGCTTTCTGTGTGCCTACCTCCGACGAACCTTAAGAAAATTTCACACAACACCTTGATACGTACTTCCTGTTAAACTTGTATTGAATTGTGGAAAATTGTGGATCTGTGTAAAAAAGACTATACCAGCTTTCCACCAGCACTTAAACGCACCATGTACGTATGAATCTGTGAGGCTTCGGAAAAAACCTCAAAAGCCGTCGTGCTGATCTGTGCTGAATGTAGCTTTGTGCATGTGTATCAGGCGATTTGTGCATGCGTAGTTAATGATTTGTGTGTAGGAGGCTTTTTGAATTCGTAATAATCATGTTGTCCATAAGTAAGTTAGGACAATATGTGCTTTTCGGTTTATAAATCCTGTTTTACACATAGAAGTACACAAAGCTGCACACAAACAGGTTTACGCATGCACAAATCAAGTGCGAATGCACAAATCAAGTGCTTTTCAATTTTCTCTCCATAGTTTCTGGACTATGGAGAGTCTTCTGGACAACCACGCCCACACTGCTCTATTCTGCTTTGCCTCGCTTCACTCTGCATTTTTTTTACTTGTTTTGCTCCTTCTGCTCAGGCTTACCTGGAGCCTGGAGTGCGGTGTCTGTCGTAGTCCAGATAGATCCTTTCAGTTGCCTTGTTTCTGGCGTGGCTGCTGGCAGCAAGTTTGGCTGGAACATCTTTTGCTTACTTTCATGTTTACTTGCCACTGCGGCTGCATATGATTCTCTCCAGAGGTGACAGCGATTTCATCCCACCAGCTGCCGAGTGTGGATGGTATAAATGGTACTAATCTTACCGTTTTAGGATTTTGGAGGATATTGCTTTTATCTTATATTATTGGTACTTGTTTGTGTTTTTTTTTTTTTTTCTTGGTGTTTTGCATTTACATTAATATTCCTTAGGTGAGATGTCTAAGGTGGCGTTATTGGATTCCATTTAACTTTACATTATCCATACCCTACTACTACTACTACGACTACTACTGTCTTTTAGCAGACACTTTTTCCCAAAGCAACTTACAACTGAGAGAAAAATACAAGCAAGAAATCAAAAAGGAGGGTGAAGCCTGGATAAGTGGTGGTCAGGCTGCTGTAAATCCAGTTTACACAGGTGCTGCCATGCTGGTGCTGGAGAATTTTTTTTTTTTTCGTTCCCTTCATCCTACAACAGTCCCTTTATTCAGCAAAAATTAGGTGTTAAATTTATCATCACAATATCATCTTGGCATTAGTTCATGCAGCTTTCTCATTGCTGAGTCATGCAAAGAGCCGGACAAACCTTCTAATTCTAAATGTGGAAATGCTCCTTAAAGAGCTGAGGCTTACAGACCCTGCAGATCAAACAGAGTGTGGTAGGTCATTCCACCATCACGAAACAACAGAGGAAAAAAGTCTGGCTACTGATTTTGCGCCACGTTGTGGTAGTCATCTTTCACTGGCTGAGCATAGCTGTCGAGAAGGAGTTTAGCACTTTTAAACTTCATGCTGCAACTGGAAGCCAGTGCAGAGAGATTAGCAGCAGAATGAAATGTGCTCTCATGGGCTGGTTGAGGACCAGATGTGCAGCTGCATTCTCGATCATCTGCAGAGTTTTAACTGAGCACGCAGGGAGGCCAACCAGTAAAGAATTACAGTACTCAATGCGTGACATGACCAGAGCCTGAACCAAGAGGTGTGCCGTATGTTCTGTCAAGTAGGGTCGGATTTTCCTGATGTTGAAAAATGCAAATCGGCAAGACCGACAAACCGAGGCAACATGGTCCTTAAAGGTCAGCTGGCTGTCTAACATGACACCATGATTTCTAGCAGGATATGTGTTGGAATCCAACTGTATGCTTATCTGAGGAGGTAAGGAATGCCAGGCTGGACAGACAATAAGGTCAGTCTTGGACAGATTTAGCTGAAGGTGGCGATCCTTCATCCATGCAGAGATGTTACAAAGACATGCTGATAGTCGCATTGAGACTGCAGTGTGGTCAGGTGGGAAGGAAAGGATAAGCTGGGTGTCATCAGTACAGCAGTGGTAGGTGAAGCCATGAGAGCTGATGAATTCACCCAGTAAGGTGGTGTAAAAAGAAAAGACAAGAGGGCCAGGCACCGATCCCTGTGGCACCCCTTTGGCACCTATACTGCAGCACCCTGTTGTTGAAAGTAAGGTATGTGGCATACCTTACTTTCTTTCAGGATCACTTAATCTCCCAAGCTCAGTTCTTGTATAGTTCTGTCGTCCACTAACACATCACAGAAAATCCCCTTTTAACAAGACTGCAACCATTTCAACATGTCCCCTCTTTGTATTTGAGTTGTTAAGGGGCAGAAATCATTGCTGCTGCAGACAGCATTTTAGTGAATGTGTCAGGAAAAAAAATGTCTTATCAAAGAAAAGCTTGTAAATAGAAAACACACTAAGCCAATCTGATGAACATAAAGATTAAACCTAATGTAGAGCATGCTCTTTTGATGTGTTCTCTTGCTGGAAAGAAAGAAGTTACTGCTTTTTTTTAAAGAGGCCTAATGGGAATTACAGTGCTTTTATATTCTGATCAAAATGCATGTTGTTATGTGTTGTAATAACTTGAGAGGTGAAAGGAGGAGTGGGAAACAGAAAAGAGCCGTTTTACTGCTAAATTAAAATTTTAAGCGCTGCCAATTTCTTTTGCCCACCCGTTGAGCAGGTATTCCTTTAACTAATTATGTGCTGACCCTTCATGAACTATGTTAAAGCCTTAGCTTTTATTCCATCTTGCTTCATTTTTCCATCACTAGCCCCCACCCCATCACCATCAGCACCCTTGGAGCCCAACCTCAACCTTCCTCATTCTCTCTTTGTCTCCTTCCTTTGGCAGGGGTCACTCATGAAGAAAATATTATTTTTTATTATTCATGTGCTCATTCACGTGGAGAGCTCTGAATCCATTTCTTGGAAATAGCAGCTTTTATTTTTTGGTAATTACTCGGGCAAACACAGCTGATTGCACCAGTTGACAATGTAACACTCTGGTAATGAGCCATTTTTCCAGGTGAGAAAAGGCGAATCTTCAGTGAAGAAGACAGCGCTGGAAAATACTGCAACTTCACAAAAAGGACAAGAACACATCAGCACTGATTTGACACTATTAGTAGCTAATTTGCTTAAACAGACTTTTATGGCTGTTTAACTCGCTTGCATGAGCATATACTGTGGCATTTATTGTTGCAAATTAGGTTTATTAAAAAGTAATAGGATGCATTTGAACACTATAATGTATGCTGGGAGGTTAAATGAAAGTGTCATCATTATGAAGAGATACATACAGGCAAATTACAAACAATTATTACATACTTTCGCTGTGTCCCAAGCTGCTTTGCAAAGTTACAGCTGTGGTTTTCATTGTGAATTATTCTGTTGAATGACTTGAGGAAAAGTCTGAAACCAGGGACCGTCACCACTTCCTGATGGCTTCATGTGATGTGTTTATGTCTTCAAACTGATTGAGCTGTTAAAGTTCACACACCTGAGATGTTTTCAGTGGGCAAACACCAAAACTGTAATAAACAAGCAAGCATATTTTAGAAGCAGGAGTTAGCTTTTCATTAATAATTTAAAAGATCTGAAGACCTTAAGAGCATCTTCTGCATAACTCTTCTTTTTTTTTGTTCAGTGATTTATGGTGTAACTCCCCGAATGCTTCCCTCAGCCTGCTGCCGAACTAAAGTAGATGTAATGGTGTAATCATGGACGGCTCGCCCATTTAAGCAGATGAAGCAGCGCACAATAAAAAATTCATAAAGCAAAAACGACCTGCAAGGATTCAAACTGTGTGTATCTGCTACATTTATGGTATTTGAATATTACTCAAACTGTGCAAATAGTGGTGCTCTCTGGCAATGCCACAGTAATATGGAGCTAATTAAAGCTGAGCTTCAAAGGTAAAGTGAGGGATTTCTGGATGACGTCACTGAACGTGACGTCTACAGTTAACATCAACAAAGCAGAGAGAGCCATCGCCTCCCGTCATCAGCGTCAATCCTCCTATTAATGATTGGCTGGAGCGATGTTTTCCAGACTCTGTTTCCAGTTTAAGCATCCATGGCTATGTATGAGGATCAACCTTTTTATTCCACAGTGTACCCACAAGGTGGCCAGTAAGTGGATGGCGAGAAAATAGTCACTGACTGTGACAAGAGCTAATCCAAGCTAAAAAAGCTAGCCTGTGGTAGCCGACCCATCAGCCCACCTTTCCGTGGACTGGGGTTAAGCGGGGTCAGTTCCTGGCGTTATGGGGTGTCCAGAGTTTAGAAATGTATGCGTCAAACCAGGTAAATTTCCATTACACTTTTTTGCAAAACTAAGAATTCCTTCTGGAATTGCAACAAGGAATTGATGCAGCCTGGGCGTTGATTTTGTTGAATGAGCGTAATTCCCATATTGACTTGGAAAAAAAAGGAAAAAACAATGTGTGATGTCATAGAAGGCTTTCTAGTTATATTCACTTACAGTCTGTGACTAATTATAGGCTGTAAGTGACCTTGTGACCCTTCGAAGGTCGATGGACAGAAACGACTGCCTCTCAAGGAGCATTGCTAATGTCATTCCTCTTTGGTATTGTGTTAACAAACACCTAAATGCTTTAGACCAGCAGCTGCCGAAACATCTGTACAATACATCTACAGAGCTGAATATACTTTTGTGGACGATCACTTGATTAAATGCATCTGATAAACGATAACAAAATGATCTTTATTCTAACAGAAACTGTAAGTACTTAGTTGAAACTGCGTCTGTGTTTACTGTAAAGTTTGAATATTGTTCACTTCAGGTCACCTTCCTCCAATCAGCTTAGAATTGAAAGAAATGTTCTTTCTTTTTCACGACTGTACAAGTGGCCCATCCCTCTCAGAGCATTTATTGAAAAAAGAAAAAAGATTAGGACAATTATTAGAAAATAAAAAAAGATTAGGTTTTAGGTTTTTGCAAGATCATGTGATTGACAGGAAGCTGCATTTCAAGAGCTCATCTATGAACCCATCAGCGACGGTGTCTAGTGCAGCGTGTCCCTTGGTGCTGACTCTCCCTTTCACACGGATGTCGATTCAGCACTGTCACCGCCTCGACTGCTGACATTAACAATGGCCCTGCCGCTCTGTACCTTTCACGCAGAATCATGTGGAAGAATAGAAGCACAAAAGCCGTGCTTTCCACACTGGAAAGCCGGTAGACGGTGACTGAACGCTGACGTTCAGGAGACCTTTTATTCATCAACCTGGTGATTCATTTTCAGCTGCGAGAATGTATTTTGAGATTAATCATCTGAGCGCAGCATCGGGGGACGTCAGAAACACAGAAACACACACATGCAGCTGCTTCACTTTCAAATCGACTTGATCTTTCACAAATAAGCACTGGGAAGAGTTTAATGCTAGAAATGCAAATGTCAGAACGCCTATATCACAGAGGGTGAGGAGTTTCATCAGGTGCAGTTTTCTTTTTTTTATTTATTTTTTTAAGTAACAGGATGGAAGGAGAGAAATGTGTAGGAGGAAAAGAGGCGTACAAATCAGCGTTTGCAAGTCTGGGTTAAGCATAATGATTATTTTATTCTCCTGGCATTATGTAACCTGTTTAGTCTGTAGAAAACCTTTATCTAAGCTTTATCTAAGGAATTCAAAGCATGTACAGTGTTATCATCACTTATGCATTTGGTAATCTGATTAACACCCCTCTCACCTCTGAACCCAGCGTTAACGGTGAACTAATGAGGACATAATGTCATGTGGTCAACAATAAATCAGTAACCTGCCCGAAGCTGACGTTGATTTTATCGTGTCCTTATCTCAGTTAGCGTCAGCAGGAGTGAGATGGTTGCAGCACAACGGGGATAATTAAGTTAGCCGAGTGTGAGTTGTTGCCCAAGTTGGCCGGGTTTATCTGTTCAAACATTTTTAAACACCAGCCCAATCAAATTCAACTGTCCTTGTTGTAAACGGAGCTCCTGCTTACAGAGTGGTGCAAAAGTTAACTTGACTGAACCTACCTGGATGGGTTTTGAGGTGTCAGGTGCAACTTCATGTGGTCTGACATGTGGTCTGTCCTATTTACTCTGTGCATAAGGTTGCTTTGACCTTCCCTTAACGTCCCTTCTCTGGCTGTTTGTCCAATTCAAGATATCGTTGAAAATGTTTCTCTCACATAGAGTGTCCTAAAGTGCATCTTGAGTCCTGATCTCTGAAGATTTAGATATATTTGTGACACTGTCACCTTTGGCACTTTTTGCACAGACTCAAACATGTCAAGGCAGGAAGTGACTGGACCAAACAGAGTATGTTATTTCCAACAAAAACACAAATATTTAACACAACTACTTACAGTTTAACCTATTTTATTACTTAATCAATGAGCTGGCTTCAAGGAACAGGGGTAAAGTAAAAGGGAACCCCAAGGAGAGTATAGTCATAATAATAGCAATGATAATAAAAGCAGTACTAAAGAATAAAAGAACGACTGTAAAGAAAAGACAAAAGCATAAAAGGAAAAGGATAGATAAAGTTACAGGCAGCTAAGTGAAGACACCAACCTCATCCTGCAGATTTATTATAAGAAAGGCAGGCTTGTTGCAGGCTTCTGTGCTTCACAGAGCAAATAAAAGGCAGACATAATTAAGACCACCAAAGGTATAAATCTTGTATGTGAATGGCCCATTGCACACATCGACCGTGTAAGTAATTTACATGGCCCTTTGAGAATTTGGCTTAGAGTTTACTTTGACACTCGCAAAGGTAGTACTGAGAGAGTTAGGGTAGAAAAACAGAAGCTACACAGTGTAGGTTGCGCTTCACAATAGCACAGCAGGGATTACACATGTTTTCAGGAACGTTCCCATTATTTTGTGAGTGCAGATACCTCAGTAGTACAAGTACACGCTTCATCGCTACCAATAAAAATCTTCAGTACAAGCTGAGATGTGGTACTGTTTATTCCTTGTTCATAAAAATCAGTAAAACAAAAACTGTTTGGTCACTTTCAGTTCAGTTCAGTTGATTTTAACGGCACCAATTCAAGACATAAGTCATCTCAGATCATGTTGCACAGGGAATTCAGTACTGCTCAGTTAAATGCAGTCAAATTCAGTCCAGCTACAATCCAGTTATATTCTAATTCAATCAAAAGTGTTATTATTCAAATTGGTTAGTTCATAGTTTCTTTTCTGTTTCCTGTATTATTGTAACTATATTTTTAGAAAAATCTTAAATTTAAAGACTGCGGATCGCTACCTCTGCACTGTGCTCTCCAGTACTTTGTGTTTGGTGCGTGTTTTTGCGTCCTCAAACCCCATCACTCCCGGCAAAGATGAGCTTTTAAATCTTAGAAGTCTCATTGTCCAATTAGACATGAGACAGTGTCTCATTGAACATTTTGTTTCTTAGAACTTTAGCTGGCAGAGCTGCAGCTGTTTGTGGGATCTGCAGAAGTCGCAGACGTGGAAAGCGTGCCGGTGCAGTTATGTACGCTATCATAACGGCGTTCCCAGCCATGCATCTCGCCAATGTCTGGTATCTGCCCAACAAAACGGATGAGTTGCATCTTCTGAACTGAGATTTTGTACATTCAACAGCTCTCTGGTTCGTCCACATTGCAGGTCTTAATGATCAAATCCAATTTTTTTTTTTGTGCAGTCATTTACAACATCATTCTAATGCGACCTTCAACACACTCAAGTGTGAATGTTACGTGGCCCTAAAGTAACACACATGCGCAGAGGAAAACACAACATCATGTAGTACGCAGTAAGTAAATTTGGATGCTTGATGTGTTCGTCTAGCAATTTGGAAGTAAGGAACCAACAAGATGATGCCCAGCTGATGGTTGAGAAAAGGGAGAGCACAAATGTTAACAATGGCCCTTTGTCGCGGCGATGGCTGCCACCTCTGTGCAGAGGTATGTGTGAATGCGGAGTCGGAACCAGGAGTGATGGGATCGCGACATGACACAGAGTCCATCCATATCTTCAGGATGTCGAGGACAGACTTTTGAATATGTCTGACAGCACTTCTCCTCTCAACTTTCAAGACAACACACTCATCTCTCCGGTGACGTCAAAGTCGGATGAAATTCGACACGACTGTTCTGATCGGATATGAATCCGATTCAGGGCCACATATGAAAGTGCCCTGGGTCGGATTTGAAAACATTGGATTTGCGCTGTTCTGACACTCATTAAAAAATCTAATATGAGTCACATAAGGAAAAGATTATCTGAGTTAAGCAGCAGCGTGAACCTTGCGTACTTGGTGAAAAAGGCTGATTCTGATCTTTAAACTGTAACTGCCTCTTTTCTGACGGACGTGTTGCTGCTGCATCTTAACCAGAACTCCCCTTAAATGAGCCCCCCAGACCAAAGATCCCGTAGGACTTCCGAATCCCCACCGATGAACTGATGACGGCTAACCAACCGTACAAATCCCAAGTGAGAGCAACATCAAGAAGAAGGAATGCGAGAAGCTGAGGAAACACCAAGACCTGAACAAAGATACAGAAAGGATGTTGGAAGGTGGGGGCAACACCTCCAGTGGTGGGAGCAGATGTGACCTCGAAACTGGGAGAGAGGTGCAGCAGATCCCAGGACCAACATCAGAGGAACAGCAAAGCCACTACGTAGAACCCTCAAGCCTCTGGTAGAGGAGCTGAACTGACGGAGAAAGGCTCTCCATCTACACTGACAACCTGGATTCTTAACTGCAAATATCATGCTCACGCCTGCATAGTAGAATCATTCACATCAAATGCAGCACTGAAATCTAATCTAAAAGTCCTTTGACTGAGGTAATTACTTAAAGATTAATTTGTAACATTTAACACTGCAATTTACAACACAAAACCTAACAAATATCTAATACATTTTCTATATGATTGTTTAAATGAATAAGGGGTTGAACTAAATCGCTTCTGCCCCACATGGGTGACCAAATTAAAGTCTTAATTATTTTACTGAGACCACTAAATGTAGCTCTTGTTGCTCTTTTATATGACAGCAGTTTTTTCTGTCTTCACTAAAATCAACAAAACAGCAGTATCTGATAATGAGACCACAAAAATTAACAAAACAAGACAAAAAAAAAAGAAATTCAGAATAATTGAGCCCTGCTGTGCGCCATCCTTTACTGTACACAGTTTTTGGTTTGGTTTTTGGATTCGTTGTTTGTTCTTCTTCAAAAAAGCTGAATAAGGATTCTGCATCAATATTGCAAGTTAAATTAAAGCTCGCAACAAAAATATTCTTTATTTAGACAAAGACGCTCTCCCAGATTTCGCTCCTATTCACGGTTCAAGCCAACAACCATGAATAAAAGTCATTTTTTCTCCTCAAAACTCGGATGTTTTCTTTGCCTTGCAATTGAAATGCAAAATGTAGGAGTAAACAAAGGTGACACAAAGGCACCAGCAAGAGTCTGTCACACTCTGAAGGTTCATTTGATTACCTGGAAACCAATTTTGCCTTTAATACAAACATTCAGCTCAGTTCAGTTTAACATCCACATTTATCCCCAACCGGGCATTTTAGAACAACATGAAGCAGAACACAAACACATCTTATTTAAACAGACTAATCCAATGGTCACCAGAACTTGTGTGTGTAATAATAACTGTCAGTTTAGTCTGTATACTCTCCTCATGTTCAGCTGCTCAGGGGCTCGCCGTGCTTCAGGTTGCTGATATGGTAATGTTCTCCTTTTATTACGTTTCAGCTGCAAAGGTTGGATGTCAGCAATGCGAAACAGACTAGGTGCAGGAAATTGGCGCTCAAAACAATCATGGGACATTTTTCTTCTTTCTTTTTCATTTTAATATATGTTTCATTCTGCCAATGTAATTAAAGCAAATGTCATGCTACAGGAAAAAAAAGAAAAGGAAAAGAATGCCAGTAAAGGTTATTGTCCATCATGACTATGCAAGCACCCATGTGGGTAGATGGACATATTTAATGTCAGAGCTGCTAAAAGACTAGACTTTCTGTCGTTATTAGAAAAAGAACGTTAAAAATACAAAACTTCACAAAACATCATACACTCGTCTACACACACCACACTAGACAAGCACCAATGCATTATCTTTCACACACACGGCATCGTGCAATGTAATATAATAAAATGTAAAATATAAAAAACTTCAAAGCCCAAATACACTAAATATTTCCAGCTCTCTCTCACGACTTCCCAAAGTTGGCAGCTGTACTCTGAGCTGTTGCGACTGGCGGGACTGCCCCTCTGGAGGTGAGACGGAGCAGCATGGAAGGCAGCGCGGGGGTCCAGGAAAGAAGCTCCGTCTTTACCCCCGCTGCAGGTGGAGCACAGCCGTTTGAAGACGCTCTTAATTGGATGGGGTGCGGAGGTGGTTGCGGCAGTCGGGGAGGTAACAGCCCATAGTTTCAAATCCTCCCCTCCTAATTTGAAGAGGTGTAAAGAGGAGAGAAGAGAGGCTTAATTGATCCCCCAGTGCTGCATGTAGTTCAGCATCCCTCTCAGATAAGGTAAGGAGATGTGACGCAAGACTGCTTCACCCTCTGAAGTCAAGCATCACTACACACAATAGCCACACATTTTAGTTTATTTCATTTTAGTGCTGCTTTTTACTCTGTAAAATACCCACACTAAACTTTCCGCTGTTTTAACCAAATTTCTTTCCTAATACAAATATTAATCTACTTGCTTGTGGTCAAATGAAGTTCAACACCCGATTTGAACAGATACTGGATAAATGTGAAGCTCTTTACTTCAGACCGGACTAACGAACCTCTGAGGTAAGATGTACATGGTTCGCTGCAACAGCCTCCACAACAATTCAGTCATGCAGAAAATATTCATGTTATTTAACAGCAGGACTTCTCACACTTTTAATCGCCAGCTGACGCAATGAGAAAACACGAGGAGCGCTTTAGTGCAGCTACAGACGGGAGTTACCGCTGAATAACGAAAGACTTTGGCTGCATTAACGCATGAAAAGTTTACTCTTATATATTTTCCCTTGATTTAGTTTCTCTAAGGTCCTGTTTGGACCTGGTATTAACATTTGTCTCAAGCAAGCATCCTTGAAGGACTATTTTGGAGTTTATTCAACCCTTGGTCTATTACTAGATGGTAATGAGTGTAAACTGTCAATAGGGACCAAAACGATGTGAATCGATGCAGTTTTGAGTTAGAACAGAATTAAAGTTACCCCAGAGGGCAAGAAGCGATGTCAGAATAAATTGCTATTTTTTCACCATGTATAGACTTCAGGTTGCCTTAAATCCATCCACGGTAAGAACAGAACGGTCCCTGACAGTTTAACGGCCCGTATAATGGTTCATGAACTTTCAAGACACATTTGAGGATGTATAGATGAGGTCACTCAAACCACATTTAGAAGTAATCAGCGCCACGTGTGACCACATTCTTTTAGACGTGTAAATAAAATGATCACATAACGCCCGCCTACAGAAGGCAAAGGATGTACTCTTTTGCACAACGGCATCATATTAACGTGTGAAAAAACAAGCAGGAGCCATAACCATCTGTGCTGTTTTGATTTGCTCCCTAAGTAGTTCTTCTTATAATATCCAGTAGACAGGAAACAGTTTTTTCTTCTTCTGTCGGGTGACTAGACGTACTTTACTGCATTGCTGACTCCTTAAAGGTAAAAAAAAGCAGCAACAATGCATTTGATAATTTGAAACATCAATCATGTACTTTATGTATGTTTATTTACTTATAGGGTGGGCAGAGCAAGATCAAATCACAAGTTGTCAATCAAGATGCGTGTGGAGACGATTGTTATTACCAGGTGTGAACAGATGTGCCTGGTCCATTTCTGGTTAGATCACCCAGGACAGATGTTAATACCAAGTCTAAACCGGTTCTAAGGCCATGTTCATGCTGTTGTTTTTCTAGAAAGATGTTTTTGACAATCTAAACTTCAAAAAAACCACAGGAAATGCAAATCGGATTCAAGCCACAGACGCTTCCTCCGTCTCTGCTGCTTCCTTGTCAGAAAGGTTTCACTGCTCCTCCACATAGCCATTTACGACAGAAGCAAAGCTAGTTCATCACGCTCCCTTCAGGTTTGTTTACATCTGTTTGAAATATGTGGATTACCGTAGCAACCATATGGACTAAGGAAGGATACACATCACATCAGATCACTTGTCTAAGTAACGTGACCAGTCAGTCAGAAAAATTGACCTCCAGATCCAGAGTTGTGAATATACTGATTTTTGTCATCAGGATAGAAGGTGAAACATCCTCAGGAACAAAATAAAGGAAGCCCAGCTGCCTTGTTTTAAGCGTTTGAGTGTTACCATGACCTGGATGACTGGGAGTCAGCACCAGCATACTGGTGTGCTGTTTGTTTTATGACATGGTGAACATACGTGGATGGATTGACCTCCTGGTGATTCTTCATATATTTCTCATGCTTGGTGAATAGTTCAAATTGAAAACGAAGTAAGACTGATGGAGCAGAACATAACAGCACAGAAGGTTGCTGCAGTTATCAGTCAGAGACGGGGTCGATGTGATTCATGTCAGTGTGAGTCCTGGAGATACCAAAGGCTACGCTTTAATTAATGCCCCAGTGTGATTCCAGGATTTTGGAACTGTTTTGGTCCGTGTGGTTCCCGACTGCACCGGATTCAGTCAGATAATTGGGATCCAGAGCATCTATTTTGGATGCATCTGGTCCAGTTTTTTTGGTCCACAACAATCTTCACAGTGCACAAAACAAACGACTTCAGCTGGGATGACAAACTCAAGATCATCTTAAATGGACTATTGCCCTGTATATGCTTAACCATTGTAGGTGTCACAAACCCAATCTGACTATTGTGAAAGAACCTTGAGATATTATTTGTTATTGCTCCAAATTAGTGGACGTACATCCTACAGAAAGAGTTGTTTGCCTTCATATATACTCAGCTACCATGAGCAGGGTCACATTCTCTTCTTAAATGTTTTCGGCACACATGAAAACTGATACTTTATTGTGGTTGCAATTAATATTGTAAGCAGACCTGAGGGATCTCACTGTGCAATCAAAGAGTAAACGAGAATCATGCAATAGCGGCACCTGCAAGGTAATCTCCCTCAGCAGAGCATTTATTTTTACACATTTTTACTCGGTCGGGGACCAAACACATTTTCCTTCTTCACTCGGTTTGGGACTAAACCAATGTTTTTTACTCCTATTGTTACAACTTTCTTCCTTTGCTTATGCTTATTATACTGTCAGTGCATGTTACACCACATCCATCATAGTCTACGATTCAGGAGGCCTCATCACCATATACTTAAGGGATTCCCAAAAACCAGCACGTTGAAGGGCAAAACAATGACTAATCCATGTCAGTCATTGAATATGTTAAAATTTACTGTGTAATGCAACATTTGAAGCCTTGGTTTAGTATCCCAAGTCAGAAATATCTCTCTCCAAACAATATAAGAATGACTGGTTCACTTTCATGCCACCTTGCAGACATGCAGATAATCAGTTTGACGACAGACATTTAGACCCCCAGTCTGTTCAAATATAAAAGCCTTTTTTTATTTTACATACTTGGGCTATCACCTTAGGTTTTATTCCTAGATTTCTTTGTTAATTAGAAATTAATAATTCAATGTTAATTAAAAATAAATGATAACTGAGTCATTAACTAATATATAAAAAAATAACATTAGTAGTACAATGGATTGGCTGAATTCCAAAAAAAAATGTAAATCAGTATTAGAAGTATGAAAATGCTGTTGGAGCATCTATAGCAGGAATTCGATATGTAATCATAGTTTTAACCATGTCTTTGTAGCTTTCCTCATACAGGATGGTTTTAAGGGGCAGAGTCATACTACATCCACCTCTTCCTAAGAGTGTCTTTTTTCAATTAATTTTACAGCCTTATTTTACCCTTTTCTGGGACTGTGATGTCACAGAATCGTGGAGGTCTGAACGGCTAAGTGAATGACAGGGCTGAGTTGTGTTGGAGATTTTGAATTGGTCATATTCATTTAAAACACCAATATATATGCAATCAAATACACAATGTGTTTGGGCTTTTTGGTTGCTGTTTTTGTTTTTTTAAATATGTCCCATTTAAAATCTGATGTAGCAGTGATTTACGTTCGTTCAGAATACAGGGCGACATAAGTGGGTCTTTAAAAAGAGAACAGAATTGTAAGATTCGTTTAGAAAATGATTTTGGTACCTGGTGGCAGACACTTTCTGTATGAATGCTGGGATTGATACATCTGTTTGCATGGCAATGTGCTCTTTCTCTCAGCACATATCGTATATTTTTATATCATCCTGAGCAGATGCAGCACATGCATGCATAAACACATCCAAGAATGCAATATTATATATTAAAGCACCAAGTGGAGTTGATAAATAAATCAGCAGATAGAGTCCTATATTACCTTGGCACATGTGTCTCAGTAACTTCCACTTTCTCTGCTCTTCCCAGAACTCTGCTCTAATCATCCATTTAACTCCCCCACTGAGGGGAAAAAACTCCCTCTTTTTCTTTTCTATCAAAACCAAAATCATGCGAGTGAGGAATGAAGCTTTCCACTTGGGACCACATCCATGTGAAATCCCATCATGTTAAATAGGCATTCATGCGGCCTGGTCTCAGTGGTTCAGGTGAAAAATCCCATTACAGGGTAACTCTGAAATAACCAAAACACCTCTTCCCTTACTGCTCCCTGCTTTTTTCTCTCTCTGCTCACACCTTCTCATTATTCTCTGCCTCATTCTTTCAACCACTCGTCAGAACTTTTCCAGCTGGCTGCATCCGGCCTTATTTAACTCTGCTTCCTGGCTTTATCTGTCTTCATTTCATTATCACAACTCTTATATAAAACCCCTTTTAAAAAAACACGACCACCCTTGTTTCCTTTGCTGCTTTCTCGCTTTAACAAATGCACATGCAACTAAACTACAGCTTGTGCTACATTTGACTTCACACAGAGCACCTAAAAAGTACAAACTACAGGCAGCAGTCCTGCAGCAGTAGCAATCCACAGCTGGGTGGCCGCAACAGCGCCCCCGTGAGTGACCTTTGTTATCAAATGTGTCACACACTTAACGAATATCACAATGAACAACTTAGTTGAATTGAAATTTGAACTTATACATCAGAAAATATTGTCCATAAAGACTTTAATTGTCTTTAAACGCATAATTGTGAAGCAGTTTGACAAATCACAATTCATCAGTGATGGACAGCAAACAGCAGGAGGCACTTCTGAGGGGCTTCCTCCACCCTGTTTTATGAAATTGTAGCTGTAAGAATGTCTAAGGGATAGAAATGTGATTATAAAGACAAGCCATTTGTCAACGTATATGGCATCAGAGGAAGTGAGAATAATTTTTCGATCATATTTAACTTTCAAGAAATAAGCAAAATCAAAATGATCTAATTATTGGGTCCCACCAGTCTGGTTGATTTCAGATTTGTTACATTTTCTTCCCCCCATTTTTTTTTTTCAGCTTTAAAGCTGGAGTCCCACAGGGGCTGCAGAATACCTGCCCCAGCAGTCGCTGTGAAATGTGGCCCTTCTAGTCAAGGAGGGTTGCACCAGAGGAGCTGATGAGCAGTTTAGAAGGCAACGAGAATATGGTCATTTTAAAAATAAAACACAAATTTTAAATAATAAAACACAAGGGGGCTCTGACTCGTACATGCACGTTAACCCTTGAAGGCCAAGAGTAAACAGTTCAGATAGTCTCAGTAGAGAAGTAAATCACGGAAAGGTTCCCTTTAGAAGTCCATCCATCCACCCGTCCATTCACCCGTCCATCCATCCGTCCGTCCGTCCGTCTGTTCATCCGTCGTTAATCCATCCATCATCCATAGCTGATCGTTCCACATCCACTTCACTGGAGTCTGTCCTCTCTTCATGTGAAAGCCAGTACATCCTCAACAGGTTGCCAGTCATTGCAGGGCATTTTAGATGTCAAAGAGCATGTTTTACTTGACATGACTGATAGTTTCTGTAACAGCAGAAGGGAGAAGACAAGAAATGTCTTTAAAAGAGGAGATTGTGACAGATTATCATGTGATCTCAAGAGCTTCAGGTAAACTTGTAGTTTCATGAATTCAGCCAAGCAGGACATGCGTGGAAGTGTTCCACTTCTGAAACCAGTTCCAGTGGGACCTGGGGTCATGTTGGGGTCGGAGCAAAACTGCAGTAAAGCTGGACAAGGCTCTTCTGTGCCCGCTGGCACCCCGACATTACAGTCTTTATTTCAGTGTTATTTCAGTAGCAACACCTGGAACAGGGATGGATTAAAGGGTTTCATGAAAATGAACTTATAGTACAGTTACACTACAGTGGTTGTGGTGGGTATAGAGCGTTGAAGCCTCGCCCCACAGGATGAGCCGAGGGTAAAAAGGGGTAAAATACTTTTAAAAATGACCAAAGTCCACAGCCTCTTCTAAGCTTTGCAAAACTCCTTTTATTTTACAACAAAACACATATTTGACTAGTCCTTTTCCTCTCTCCCTCGCAGAAACCCCCCCCCTTTTTGCTCCACCCTGATCGTCTGCCCCAGGTGCCTTGATGAGCAGGAAATTGGGAGCAGCCTTGGTCCTGGAGCTGTCATCACGTGTGCACTCCGTGAAGCCACGCCCTATGCAACCTCAGTGAGGGGAGGTCACCTGAACCCTCACAGTGGTACTCAACTCAACTCAACTTTATTCATAAAGCACTTTAAAAACAACACCGTTGACCAAAGCGCTGAACACAAACAGAGAAAAACATTTAAAAAGAAAATTAAATGTAAATTTACATGTAAAACAAATGCAAACATAAAAGCATAATACAAAAATAAAACAATAAGATAAAACACTACAACTAAGATCTCAAACTGATTTAAAACCCAAAGTGAAAATGTTTTAAGTGAGGATTTAAAAACGGGGGGTGAGTCGGTCTGCCTGATACGTGAAGGTAGCTCGTTCCATACGTTTACATTTATTCTGGACAAAAAAGTCCACGAATCCTCATTTCAGCTCTGCTGGGACACGCCGTCACTCAGCCTCTTGATAGTACAAGTAGAGAAACATAATGCATGTTAGCTCAAAGATGTTCTTCATGTCTTCTAATTAATACATGAGTGTTTAGTTCCTCTGTTCAGACATAAGGGAAAAAACGATGTTGATTTTACTTTGGGCAGAGAGGGCCGTGAACAGAGACGAGGGGACCTTTATGCTTTCCCATACCTGGGACACTGTTGTGCTTTACGGGGAATTGGGTCTGTTGGGTCTGTCGGGGCTGTTGGGTCTGTTGGGGCTGTCAGGGCTGTCGGGGCTGTCGGGGCTGTCGGGGCTGTCGGGGCTGTTGGGTCTGTCGGGGCTGTCGGGTCTGTTGGGGCTGTCAGGGCTGTTGGGGCTGTCGGGGCTGTTGGGGCTGTTGGGGCTGTCAGGGCTGTTGGGTCTGTCGGGGCTGTCGGGTCTGTTGGGGCTGTCGGGGCTGTTGGGGCTGTTGGGTCTGTTGGGGCTGTCGGGGCTGTTGGGTCTGTTGGGGCTGTCGGGGCTGTTGGGGGGGCCGGCGGATCTGACAGCTCTGCTGGGCGTGCCACGCATGCCGGCTGTCGGAACCTCCCAGCTGACAAGTGCTTCTGAAAGACGAGAGCTGTTTGCCACCAAAGACGCCGAGGTAAAATCTTGTCTTCACCTTACGTCTGAACATTCAGTCAACTCACTGTTGAACTGAACAACCGCACTTGTTTTGGAGATGTCATCGGCTAGTTGTCCAGCCAATGTGGAAAGGACTCCAAAATGATCTAAGTGAAAATCAATAATCTAGTTGAAAATCAATGATCTAGGTGAAAACCAATGATCTAGGTGAAAATCAATGATCTAGGTGAAAACCAATGATCTAGGTGAAAACCAATAATCTAGTTGAAAATCAATGATCTAGGTGAAAACCAATGATCTAGGTGAAAACCAATGATCTAGGTGAAAACCAATGATCTAGGTGAAAATCGCTCTGCCAGAGTGCCCAGCAGGTGTCCTCCGGTGAGCCCCAGTCAGCAGCCTTTAAACAGGAGACAAAATACCTCCTTCAGGCTGCTTGGCTAAGCTTCCACCCAAACATTTCCAGCACACCCCAAAACTGGTCACGGCAGTCTCTTAGTACAGCACATAAATCCATATTGTCTTTCAAATAAAACTAACTATGACCTGTTGGGACTCTGTGCAAAGCTCAGACGTCCAGTCAAGACAAATCTAAATGCTAAGTAGCTCATATGATGACAGCTTGCCTTTGTTGGTTTTGGTTTGCTGCGTCACTGATGGAGCTGCAGCTCAGTGTGCTGGAGCTGCTGTGCTGCTGGCAGACTGAATATCATCCAGGCGTGCAGTTCACTACAATGAGAACCTACGCTTTTCTCACACCAGAGTGAAATAAAAGGAAACTTAACTTCATCAACACTGTCCTCTTTTGCAAAGTGATGAGGCAGATTCTTTCTTTCTGCTAAATCATCAGGAGTAAGAGGAGATAGCTCATTGACAAAATAAGCAATTAATGATTACTGAATTACCTGATGGATCACTCTGCTTGGCTTGAAGACCTAATGAAACATCTGAACCTCATTTCAATGAGCACTTCATTCTCTGCTTCGTGCATGACTGTAGCCAAGTGATTAGCATATTCTATTCATATTGTTTCTTCGCAGGAGCATCCTTGACTTTAAATAATATGTTTGTTTTCACATCGTGGCTTTTCTAGGAACCAATATTGTACTTGATAATTCAAATCAAACTTATCACCCAGTCAGATTATGCCTATGTTCATCTGACCTGAACCATCCGCCAAGGACGATAGGGAGGTCCAGCACATTGTTGGCACTGAATGAATGGCTTTTACTGGCATGCGCTGACCACTCAGCGCACTTTATCAACAATCTTAATATTTTTGGGGGGAACGCCAGCATCTGTTTAAAGGCTTTAATCTTAACAAGTCAGGGTGTGAAACTGTTCATCTTCAACATATTGTATTCCCTACGTCATCCATCTGTGCTCGGTGCCAAGGCTGAGATAAACGAGGAGTTATCTCATAGAGAGGAACAAACAAAGTCCAGAAGAAACCATGAGGAGGATCTCCATCTGCCCCCACCTGGGAAGAGCTTCAAAAAGGAGAGACATCAGAGCCAAGAAGAGGGGTTCTTATTTGCCTCCAACCCTCTTAACAACACCAATGACCAGGACCAGGGACCAGGACAAGCTGGGACCCTTTTTATTAGAAGGTTTTAAGACTTCAGAAGACAACAGAAGGAGAAATACGGCCTACTCAGAACTCAGAGATGCTCGCTAAAAGATCTTTAAATAAAGTAAACGTTCCTTGTGGGCCACAGATTGGTCCTAAACACCAGGGGGCAAATAATACCATCCATCCATCCATTATCTATACCCGCTTTATCCGTTTCCGGGTCACGGGGGTCTGTCGGAGCCTATCCCGACGCATAGTAGGCTAAAGGCAGGGGTACACCCTGGACAGGTTGCCAGTCTATCCAGGGCCTGGGCAAATAATACCTCTAAAACAATTAAGTTGCCCTTTAAATATTAGGTCTTTAGCTGGAAAATATTTTAATTAATGATTTTATGAATGAACAGAGCCTGGATTTGATGTTTGTAGCTGAAACTTGGTTGGACCAAAATAACAATAATAAGTCTCTTCAAGTCGACCCTCCTAGTTACAGTTTTATCAGTGAGGCCAGAATGAGCAGGAGAGGAGGAGGGGTTATCTCCTGGAGGTTTTCAGTTTTTTGAATGAGGCTGTACAGCTGAAGGGCTCATCCAGAGTCCTGTTTCTTAATGTTTACAGGCTCCCAAATACTGTGCAGACTTTTCTGACGACCTCAGTTGAACTGCTGTCTATGATCTGTGTTAATTTTGACTGTGTCATTATTGATTTTAATCACAAGGGGACTAAAGACCTGAGTAACACTCTGGACAACTTTGAGAGGACGATGATTACAAAATGGTGTCTAACTGAAAACGGTAGTGAGATCCTTAACCAGGTCTTCTCTGTAACAGCTGCCGTGTCTGAGGGTTCAGTCACTGAGCTCGTCAAAGGCTTCAATGCTAAAATGTTAAATGTTATGGACACTATTGCTCCCATTAAGGTGAAGGTTATCTCTGTCCATGGAGAAACTCCACTCTGGTAAAAAAATGGAAAAAGAGTGTCAGAAATCTGAGTAGATGGAGAAAAAACAAATCCCCAGGTTCATTATGATATCTTTAAAGACAAACTTCACTCTCATAATTTACATCTGAGGACTACAAGGAAGTCCTAGTTTTCTGACATTATCACCAAAAAATGTCATAGTGCTCGGGTCTTATTTACTACAGCTGACAGACTAACAAACCCTCCTGTGTCAGTGGAAACTGAACTTTATTCCACTATGACCTGCACTGACATTGACAAATTCTTCACAAACAAAATCCAAAATATTAGACAAGCAGTTGGTACATCAACAGCAGGTTCTGGATACGTACTGTGTCCACCGAAAACCAGTTTAAACACCATGACACAGTTTCATCCCATTAACATCAAAGACATGGACATGTTACATTAACTGAACTCCTCCTCTTGAGATTTAGACGTCCTGCCAACAGGTTTGTTCAAAACGGTCTAAAAGATTTTGGAGTCATACCTGTTACAGGTTGTGAACTTGTCTTTAATGTCAGGTTTATTTCCAAAGCCACTTAAAACGGCTGTAATTAAACCTCTGTTGAATAAGGACATTCTTGACAACACAACTGAACAACTACAGGCTGATCTCAAATCTCCCATGTTTAAGTAAAAATAGTAAATTTATTATTAATTATTTAAAAAGCAGTTTATCAATAGCTTAATTACTTTTAAACACAAAATAACAGCTATGATGCCTCCCAGTCAGGTTTTAGATGGAACCACAGCACTGAGACTGTTCTGACCAAAGTGTCTATTGACATATGCTTGAATTAACAGTGGAAATATATCAGTCTTAGTTTTGCTGGATCTCAAATGACTGGAGAAATGTGCAGGTTTTTCTGGAACTGTACTAAACTGGTTCAAAACATACTTGGAGAAAAGGAAATACTTTGTGTCAATAGGCAACTTTACATCTGAGCAGACAAGAATCCCATGTGGAGTTCCCCAAGGTTCCATCCTGGGATCTATTCTGTTTAACATCTACATGCTCCCACTGGAACAGATTACAAAGAACAACAAAATAAACCATCACAAGTATGCAGATGACACACATATATATATTATAATGTTACCAGGAGACTGAGGCCCTTCACAGGCTCTTGGTAAATGCATTGAGGAGATTAATGACTGGATGTGCCACAGTTTTCTCCAGTTAAACAAAAACAAAACTAAAATAATTTGATGGTAAAGAGAAACAATCACAGGTCACCACAGAACTTCAGTCTATACACCTAAAATCCACCAAACCAGTCCAGAAATCTGGGTGTGGTGATGGACTCAGACCTACATTTGGAAAAACACATTAAGGCAATAACAAAGTCAGCCAATATCACCTCAAAAATATATCAAGGTTAAAAGATCTGATGTCTCAGCAGGACCTGGAAAAACTAGTCCATGCATTCATCTTCAGTAAGCTTGATTATTGTAACAGCATCTTTACAGGTCTAAACATAAAACATCAGTAAGACAACTGCAGCTCATCCAGAACTCTGCTGCTCGAGTCCTCACTAAGACCATAAAAGTGGACCA
This sequence comes from Xenentodon cancila, assembly GCA_014839995.1. Lineage (NCBI taxonomy): Eukaryota > Metazoa > Chordata > Actinopteri > Beloniformes > Belonidae > Xenentodon > Xenentodon cancila. The sequence continues at coordinate 28,030,667 of CM026198.1, read as the reverse complement.
CATCAGTCCAGCTCTGAGGTCTTTACACTGGCTGCCTGTCCATCAGAGGACAGATTTTAAGTTCTGATGCTGGTCTATAAAGCTCTGAATGGTCCAGGACCAAAATACATCAGTGACCTCCTGACCCAGTATAAACCTTCCAGACCCCCTAGGTCATCTGGATCCAGTTTTGAATCAGTTCCCAGAGTCAGAACCAGATATGGAGAAGCTTCCTTCAGCTTTGTTGAAGCCTAGGTTCACCAAGTTCTTTGATAGGAAAGAGACACACTTGTTAAACATCAACAACTAAGTTTATTCCCAAACATGTAAGACATTTCTGGAGATCTCAACTCATGTGTAAAAGCCAGCATAGAGATGAGATCTCAGTTTGGCTGGTGTTGTTCTTCTTTTATATCATCGCACCACACCTTTCCATAACATTTTGAACATTCTCATATCCTTAAACACTCAATGTCTACAAATCTTGTGATCTCACCCACCAGATTGTTATTCCACCAGACAGTTATTCCACAACATTCCTTGCCATCTCACACACCAGATTATTTCATAACATCAAGTTTCACTCCCAGTTACAACACATAGTATGATGTTCTTTAATTCTGCAAATGAATAAATAAACCGTTACTAGATGTCATTATATTCTCTACCACTAAGCAGGTGGTTATTATTAATCATGTAATTTTATTATATTTTCTACAAATAAGCAGGTGTTTATTATTAAGCAATCATGTAATGTACATTTATTTTCTACAGCTTCTCTGCTCCGCACATCTGGAACAAACTTCCAGAAAGACTCAGATCAGCTGAAACACTCAGTTTTTTTAAATCCAGGTTGAAGACTCACCTGTTCTCAGCTGCATTTGAATAAAACTCCAAATCCACAGTTTTTCTTTTAAGCTTATGTTTCAAATATTACGTTTTAACCACTGATTTTATCTATTGTTCTTTTTTCTTTCTTTCTTTTGTTTAAATTTTATATCATGCTTTTTATTTATGTGATGTTTTAATGCCTCTGTAAAGCACTTTGAATCACCTTGTTGTTGAATTGTGCTATATAAATAAACTCGCCTTCATCAGTGGCATGATGAACAGAGGCAGATAGCACCAAGGGTTCCTTATTTGTCAGCGGTAAATTACAATATGTCTCAGAAATTACAGGCGAATTACTTCTGCCACTCTGAGCGTCGTTGTGTGTCTGTCAATGTTAGATTTATGTGTCTAACAGTGTTTTTGTTGTCTGTGTGTGATGGTCTTGTGGGAGGAGCACATGCATTTTTAAATGACTCATGACTCACCTGCTGTGACGATTTAGTGCAGGGCCACAGAAATGTTTGGGAGAGTGAACACGGCCTTCCAACACTTGAGCGAACACAGAGGGTCATCGTGTTATTCAGCTCTGCAAGTGTAGTTTCCTCCCCTTCAGAGGAACTCATTGCCAACAGTTTGCTGCATGCCAAGGCTTCTAATACAAAAAGATTAAACATTTTATTCAGGCCTTTATTAAGGCACTTCAAAAATATGGCCTTGGAAGTGTTGAATAGTCTTACTTTTAAGGTTTATGCATCACTTCATGGCTAATTTCAAACCTGTGCTGTAGTTTTATTCACTGATGCCTGAAAGAGATAATAAAAAAAATAAAATACAGAGAACTTGAAAGATCAAACAAGTGTCATGAAGGTGCTCTTGGATAAGGAACACAAAATGGAGAAAAACTGGATCAAAGGGTGAAAAAAATAAACAAACTGTTAATTTAGGTGACTACTTCAAGTTTAAAACTTTAAAAACATGGGTCCAGTTTATTCATGTCTGAAAGGAAAAATAAGTTAGAACCCATTCTGTGTCTTCATTGTCACATTTACAGGCCATTCATTATTATCCCTATTTCATAAAATCAAGGCTGCACTCACACCAGGGTTGTTACCCAGCACTACATTTTTATAATGGAGCTCGGTTTATTCATCCCCAATTTACAAGAAAGGTAATCTCAAGGTACTTCACAGGGAAGAGGTAATGCAGTTCAATTAAATATAGTCCATGTTTAATGCAAATACACTTCTAGTCAAAGCAAAAGGTGCAAACACAAGCAAAGTGGAGAGGAAGGAGTCCCTTTGAACAGGAGGGAGCCTTCGTCAATGAAAGGGGGCGTTGCCTTAACCAGGTGGGGGTCTAAGAGAACAGAAAAGACACATAAAAAACAAACAGATCAATTCAGGGATACATGCTATGAGTCAGAAAAGAGCACGACGTTTAGACAGTACAACTGAAGTATGCATATGTGAAGAGTAAAGAAAGTGGCGTGCATCATGGCAGGTTCCTCAGAAACCTGACGGTATAGAAGCGCACTGTACCGAAAGTGAATGCACATGTCACCCATGCAAGCTGTAGAATAGTCTTCATCAGTGAGGAAAAGTGTAGTCTGATCTTAGAGATAGACTGTGGCTCCTAATCATAGACTGGGAGCTGCTTCCACTAGAAGAGTCTGATAATATTTTAGAAATTGTAGGAACCACAGGTAAGCATTAATTTGACAACACTGCACAGGCGAGAGAAAGCAGTTCTAGAAACTTGTTTTATTTTAAATTTCAGGGAGAAATCCTGGTCAAAAGTAACTCCAGCGTTATTTATGGTAATTCTGGATGTCACATCACAGATCCAGATCAAAGTAGAATTATTCAGTGTCCTTCTCGCTATCTTCACTGAGAACCTCACATCATGCTATATCCACTGTACCTCAGGACTAGGTGGTGTAAAATTCTAATGCTGATTTTAAAAGGTGCATGCCCACTGGAGAAGGGGGTGGGGTCTAGTGCCAGGCCCCTCCCCCTAAAACTAGATGCCATGGACAGAGATGGGCACGGGCAGAGATGGGCATGGGCAGAGATGGGCACGGGCAGAGATGGGCATGAGCAGAGATGGGCATGGACAGAGATGGGCATGGGCAGAGATGGGCATGGGCAGAGATGGACATGGACAGAGATGGGCATGGGAAGAGATGGGCATGGACAGAGATGGGCATGGGCAGAGATGGGCATGGGCAGAGATGGACATGGACAGAGATGGGCATGGGAAGAGATGGACATGGACAAAGATGGGCATGGGCAGAGATGGGTATGGGCAGAGATGGGCATTCCAGTTGTGGTGGTCTGTTAGTTCCCTATATTTAATAGTATGTAATAACAGTCAAGAAACTGCGCTGCCTGGTTTGCTTTTTGAAAATTAGATGCATACTTCCTGCACCACATCCAATTAAAGTCCCTTGTGAATTTAATTAAACAGATACCTTTGTGTTCGAATCAGGACTTTTATTGTGAAAGTTGTGCATGGCATATGCAACAGCAGATTGGGCTATTCTGCAGTGGTTCTAAATGAATCAGTCAAATGCCATCACTGCAGGACTATGATGTGTCACCGGGACAAATACTTCACCCAGGACAAAAAAAAAAAAAAGAAAAATACTGCATTATTGGTTCAGAGTGTAGTTTTCTTCTATGGGCATCCACATAACAAAGAGAAGCATGCAGTGTTTCTTCCTCGCTTTATTGTATTTGAGTTTAGTGGAGCAGATATCATAGAGGTGAGCTATCATGTGACCTAGTCAGGTGAGTACACTCGTATGCGGCGTTAGTTTCTCAGTCAGGTCTCCTAGAAATGAATGGCAGAGGACACAGAGGTTAATTGGCCTCCTGCGGAGTTAGAGCCAGGCTGCATATCGTCCCATCAGCCATTATAGGTGTCTGGGCTCTCATTCACAGACGTGTAATCCAGGCAGACGGACACCCGACGGTGGACAATGACTCTGGAGAGAGAATGAAAGAGCGAGAGGAGATTTGTGGCGGTATGTGCATCCCACAGCTCAGGGCTTCACTGGCTGCCGTCCCACAGATAAGAGAACAGCGGTGTTTGTATGCAGATGAAGTCAGCGACGAGCCCTTGATGAAGACAGGTTTAAGTAGAACTTCTGCTGGTTCACGTATCCTCTTTCAATGATTTCAGGGAAATGCAGCTTTTGGATCATTCGGGGTCCACGCAGCAATAATGCTGGAACCCACCTTGTATTTGTGGGCCTCTTTATTCTCTTCTTTTTTTCTGCCCTACAAGCGTCTGAACAAGAACACTAGACATGGTGCAGAGAACAAACCTGGGTTCAGGGTTCAGGATCGGCCCGAATGATTTTTGATAATTTATATCACCTCAGAATGCCTCTAGGTGGCGCTATGGATTTCAGTTTTGCTTTATAGCTCTAGAACCATATGGGGAAGAACAGAAAATATTTTTCTTTCTGATTTTATAAGAATTTTTACTCAGTTTATTTATATTTTTTTTTTAGAACTTGAAATTTGAAGTAAAATGGACTAGTCAAAGTCTATTCGTCATGTTTTCACAAAACTGTCTACATATGTACTGGACTTGCTGACGTAAAGAAAGCAGATTTGCAATATTGCAAAGATGCAATATCTCCAGTCAATTTAAATAAAAAGCTGAAATTTGGCACTTTCATAGAAGGCTTCAATAGTTAGTACATAAAGTAATGGCAACAAGGGTTGCTGTTACTTCGCCCCAGTGTGTGCTGTCTGTTTTATTGTATTGTCTGGATGTATGTAAGGGTGAAATGATCACACAGTTTCTGCACTCAAATCATGTCATCACACTGCTTCTGATCACTGTTTTTCTCAGCAGATGCTGCTTTAGCATCCTGTCACATGAATTAATAAATGCCTATCTGCTCCTGCATGACGTTCTTCTCAGCAGGTGCAGTTTGACTTGTTTGTCCAAAATAAATAATAGAAGCTGACAAATTTGAGCATCCATCAAGAGCAAAGCAGAAACTCACAGTTCACTTCTGCTAGACTTTCCACGTGTAAGAGATATGAAATATTTAATAATTAGCCATTAAACATTTGTAAATTCAATAATAAGCTGGAAAAATTCTGGGCATGCAAGCCTACAAAGTAATGATCTCGCCTGGGATGGACACACACTAAATACTGGAGCAGCCTGGAGATTAGAACCCTGAACAAAGTGTCTGTGAACATGTGTGTGAGTTCATGTAAACTCTGTGTGTGCGAGTATGTGCATACTTATGTAAGTTCGTTTTGCCTTCGTTTAGGGTAATTAAAAGCTAATATGCAACAGAATCGACTCTGTGCTCTCGCCGCAATTAGTAGTCGTCTATAAAAAGAAAGACACGCACTTCCATTTTTTATGCCGTCGCTTAATCATGATAGATTTTCATTCTCATTCTCCTTCGTTTAGCCCTCACTTTTTTTTCCCCCTTTTTATCTTTTCTGTAATGAAAACATAACTATCTGAGTCATTTTTAATTGCTTGTGTTATGACTGAATTTGATCAAAAGTAGGTTTTGAGCTTACTCCAGCAGCTTGATTTAGGACTGTTTTCTTTTTTCTCCTTATTATCGCTTTAACTTATTTGGGCTCATTGGCTTCTTCATGGAGACACATAGAGACAAATGGTGTAGAATACAAGGATTATTATTTTCTTCTGACAAAGTCGATGGAGTGTGTTATCTACAAATTAAATGTGCCATTCGCTGAAGAATGATGATCAGATCATTCACTCTTATGTGCAAAGTGATGTATTAACTATAAAGAAGGGCATGCATTTTTTCCTCATTTAAAAAAAAAACAACAATTTAGCTTGTAAGTTGTGTTTAATTTAATGAATTCAGATTGTAAAGATGCAAAACTACAAACCTGACGTTTAACCTCTGAAGATGTGGGGTACACATATCATTGTTTGGCTTTTCGGCCCTGTAACACACTCCAAAGTGAGTAAAATGATTTTATTTGAAGCAGGTGATTGTAAAGGTAATTTGGTTCAAAAACAATATCCATCCCCCCAAACTCCCAAAGCCAGACTTAGTGATGGTATGACCTTCACAAAGCTCTTTACACCTCTGTGCTGCCACCATTACAACATAAAAGTACACCACAGCTGTTTTTGAAAACAGGTGGAAGAGGGGTTTGGGATGAGACTAGGGTGAGGAACGATGGGATTCTATATGCCGGAATGTCTTTACATCGCTCTCCTGTCATAAAATAATTGAACAGAAATACTAGTTTATACACAGGATTTACCTTACCCTACTCCATTTAGGTAAGATGGAGTGGGGGATCAGTCGTCCCCAAGATATCGCCACTATACAACAGGTATAAGATCACATGTGCATATTTTTGGGGAATGCAGAAAATGAAAGCGTTTCTGGAAGGCTGAACATGATCGGACTGTTGGACTTTACACCAACTTTGTTGGATAGAACTGGACAAGAAACTGCATCCAGTACACATGAAGAGGATTAACATAACATCCTCCACAGCAAAGAAATGTATCCCCCTCAACTGGAATCACCAAAGACTGCCATCGTTTAATTTGTTTTGGAATTTGAATTTGAATAAAACTTTAAGACTTGAACATTTGTTTACTTTAAAAGAAGAAGGGGATATCTTTCTGAGAATATGGAAAGCTCTGACATCCACCAGGTTTGGACCTCATTTACAACAGAGACCAGTGAACCAGGGCTTGATTTGATTTGATTTGATTTGATTTGATTTGATTTGATTTGATTTGATTTGATTTGCCATTCATCAACTTGACTTGTGGGCTGTCCTCTTATTTTCAGTATTTTTAGTTGTTTTTTGTAGTTTGTTTTGTTTTTTGCAGTGATGTTACTTTACTTTTAATTTCTGTGTGGAGTTGTTTGATGTGAAATGTTTGAAAAATAAAAAAGCAAATTAAAAGATAATTGAAAACATATATAAGTTTCAACTTTATTTTTGGAAAGCATCATCTAGTTCTAACGTTCTCAGCGTAAACCACCCAAAGAAACTTTGAACTCCAGTCCCAGGTTGTCATGACAACTGCGTATCACTTCACGGACTATGTCGCACAGCAGCAACAGTGGCTGATGTTAGTTACCTCACAGAGCGACAGTGAACATCATGGCAGAACATTTTTATGAATCCTTTGAGGGCGAGCTTTTAAATATTGTGAAGTGCTCTTTTCAGTCGGGTATCTTTCCCTCTGCCTTCAAAAGAGCCATGGTAAGACACCTTCTAAAGAAAAGCCATCTGAAGTATAGACCAGCATCCAACTTGCCATTTTAAAGCAAAAAAAAAAAAAATTAAGAAACTTGTTTTTATTCAGTTGAATGATTTTTTTTAAACAAAAATAATGTTTGTGAGAGATTTCAACCTGGTTTAAGGATGAACCACAGTACAAAGACAGCCTTATTAAAAATCCTCAGAGATCTTAGGTGCAACCTGGACTCGCACAAGATTTCAGTCAGCCTTTGATGCCAGCCTTTGATACAGTAGACCACCCAATCCTTATAAATAGGCACCTGGTTGGCCTCTCTGGCACAGCTCTTAACTGGTTCAAATCCTACCTCACAGACAGAAGGTTTCTGGTAAGTATGGAAACATGCTCCTCAGAGATTCATGAAATCAAATGTGGAGCCAAGGCTCAAGTCTAGGACCAATTCTTTTTCATTTATATATGCTTCCAGTTGGAAGCACACATCTGTACATTGCCATGTCTCCTGAAGACACGTGGCTAATTGATGAACTGTTTCATTGTATTTTATGTATTAAAAATAGATTTCCTGCAACTCAACCAGGACAAAACCAGAGTTTTAGTTATCAGTCTAAGACAGAAACATTTGTCAAACGTATGTGCACTATCTATAAATATAAGAACCGGAGTGTCATTCTCGACTCTGAGGTTAGCGTGGGCGTGGGCGTGGGCGTGGGCGTGGAGGACCCAGGTTCAAGCCCAGGGCTGCCCACAATGGTAAATCACTGGGGGCCCCTGAGCAAGGCCCTTAACTCCCAACTGCTCCCCGGGGCGCTGCCCTGCTAGCAGCCCCACTGCTCACTAGTGAAACTAGTTGATGGGTTAAAAGCAGAGACTAATTTCGGTGTGCATCGTACATACAGCGTGTGCACGATGTCCACACTGACAAGAAAGGGAAGATAAAATAAATAAATAAATAAATAAATAAAATCAGAATATAGCCAGAGTCTCCACGTTTCTCCCTTGGACCAACACCGAGATGCTGATGTATGCTGTTATGTCAAGTTGCATAGATGACTGCAACACTCTGCTTTCTGGTCTTCCTAAAAAAAATAAAAACATCTTCGGCTCTTCAGGTACCTGTTTGTTGACGAGGACCAGAAAACGGAGTCACGTTACACCGGTTTTAAAATCACTGCATTGGTTCCCCATGTCTTTCAGGCTTGATTTTAATATACTTATGGTTTTTAAAAAGTCTTCTTATCTTACTAATTTGTTTTTACCTTATGAACCCTCGCGGATTTCTATTACAATTTATTATTTTTTTTGCACATTATTTGTATATATTTATTTATTTCTCTTATTTTATTTTTGTATTTGTCATAGTTTTGAGTTTTTAACTCCAGTGTTTTCTCAGTGGAGTCCTCCGGGAGGGCTGCTGACTCCGGTTGGCGAGGTTCGCTCGTCCCTGGGTTGTGGTGGGGTTCATACATCCATCCTATGGAGGTGGGACTTAAAAGCCTTGAGTTCACATGAGAATCAAGCAGTAATCTGCTTGTGTAAAGACATATCTCTAACCATGTCTAAGATGTACTTCCTGACTAAAACGAGCCTCTCCTTGGACGTGGTTGAAATCTCAGATCTGTTTACCTTAATCCTCTACAGGTTTACGTGATGTTGATGTATGAGTTGGAGTCTGCTGGCTGTGTTTTATTTCATAAAATATAGACCAGATTATCTGACTTCCTGCCAATTTGATCCGTAAATTGATGCAGTTCAGTCACGGCGTAAGGCCAAGGTAGACTCAGTGAGTATATTTACTGCGGTGCTTCTGGTGGGACCAACCGCTGGTGAATCGCAGCTGGACTTTAAAGGTTCTCCACCTGGTGGGAACTCTGTGCAACTCACACAGTGTTGTAAAAGCAAGCCACCAGGGAGCTGAAATTGCAAAAGTTCCTTTGCGTTGCTTTGTGCTGGTCGTTCTAAAACCTCGATGAGGCTGAAAAGGAGCTGCGTAAGTGCAGACCGTGTATTTATTAGTTCCAGTAAATCCTCCGCCACACATCCTTTTCATTGCTGATGGCGTTCGTAGCTGCATGTTTACGTTGCTGATGCTGTGGTTGTGAGAAACAGGCCTTAATGAAGATTACGTACCAACACAAATGCGGCAGAAAAGACACGAGGACGAATGACACACACTTGAGGACACGAGTGTCACATGTTAACGGCGGCTCAGGCGCTGATCACATGAAATGCAGGGATGATGGAGTGGCATACCTCCACTGAATATGTATAGTGGACGTGAGGAAACTCATCACAGTCACAGGCAGTTACTTGAACACACACACACATATACACAATGACACCAGCACGCTAATGCTTGACAATTTCCAGGTGAGCTCACAACTTTAGATTGATGGTGCAGACAGAGCAGCATATGTTTTGCCATCTCCCTCTCCGTACTCTCTCCATTTCACTCTCTTATTGTCACTGTTTTAGTGCGCTCTGTTTGGATCAATCATCAATCTCTGCTCTTCTCCCCCTCCACACTCACACAGCTTACCTCCCCCCTACGCAACCGGCTTTTCTTCCATATATTACAGGCAGATGAATCCACTTAGCACAATGGGGACTAAACAAATGTGTGTGTCAAACCCAGATGGTACGATGCCAGCGCTGTGAAGGGACAAATGAAGGGGTGACAGAGACTCCTCCGAAACACCGGGGATGGAGAGACAAACAGGCAACAATAAAAGGGGTATTTGAGATACAGTATATGTGAAAAAAAGATAAACGCAAGCTTCTCTGCAAAGTGTTGTGCAGCAGTGAGGCTGAGAACATCCAGAACATCAGCTGAAAGTGTTGCAGGCCCTGAAATGCTGTTGGACCACCTTGGGCTTTGAAAATCTTAATCTTTCAGAATCTCAGCCAAATGAATCATGCCATTATCATCTTAAAATGGGAAAAACAAAATAAAAAAAAATCTATTGATGGCAATACCCACTCATTCATGGCATTCAGGTTGTCAGCTGACCTCATTTTCTTGGATACATTTTCTAAGCTGCGCCGAATCGACTGCATCTTCACCGTAGTCCAGTTCAGTCCAGCGGTACTAAAGTGAACTGTGTAGATGTTGTCCATTTCCTTGGTACTCTAAGACAAATAAAGCAGAATAAAGGTTTAATTAATATCAGGTATGTAGGTATTTGGCAGCTGTTTGACCGGAGTCACCAATATGAAGTCCAAGGAGACGTCTCTACAAATTAGAGAGGCTGCAATCAGACTGGAGACACATGATGGACCGAGCTGGTTCAGCATGAAACACAGTTGGTTAAAAAATAAGTTTTATTTACCCAAAAATGTACAAATTATTAGGGCCCTTGAAAGAGGTCAAATGAACAAAATAAAACTCAAATCAAAAAGGTAACTTAACAGAGTGATTTCAAACTGAAAATGCTACAAAATCTATCCAAGAAACAAACTTCCCTAACAAGAAACAAAGGGGACATAAATACTGGCTGATCAGAGCAGTGGTCAACAAAAACTAACAAAATAACTAAGTCAACAAAATACTTAAAAAAAGACAAGTATATCTAAATACTTAACACCTAATAAATCCCCACACCCCCCTCACGGGGGAGCTGACTTGGTTCAGGCCCAGACTTGGTCCGAACACTTTTGCTCACTTGTGGCCCCAAGCAGTCACATGGCTACCAGCGCCGGTAAAAGAAAAGAACAATATTTAACAAAGTAAAATTGAACACAGTTGAAATACAATATTTAAATGTGTGCACCTACAAATAAATAAAACACTTCGACTAAGTTTAAACTAATGTAAACAAACTGGTGTTAAGTGATGAAGAAAAACATAACAGAAAGGTGGATTACTGCTTTTTAATGTGTGGCTGTAGATACAAGGAGAAGAAAAACAGTAGGAGAGGTAGATGCAGACACGCCGACAAAAAAAGCACGGTGGCTTAGTGGTTAGCACTGTTGCCTCACAGCAAGAAGGTTCCTGGTTTGATTCCTGGCCCGGTGGGTCTTTCTGTGTGGAGTTTGCATGTTCTACCCGTGCTTGCGTGGGTTCCCTCCGGGTACTCCGGCTTCCTCCCACAGTCCAAAGACATGCAGGGTAGGTTAATTGATCATACTAAATTGCCCGCAGGTGTGAGCGTGCATGTTTGTCTGTCTTTCTACGTGGCCCTGCGATGGACTGGCGACCTGTCAAGGGTGTACCCCCTGCCTTTCGCCTACTCTGCGTCGGGATAGGCTCCGACAGACCCGCGTGACCCGGAGACGGATTAATAACGGATAGATAATGGATGGATGGATTCCAAAGCAGTGCCTCCAGAATGGTGACTCTGACATTCGGTCGAGGTCAGGTCATGACTGCTGTACGGCCGTTCATTAACCAGTCCAGTTACCATACTGGACTGGACGGCTGTCTTTCTAACGTGTTGAATGAACTATTGTGGCGACTTTGGGATATCATATCTTTAACATGTGCTTTGATAAACGTTGTATGTGAAGGTGGACATTTTAATACTATTTACACTGAATGTGGTTGTGTTAGATGAAATAGTTTAACATATAGAACACATTTCAACCTTGTTAAAAGTTCCAGAAGCCTATAAGTGACAGAGGTTGAATGTCACATGATCATATTTGGCCCTTTTTAGTCCTGTGGTTGGCTAAAAGTATTCCTTTAATATTAAAAAAAAAAAAAAAAACAACACCTTCCTATTCAGAAATAGATTTAGAGAGCATTCCAATTTTAAGCAACTGTCAATATAAACCTGCTAGAGTTAACTTTGCAAAAATCTAAGGATTCCACTTGGACATAAATTATGCCTAATAAACGCATAAAAAAATATGTAAATATGTAAAGACAATGTGCAGCTTTATGGACACTTTAAATGTAAACGTTCACAGCAACCTGAAGCAGACATTCCTGGTGCATCCTTTTCCCCCTCTGCCATTCCTCTTCCTTCCATATTTTATTGCAATAAAAAATTATGAAATAATGATTTAATCCGAGAAATTTCCATGACGTCAAAACTATTTATATGTGATACAGTGTTGAATGATACTCACAGTGAACGTTTGGTCCAGTTTTATATGTTGAGCAGAGCTATTTATTGGAAATAAAAGTCACTTCCCTTCACTGTGTTTACAACAAATATTAATGTCAGACGAGACCCACTGTGCACTGATGGATTTAAATGACAGACTCTCAGCTGAGGTTTAGAGTTTAAGCGGTTGTTAAAGACCAAAATGAGGTACAGGAAGTCGTTAACAGCTGTGGTTTAACCTGAAGGTCAGCTTCATCAAAGTTGCGGCGTCATCAGAAAATACCACATCTCGACCCGTAGAAGTCTCTTTCCTGCACATTTGTTCAAAACGGACAGGTACATTTTAACAGGAGTCCAAGTCATTTAAAAAGAGGCATGTATCTGGGGGCTGAACCGTTGCAGTTTCGGTTTTATCATACTAAAGTACAGCTAAAGTAGCCACATGCTAAAAGACGTTACAGTTGGCCAGTTTGTTTACAGACATTTGTGATTATGTCACCTGCAGATGCAAAAACAGTGCTTCCATTACACTTTTGTGCTAAACTGGACTATCAACATGTCTGCACAAAGACAATGTTTGACAATTGACAATTTTCAATTTTAAATTCTAGCTGGTTCCATTACGGGTTGGGTTTTGTTGTTTTTTTTTGTTTTTTTTGTTACATTTAAGTTTTACACAATTCTAGTAGTAATGGATACTCAATTTATGGTACATTTACTTGCCTCGGGTCATTGTCCTGTAAAATCACCAGGCTCTGTCGTGTAGGACTTTTGATGAACCTGTGAAATCATCAAGCTGTCCAGGGCCTAAACGAAGCCGACCAGGGCCTGAACGAAGCCGACCAGGGCCTGAACGAAGCCGTCCAGGGCCTGAACGAAGCCGGCCAGGGCCTGAACAAAGCCATCCAGGGCCCGGACGAAGCCATCCAGGGCCCGGACGAAGCCGACCAGGGCCCGGACGAAGCCGTCCAGGGCCAGAACGAAGCCGACCAGGGCCCGAACGAAGCCGTCCAGGGCCCGAACGAAGCCGACCAGGGCCCAAACGAAGCCGACCGGGGCCCGAACGAAGCCGTACGGGGCCCGAACGAAGCCGTCCGGGGCCCGAACGAAGCCGTCCGGGGCCCGAACGAAGCCGTCCGGGGCCAGAACGAAGCCGTCCGGGGCCAGAACGAAGCCGTCCGGGGCCCGAACGAAGCCGTCCGGGGCCCGAACGAAGCCGTCCGGGGCCCGAACGAAGCCATCCGGGGCCCGAACGAAGCCATCCAGGGCCCGAACGAAGCCATCCAGGGCCCGAACGAAGCCGACCAGGGCCCGAACGAAGCCGTCCAGGGCCCGAACGAAGCCGTCCAGGGCCAGAACGAAGCCGTCCAGGGCCCGAACGAAGCCGTCCAGGGCCTGAACGAAGCCAACCAGGGTCTAAACAAAGCCGTCCAGGGCCTAAACAAAGCCGACCAGGGTCTAAACAAAGCCGTCCAGGGCCTAAACAAAGCCGTCCAGGGCCCGAACGAAGCCGTCCAGGGCCAGAACGAAGCCGTCCAGGGCCCGAACGAAGCCGTCCAGGGCCTGAACGAAGCCAACCAGGGTCTAAACAAAGCCGTCCAGGGCCTAAACAAAGCCCATATCATGATGGTCCCTCCACCACATTTTTGTGTTCGAATGATTTGATGTTGTAAGCTGTGTCTCTCTTGCACTTTATATAGTGCTAAGTATTCTTTGACTCAACTTTTGTTTCATCAGTCCACAAAACATTCCCAGTAGTGTTATGAACGAACAAGGTGTCTTTTGCTAACGTTGGCATGACTTTACTTTAAATTATTAGTCAATGAAACAGAAAACCAGTTATTCACAAAGGGTTCACATACTTTTTCTTGCCACTGTATATCAGCAAGTCTTTGTGGACGCTGAGTTTCTGCGGCACTATGGTGATGGGCTCTCATACCGAGGGGTTAAACCCAGCTTGTTAGATCGAGCTCAGGAAACTATATCACAATCATAAAATAAGTGAATAAATATAAATGGCTTGTGCTATTATTGCACTAAGAAACCAGCACAAGCAGCTACTAAACACTTTAGGTGAACAGACTGCCTCTTCTAGGTGATCCAGGGTAAAACCTTGTTGTTGCTCATTTCCGGACAGTTCTCGTCTCGGGTGTCACTCTGGTTGAGATATCTGAAATTAGGACTAAATGAATGAATTTAAAGTAATGTTAGTTGACCTGACACGCAAATAGGGGATGGATGAGACACTTAACTCACGATACAATACACAATACTGCACAAATCCAACTTCCTGATCCTGTATATGTGCTGCACCATTGAATAATTATAATAATAATTATGTTAGTTATAATCATATTGTACTAATTATTATTTAGTGGCCATGGGCCAGTGCAGTATCAGCCAGCGGCGGCTTCACAGATACACGAATCATTTTAGTCTGACAAGAAACAAAAAATGTGTTTTCATTTTAATGTCACAAGATCTCGCAACACCGCTACAGTTTAACATGAGCCAAGATAGCATAGATCCATAGATCCATAGGTTCATAGATCCATCGATTCCAACATTCAGGGTTTGATCACTGTTGTAATTGCAGTGTTGCAGTGTTTTAGCTGCAGTCCATGCCTGGACTCATCACTAAGGTTGTCATAGGTTGACTCAGTGCAGATAATGTTTAAGATTTCTGGGAAACCATCTGCATGTACATTTATCACACCTCAGCCTCGGCTGAATCACAGAGACATCTTTGGTCATCATTATTTAACAGAGGCAACCTCTTTTATTCTCATCAGTTAAGAAGAAAAGGCTTCTGCTTTTATAGAGCTGTCAGGGTAAAGCTGGGTTTTGGAGCAGCGAGGCAGATTGTTGTATTGTGTGGCTAAATAACAGGTGTGTTTCCTCTAACGAGGCTGGTGTTGTGCTAAAAAGCGGCAGCTGGCCCGTCAGGGCTGCCATCAGTTGTTTTTGTTGGATGTGCTACCCTCGATTTCAGCAGCAAAGACGAGGCGTTTTTCTCTGATCATATATCCAAGGTGATGAGATGGAAGGAGGAGGATCAAGCCGAAGCGCCGACTTGTTTTACCAGTCTGAGCGCGTTCTCCAGTGACCTTTGCTGCATATTGATCCACCTGCTCTTAACGTACTCCACACATACAGGTGTGTGTTTTATCCTCAGACAACAGGTGTTTCTGTGCATGTCAGAAGAAGGGAATATAAGGAAAAGAATGGACAAAAGACTGAATGTCTTGACAATCTGGAGAAAAGGAGGAACATTTCAGGAGACTGAAAAAAGAGGTAGAATATGACAATAATTGGAGGAGGTAACTGCTGCAGTTATCACCCACTTTTTTTACTCACCTCTCCTCTAACTTCATAAACACTTGACGCACATAAACATCCAGATACGCCACGCTGCCCTTCATTTGTGCTGCTGCTTTTTTCTCTCTTTTTCTTTCCTTTTTTTTTTTTAATCTCTGGACTTATTCCACAGCTTATGAATTTTAATAGGCCTCAATCAGAACACCCCAGCAGTGTTTTTCTATCTCCCAAAGTAATGGACTTGAACCACCTGAGAGTTCTGAGACGGCTGAGGAAGTCGGAAAGAAACAGTGGGGAGAGGACGGATGGATGATAAAGACAGACGGGATAACAGAGTGAAGGAGGGAGCGGGAACGTGCTCGCGGAGGGATCGCTGATAATGGCGAAGGGAGGAGGTTGGAAAGAGAGTCAGAATGATTTCCTGCTGGATGTTTGCACATGTTTGCATGTAGTCTCAAACAAATACAGTGGCAAGAGAAAGCAGGTGAAAGGAGAGACTAATTCAGTAAAAAATATATGGAGTCAGCAGTTTACACACCTGGAGTCCAATTAATAAAACATAGTTTGGAGGCGTGGCTTAGAGCTACTTCGATCGATAAAAGACAAACATTTGTTTGCTTTTCATAAAAAGCATCATGATAAAGTGTTCAGGCATCCACAGCTTGTCATCCATAAATGAATGACATAAATCAATGACTTCAGAAACGACGAATAGCAGCAACGACATGAAGGAATAACGGTTCATGGTGAACGTCTCTGTTTATGAGTCCGCCGTTTGTAAGTAATTAAACAGGCAGGGTATCCATGGCGGGAGACATTAGTACGCACCTGAAGTTTGCAGCGGAGCGCCCTAAAACACACAGTTGTGTGGAGTACATTAAGAGCAGGTGGATCAATAAGCAGCAGAGGTGAAGACGTGTTCAGACTGGTAAAACAAGTCAGTCCTTCAGCTTGATCCTCCTCCTTCCACCTCGTCACATGACTGGGAAATTTCATCTAGCTTGATGAAACAAGAAAACGCTGTTGGTTCACATGTATGGTTGAAACATGGCACACCTCGCCAACATCGAAACTCTATCTAACAGTGATGAATCATGTAACGAGCATCATGATACAGGCACGGGGCTTAGATCAACTGCCATAAAGGAGGTTTGCTTGAATAAGCCACAGGATAATGTCGGGGTGGTTTTCCACCAGCTGAAGCTTTGTAGAAGCTGCGAGATGCAGCAGGTCAATGACACCGAACAAGTAAACCCACCATAGAATGGTTCCAAAGAATGACATCTTCTTCTAAGTCCCTCTTCAATATTGCGTTTAAACCGTGACTAACTGTACATTCATGCAGAGGCATTGTTGCGCTGCTTGAAGGCCGCTGCGACACGCTGAGGGTTTGTCAGGTGTGACTCAGCTTTGATAAAACAACATAAATGCACACCGGATTCACCTGCCGCCTCTGTCGCTCCTCGTGTCATGAAGAGACAATTTAATCACATCCGTGAGCAGAAAACACAGCAGCAATCAAGACTTCCTCTATTTTGCCAGCTGTTAATTTCCTCACGTACGATATTGATTGGTTTTGATTGGTCGGCACCTACGCTGTATAACGCTCACGTTGTAGCCTGAAGAGTCTACGTTTTTGCAAATTCTGATGCAAGCAACACTTCCAAAATGACGCAGCACAGCCAGAATTAATTTCAGAAAAGCTTGCGTCACTCCAATCAAAGTCAATGGACAGCGGTGCCGCTGACACCTCCAGCAATGAACATGAGATCACACTATATGGCAAATGAATGCAGAGAAACTAGTTAATTACAAGGGGTCAGATACTTTCTCTTGCCTCTCTCTCCCCTTAATTATAGTCTGCAGTGACAAATGGGCCTTCAAGGTGATGCAAATGCAGACACACACACACACACACGTGCAGGTAAAGACACTCTCAGCAGCTCTAAAACAAACATTTCTGCATATACTCTGAAAACCGTCCCTATTGTACTGCTCCTGCCGTAATGTGCAGCCATTTGTCGAAATCAATGGAGCCTGGAAATTGGTATTATTCTTTCTCCCCCATCCTCCCCACAACTCCCACTCCCTCCTCCCTGTGTGTGTGTGTGTGTGTGTGTGTGTGTGTGTGTGTGTGTGTGTGTGTGTGTGTGTGTCCTTGTTCATGCTTGACTGAAAATAAGTGATTACCTGAGAAAGAAAAGGCTTGGTACGTTCGGGGGAAGTGGCAGCAGTCAACGAGGCCGGTGTGGCTGGTGCACCTCCGCTCATCTTCTCACAGCCTTATCACTCTTGTTTTAACTCGAAAGTCGTTACCACGCACACACACATATGTGTGCGTGTGTTCGTCGGCGCAACGAGCCAATGACACACTGAGGGATCCTGTGAGGAAGACAATCCACACGCCATGTGCCAGAGTTGATAGCCTGAAAACAATGCGTCATCGCAGCTTTTGCCATTTCACTTTAAAAGATGACGGCTTAAAAGACAGGAAAACAGAAACGCGGCCGCAAACCAGCTCCATTCACAGGGCACGTAGTTCTACCAACTGTTAAAGCAATTCCCGTCTGGACAAGGCAACAATAGAGCGCCAACGAGAGGCTGAGCGACTCAGCTGATACTGAGCGCCGCTGAATGGACGGCTGACTCGCATTCATTGTCACGGCGGATGGATGGTTTAATTGTAGACCAGTGAGACACTGCATATTTTCTATTTTATGTGTGTCTCTGTTTTTGTGTGTGTGTTTGGACGGCTTGGGGAGGTGACAGTCGTTATCTCAGGCCTACAGACGAGCACTTAGCCCACCGCCAACCCTCGACCACTCGTCCCCACGGCGAGCTCAGAAATGTCATGAGCTGGCGCTGTCAGTGTTCTGTGTATGTGTGTGTGTGTGTGTGTGTGTGTGTGCATGTGTGTGCGTGTGCGTGTGAGTACACGTCTGACTGCTTCCACTGCACGCTTGCAGTATGTACTCAAGCTAAAGTATTCAGGAAAATCATGTCAAATATACGCCTGCTGCTGGTGGCTCGTCCCTTTTTCATGTTTTTCCACCGTTGTTTATACGTCCGACTCCCGCAAATCAACAGATACAAGTTCCAGTGACACAAACGCAGTGTGTACTTGACAGGCTCTGCTCACTGTCTTTGCAGAGCTGAGGATCAATATGCAAGATTTTGAAAATATGCGAGTGTCTGAACTGACACTCAACTAGATAAAGGCTCCAATGAAACACCTCCACAAAACACCACTTGGTCTGAAAGTTGCCAAATATGACAAGTTGGAGTTGAGTGTGTTGTTCATATGTGGCGACTTCTACATCCAAGGACAAGAGGCTCAGACTTGATAAATCAAGACTTAGTTAGAAAAACTAACTTCTCAAAAAAAAAAAAAACATCTAAAGATGACGTTACGCTGCACATCAAGTTGTGTGTTAAAGGTGGCGGTTACAACTTTTAACTTTCTCTCTTGCCGTCCCCACCAATTATTGATCCAAAACGCCCGCTGCGATCATTTGCTTTTCACTGGATACGTCATCGGTCACTAAGATTTGAGGGGGTTCACTTGGCTTATGTGCAGACATTGAATTGGAAAAGTACTCCAGCTGCAACTGATGAAGTTTAACAAGTACACCAGAACCCATATTAGGAAACAGCTGTAGACATTTTAGGGCGCTGGTCAACATCCGGCTAGGTGGCTCACTACCGCGGTGCTATTTCTGTTTTCTGTTGTCATATAAGAACGTAGGTTTTAGTTTGATGTAGCACACTGATGGAGGAGGACTCATTCGTTCTATTCACTTGAGCAGCAGCATCAACTGTAATATTGAACCGTTCTATAACGTTCTACTTGTTGTCCGACTGTGTTTCCATGCGTGCTAAAAGTGCAGCTACGCAGTGACTGCATGCATGCATGTACCACTACCAAATAGGAAAACCAACTGTCAATCAAATGTCTGCACCCTATATTACAAATAAACGTATGTTCGTGTTATTAGATTTGCTCACTCTGAAGGTGGACTTTCCACATTCCCATTTGATAGTGATTTCTGCATCAAAAATGCACAAAAACAAAAATGTATAATTATATGAACAGAAGTTCTTAACAGAAGCCTTTAAAGGCCTTGTAGAACACATTCATCGGCTGTTTAATTGGTTGTCTGAGGTCTTTAGATAGGGTGTGTAGAGCTGTTTTTAACTCACAACTCACATGCCCTAATACAGTCCTGGTGAATGGCCCTCCAATCAGAAGGAGAAGGTGTGTTCATGAATAACTAAATACACTATTCACTGACTGGCTGTTGGAATTGTGATTATTAGATGAGCTGCTCGCTCATGACGTAATGTGACCAAGGTAGAACTTATCTACCTTCATTATTACCTTCAGTCATTATGACTAATGTCACTAAATGAAGTTATCGCTAACGACCTGTGGAGTGACCCGGTGTTCGCTGTAGTACTTACCTTACAGGTAATCGTAGTCAATGGGCCCCAACTCTCCATCTGGTGGAAAGTGGAATCAGCCCAGGATCCATGGAGGGCACCGGCCAGCAGGACTGTAACACATCTGCAGCGCTCAGGAGATGGCACATGGGCGGGGAGGGAGCCTCAGCCCCAACCTGCCACGCAAAGCCGCAAAGCAGAAAGGACAGCAAAACCGCCCCCCATACCACCAGCACCACCAGGTCCCAGGGGCAACCCATCCCACCACTGCCCACCAGGAGTTGAGAATCCCATTAAATCCCCAAAAGCCAGGTTCCACCAACAGAGCTGTAAAAAGAAGCTGCTGTCGAGTATGTCTGTAGATCCGGACCGAAACACATCAGTGAAGGATTTTCACTGTCACACTGTCCTCTATTCCCACATATTCTTTCAACATGTGAGAAAACGGATAAAACATCTGAGTCTAATTTAAGAGTATCTGCCCATAAATCATTAAAGTCACAATTTTCCCTGTTTAAATATTTTTTTGTTTAGTTTATGTGGGGAGGTATAGACCATTAAAGCCTCGCCCCACAGGATGAGCCGAGGGAAAAAAGGGGTAAAATACTTTTGAAAATGACCAAAGTCCACAGCCTCTTCTAAGCTTTGCAAAACTCCTTTTATTTTACAACAAAACACATATTTGACCAGCCCTTTTCCTTTTTCCCTCGCAGAAACCCCCCCCCCCCTTTTTATTCCCGCCTGTTCGTCTGCCCCAGGTGCCTTGATGAGCCGGAAATTGGGAGCAGCCTTGGTCCTAAAGCTGTCATCACCTGTGCACTCCGTGAAGCCACGCCCTATGCAACCTCAGTGAGGGGAGGTCACCTGAACCATCACATTTCCCCCCTCCCTCAGTTGACTCGCCAACAACGTTGCGAGACAAAAAGTCAGCCACCATGTTTTGCTTGCCTGGACGATACTGGATGGAAAACCGATATGGCTGTAGAGACAGGAACCAGCGGGTGACTCTACTGTTGGTGTCCTTCATCTGCTCCAACCACTGCAGGGCTTTATGATCTGTTTCCAGCGTAAACTCCCTCCCCAGCACGTAGTACTTCAAAGTGTCAACAGCCCACTTGACTGCAAGACACTCCAACTCCACCGCTGAGTACCTCGTCTCTCTAGGAAACAGTTTCCTGCTGATGTAAACCACTGGTTTCTTGTCCTCCCCATGTCCCTGTAATAGAACGGCTCCTATTCCTCGGTGTGATGCATCCGTCTGAACAGTAAAAGGCAGGTCAAAGTTCGGGCTCTGCAACACAGGCTCACAACATATGACCTCCTTGAGATCCTGGAAAGCCATTTCCTGCTCTTTCCCCCACATCCACTTCCTCTTGGTTGTACTAGTGAGGTCAGTCAGGGGTGCTGCCCGCTCTGAAAAGTTAGGGATGAAGCGCAGATACCACCCCACCAGGCCCAAGAAAGATTTCCCCTGTTTCCTCGTGGTTGGTCTCGCTCTCATCCGGATCGCCTCCACTTTGTCTTGAACTGGCTTCAACACGCCATCTCCAATAATGTGTCCTAAATACTGCAACTCCTGCTTCGCAAGGGTACACTTCTTGGAGTTAATAGTCAATCCAGCATCCTTGATTCTCCTCAGCACCGCTGCTAGGTGGTCCAGATGCTCCTGCCAAGAAGAGCTGTAGATAACCACGTCATCAAGGTAAGCTGCCGCAAAAGTGTCCATACCTGCCAGGACTGAATTCATCAGCCTCTGAAAAGTAGCAGGTGCGCCATGGAGCCCGAATGGCATCCTTGTAAACTGCCAAAGTCCTTGCGGTGTCCTGAAAGCAGTCAGCGGCTTGGCTGCATCTGTCAAGGGTACTTGCCAGTAGCCTTTGCAAAGATCCAAGGTGGTAATAAACTTGGCTTGGCCCACTCGTTCAATAAAGTCCTCCAACCTAGGCAAGGGATATGCATCAAATTCGGACTGTGCGTTTACCTTCCTGAAGTCGATGCAAAATCGGATTCCTCCATCCTTCTTGACAACCAGTACCACAGGGTTGCTCCACTCGCTGCTTGAAGGCTCGATAACCCCTAATTCCTGCATAACTGCAATCTCCTCCTCCAGCACCGGCAGCAACTTCTGTGGAATGCGGTACAACCACTGTCTGATAGGTGTATGATTTTTCAGACGGATGTCATGCTCCGCCAGTGTAGTTGCTCCTGGCTTTTCTTGGAACAGATTGGCTGGAATAATGGCCTGCACTTCCTGCTGCTGGCTTAGAGAAAGATGAGAGAGGTCAACAGATGCAGAGCTATCCTTTCCTGGAACAAAATCATTCACGACATCATCTTCCTCCCCCACAGTCCGCACAAACATCTGTGGGAGGGGCAAAGTCTCTCAGACTTTCCATTCCTTCAACAGATTTATATGAAATGTCTGTTTTGGATTCCGTCTTTCTGGCATCTGGATCTCATACGTTGTTGGACTCAGTCTCCTCAGAATGGTATAAGGTCCCTGCCATTTTGCTAGCAACTTATTATCCACAGTTGGTAGAAGTAATAGTACCTGCTGTCCCGGGCTAAACACTCTCTCCCGAGCTGCTTTGTTGTACCAGGTCTGCTGCGTCCGTTGTGCTTTCTCCATCTGCTTCCTCACCAGCTTCGTAGTCTGCTCCATCTTCTGCCTCATTTCCAGCACATAGGCTAGTACACTTGTTGACTTCCCCTGAGGTTCCACCCAGGAGTCCTGCAGCACATCCAGTGGACCCCTCACTCGTCTGCCGTAGAGGAGCTCAAAAGGTGAAAAGCCTGTTGAGGCCTGTGGCACTTCTCTGTAAGCAAAGAGCACATATGGGAGCCACTTGTCCCAGTCTTTAGCGTTAGCAGAGATGAACTTCTTCAGCATACTTTTCAGAGTTCGGTTATACCTTTCCACCAAGCCATCTGTCTGAGGGTGGTAGGGGGTGGTCCGAATGCTACGAATGCCTAAAAGCTTATAGACCTCCCTAAGAGTACTTGATAGAAAATTGGTACCCTGATCTGTCAATATCTCTGCTGGAAGACCTACCCTTGAAAACAGCTGTAGCAAAGCATAGGCTATCTGCTTAGCGGTGACGTCCCTGAGGGGAAATGCTTCAGGATACTTGGTGCCATAATCACACACAACCAGCATAAAGCGGTTTCCAGACTGCGTCCGCTCCAATGGTCCAGCTACATCCATAGCAATACGGCTAAACGGCACGTCAAAGACAGGTAAAGGTTGCAGAGGGAATTTTGGAACATTCTTATCACCGCTTAACTGACATACTGGACATGACTGGCAGTAATCCTGAACCTCTTTTCTCATACCAGGCCAGTAAAACCTGCTTGAAATTCTGTCTAGGGTCTTTCTAGTCCCAAGGTGACCCGACCATGGAATACTATGGGCTAGGTTCAACACCTGAACCCTAAGGTTTTGGGGAACCACCAGCCGTTCTCCCTCCAAGTCAGCTCTATGATATAAAACTTGATCTTTAAGGACAAAACCCTCACTGGCTTCCTGTTCTCCAGGCAATACCCTGGCTCGCTTAAAGCAATCCTCAAGACTCCTGTCCTGCTTTTGAAGTTGTGAGAAATTACTGGGCGGCTTAGTTCTTTCAAGCTCTGGCCCTGGTAATCCTTGGTATGTCCTAACTGTGCCCTCCATTTTCTCTAGCCTCCTCTGCCTTCTGCTCTTCCTGGGTTTAAATGTAAGTTCTGGCACATATTCACCAATAAATGGCAACTTAGACGACATGTCCAACTCTTGTCCTGGACCTGGTGTCTGGGAAACCCCATCCGATGTTACTACACTCTCAGTTGGTTTGACCTGTTGGCTTTGGTTCCGTGTTTGAGACCTGGTGACCACATTCACTGGTCTACTCTTATGTATCAACTCCTGCAGAACCGGAATATCTTGGCCTAAGATGACTTGATGCACCAAGCTTTCCACAACCCCAGCTGAAATAAGGTAGGTCTGCCCGTTCACCTGCAAGTACACCTCAGCCATAGGATAGGCTTTGCAATCCCCATGCACACAGGATATATCTAGGACTGGCTTCCCTACGGGGTGTGCCTCTGGCAGAAGTGATGGATGTATAAGAGTTTGTACACTACCTGTATCCAACTGAGCTTGAGCTTTCCTGCCATTTACTTTAATGGTTACAACTTGCTGTTTTCCCGTACCCATAAATTTACTTCTACAGAGACTGGGGAGCATACAGGTGTAAGTTGTTTTAGCTTGTCTAACAGGACATTCTGATTTAATGTGTCCCTCCTGATCACAATAGAAACAAACTGGTTTAGCACCCAACCTGGTCTTAGATGGAACACTGGGCGCTCTGGCTGGTCCCGAACTCCCAGGACCACCCCCACCCCCAAATGGCTTCCCTCGGGTGGTGACAGGTTTAGCAAGTTCAAACCGAAAGTTCTTGAGCCCCCGTCGGGCTGCTAGGAAAGTCTCCACAAGAACAGCGGCCTCCAGTGCTGACTCCGGGTTCCGCTCCTTCACCCAAATCCTCAGCTCTGGGGCCAAGGAGCGAAAAAACTGCTTCAGGATGATGATCTCACCGACCTGCTGCTTAGTCCTCCTCGCTGGTTGAATCCACTTGACATACAGCTCCTTTAAGCGATTGTAGAACTCCTTTGGACTCTCCTCAGGACGGTGATCAGGGTCTCGAAACCGCTGCCGATAAACCTCCTCGTTGATTTCATACTTTGATAGTATGGCTTCCTTGACTCGCTTGTATGCCCCGGTGTCCTCTGCTGCCATAGTTACATATGCCGCCCGAGCCTTGCCTGACAGATATGGCACCAGCCTCACAGCCCATTCACTCTCTGGCCATTGGTAAGCCGCTGCCAATCGCTCAAACGTAGCAAGATATTGTTCTATATCATTGTGCTCCTCCAGCTTCGGAACTACTGCTTTCCCCCAGCCTCTAATTGGTTGCTCTCGCCGTTCACTGGGTGATGCAACTAGGTCATCATTGTCTTGGTACTGCTGCTGTTGAGTTGGTGAGCCCTGCTGAGACCGACTCACTTGCTGCTGCTGTTGCTCCAGTTCCTGTTTCAGATTATTCATTTGGGTCTGCATCTGGCGCCATCGGTTATCGTGTTTAAGTGTCTCTTTGTCCCACCTTTCGCCCAGGTCACGCTGAAACTGAAGACATTGCTGCAATAAGTCCATAACGGCATCCGAATCCACTGGCATGGGGTTCCTATCTTGGGGGCTACTAATCACCGCCACCCCTCCAGCTGCACCTTCTTCCAGACCGTCCTCTGCAACATCTGTCTTTTTTCCTTTAGCTTGGGCCTTTGGTCCCATGGTCTTTGTTCTCTGTACTTGTCCCCTTACCTCCAGCTGTGACAAATCCCACTTCTGACACCAAAATGTGGGGAGGTATAGACCGTTAAAGCCTCGCCCCACAGGATGAGCCGAGGGAAAAAAGGGGTAAAATACTTTTGAAAATGACCAAAGTCCACAGCCTCTTCTAAGCTTTGCAAAACTCCTTTTATTTTACAACAAAACACATATTTGACCAGCCCTTTTCCTTTCTCCCTCGCAGAAACCCCCCCCCCCTTTTTATTCCCGCCTGTTCGTCTGCCCCAGGTGCCTTGATGAGCCGGAAATTGGGAGCAGCCTGGTTCCTAAAGCTGTCATCACCTGTGCACTCCGTGAAGCCACGCCCTATGCAACCTCAGTAAGGGGAGGTCACCTGAACCCTCACAGTTTATAAAACATTTTTTGTTCTTACGTCAACAACAAATGGTGGTTGTTAAATGCTAAACACAAACCCAAATCAGAAATTATTGGGACAATATGGAAAATGTTAATAAAATAAAACTGCATTCATTCTCACATTTACTTTGACTTTTCTTCTTAGACAGTATCATCAATACAGCTCTATTTTTTCTCATTGATTTTAATTCAGCTGTTAAACACACATTTGTGCATTTCAGACTTAAAGCACAATTTATGTTTTTATTCTTCTTCATTTATTTTACTGTGATGGATTTCTCCACTGAGAGTCTAAAATGCTTATAAAGATGTGATAATCTAACGTTGCTGTGGATAAGTGACTGATCTGGGTTTTGCATTGCTTAGATGATGGAGCTGTAACTCCAGTGGATGTCTGGATCACTACGTGCATCTGTTCTGCAGCCATCTGTTTTACAATACGACCGTGCAGAACCACATAAAGCAGGAACAGATTTTAACACAGCTTACAGGAACCACTTCCAAAGTCAACATTAATATTCATTAATATGAGTATAATTACCATGCAACATGACAAGTGCATGTTGGATTTATGCAAAGTGTGCTGCCTACACAAGTTTTGGTTTCAAATACATTACTGTTTAGTATGCTTCCACATGGCATTGTTTGGACAGAATAATTGTGTAAACTTAACAGCAAAACCTGCTGTTGAGTTTAGAAGCAGTAAAGAGAAAACAAAAGTCCAGAAGTTTATTACCCGAACATGGCCTGACCTTGCTTCCTTGTATTTTTTCATCAGCTGCCAGTAAAGATGCTGTGAGTATAGAGCTGCAGTTTTTGTTTTTTTTTTCTGTGGGGATGAAAATAATTGATGCACTCCATATTGTGTGCTGGAGTTTCTCCCTAAAGTGGGCCATAAAGAGTCCTCCTTGGCTAGTGAGCAAAACGCCAGACTGCTGTAATCCTAAAACTCATTGCTGATGTTGGCGAACAAGGTCAAGCGGGCAAAGAGTTTGGGCAGCAGAGAGGCGTCTCATGGGTGTCAGCTGCAGAGAGTCATTTTGATGGCACGTACCCAGAGGACTATAGACCTATCAGAAATCACAGCAGCTGTCAGCAAACCACAGGGGCGGTCAGATGAGCTTTGATTCTTCTGTAGCTGTTGAATACTGACAGGGAACAGCACATTCCAGTTTCTATTCCTGCTCGACGGCAACCAGCGGACTTACGTAGGATTATTAGTTGGTGATTAGATAACCAGTTTATAACTACTTTGTATTGTTAGATTGTCACTTGCTTATACACCATGTTTGGTATACAGTCGTGCAAAAGCTAGCATCCCTTTTTTAATCCCATGTTTCTTCTTCATTCACTCGACAAAAATTAAGCCAAAAAGACATTTCATGAAATCATGTGGTCAATACAAAGTACTCCCTTACCACAGTAAGTTGCAGCCAGGTGCCGCTAATTCATCAGCCCTTGATGGACTGATCATCAGCGTGCGCAGAGACCTCTTTGCAGGCTTCGTGCAGGTGCTTGAAATCCTTGAAAATGTTTAATAATGTTTAATATTTAACTGAACAGTTTGTTTATTGGATGGGAAAATTAAAATCATTTGGAGAGCCAAAAGTGGGCCTGCATGATCTGCAGCTGTGATTTCATGCGTTGCCACTCAAAAACAGAGTGGAGTTGACTCCACAAACGTGACGCGAGGCTGCTGTCTGAGTGACCACAGACCAGACAGCAACACATATAAACACAAAACATGAGGACCGACTTCATCAGCAGCCTCCTGCCAAATATGCAAAAAAAAAAAAAAACATGCAGCAACCCCACCAAAATAACGTTTATCGATCGTTCTCGCTGACAGAACCTCATCAAATGAACATTCTGAATCAACCAAAAAAAACAGCCGTTTCTTTTTTGCCCTCTTAAATGTTTTTCAAATACACAAGCATTGTGGTTATCACATTATTCACAACATTTATTTATGTAGAACGTCATCTCAGAGGACTTTACAGGGAAACAAGAGCATTGCCAGATAAATTAAATATGGTCTGTTTTATAAATCAGATTCATTCCAATTCAATGCCTCATGTATTGTGAGACAAAACCCGAAATCTGAGAATCAAAAACCAAACATTTGAGAACCAAAACCCAGAATCTTTAAACAAGAAATCAAAATATTTAACTGAAAGTGAAATCTTTCTGGGTTATGCTTTTCTTTTCTCAGTTCCAAATCCATCTCCATTTTCGAACCGTCTTCCTCAATTGCACTTTTTTTGGTGACAATTCTGAAACGGGTGTCAAATCAGTGCTACAGCCACCTACGGCAGGGAGGCGGGGCGTAGACGAGGTCTAGTAATGCCTTGCATCAATGTCAGAGCGCCTTCCAGAATTTGTCACAAGTCAGCCAACAAGGATGTGTTGGTCCCTATAGCACGAACGGCACGCCCAAGCTGGCAGGCCATTCCATCCATTTCCACTCCCACATTCTGGAGTTCAGTCCCAGACTGTGGAGATAAGGGATTTCCACTGGGTGGAGAATCTCATTTCCATATCTCTCTGCACTGAGATTGACTCCAATGATGACGAGCCTTGTTTTTCCAGTGCGGGCGACGCCGCCCCACACCGTCACACTGCCTCCATCAAAAGATGTTACTCTGTCGCAATCAGCCGTGTTTCAGTTCAGCATAGTGCCAGGGCGAGGAAACCTTCTTCTTTGCATGTTGTCTTCCTGGGACGCCCACTTCACAGCCTGTCTTTGACATCCTCTGTTACATGGAACTTGGCCTTTAATTTGGAGATGGTCCAAGGATATAATAATGTCTTAAAGTTTCCTTATGATATGGGCCCTGTCCAGATCAGTCAACCATGGCATGCCGATTCTTGGGGCATACGCCTACTGACAACTGTAGCAGGGCCTGACTCACAGGTGCTGCCAATCAGGTGCCTGATTAACACCTGACTGGCACCAACTGGGGTTACCAGCTGTGCTCCTCACCCCATAAATGAATGTTCCTTACAACTGAGTGACCATTTAAAAGGGAACTAAACAGGCTTTTCAACATTGCTGTCAAGAAGCATTGTTACAACAAAGAAATAATCTACCAAACACAAATTTACTTACTTTTTGTCCAAGGTTTATTTACATTGCATATGCATGCAAGATGGAATTACAGTCATGAAGATATTGCACAAATATTCAACTCTCTGACTACTGAGAGTTCAGCAGGGTGACGAACAGAAGACACTGTGTCTGTAGCATCTACCAGACGGAGAAGTTTTGGAAAGTTATTGTGCTGGCTGTGAGGGGTCTGTATGATATCTGCCCCTGCTTTATCATATATGCTAAAGTTGAGAATGACATTTACCACTTACCTCCATTGATGAAAGGCAACAAGTCAGTTAGTAGCCAATGAGTGACTGGATCTCGGCTATGTCCCGCCTCCTTGCTGTAAAATGACACTGCATCAATTTGACACTCATTTCAGAATTGCAACCACAAAAACAATGCAACTGAGAGAGACGGTTCGAAAATAGAGATGGATTAGAAATGATGGAGAGAAAAGAAAAGTGTAACTGAGGAAGATGATGCACTCTTGGTTAGAGATTAACACTTCTCGGTTACAGATTCTTGTTTTTAATTGGCAGTGCATTTGGCGTTGAAATGACACCACAGAGACGGCAACAAACACATAGACATCAGTCCAGAGATACCTGGAATAAGACAAAAAAAGATAATGACAATAATAAAAGCAAATACATACGTCAGTATGGAAGGGTGCGTCATGGGAGATCCTCCGCTCGGGACTCTATCTGTACAACTAAAAATGATGGTTCAGGGTCTCCCAGGCCATTCTTTCAATTCCAGCACCGTGAAAGTTTAATAGTTATGTAAATAAAGACATGAGAGATTATTATTGCTTGTGTGTTATCTGCTTCAGCACATTGTGTCTACTTTGGACGCAGAGTTGAAGATCCGATCGCATTACTGACAAAAACCCACGGTTCACATCCTTTTCCTTGTCCCTGATTTACTTCCGTTTGTTTAAAATAAAAAGCCTGTACACCATCTATTGCTTTTCTCTTTGAGAGCGCTATTGACCTTTTCCTATTTTGCTATCAAACTCTTGTCACAATGTGCCATTTAAAAACAAAATGCCAACTGTTTCAGTTTCAGGGTCCTGGTATTGTCTCTGCTCTCCACGTCTCTGCCGAGCTTTACGGACACACTTGAAACAACAAGGCTATTGTTGTCTGTGTTTTTACTATAATATTGGTTCTTGAGTTACAAAAAAGTCTGAATGTAGGAATTTATTTTACTATTTGCACTCTTCAGATCAACTCAACTCAACTTTATTTATATAACACTTTGGAAACAACACAGTTGACTAAGTGCTGAACACAAACATCAGTTTGAGCTTCTGCTCCGGTTTCTTCCTCAGTCTAGCACCTAAATGCTGCAACTCTTTGACATGCTGCTTCACTTTCGAGTTCATATATTAAAGAGAAACTAAAGATCGTAGAACAGATGGCTCAAATACCATCTCATGGGCTCCAAAGTGTAATATTTTAATAAATATTCAGAGTGCAGTAGAACGTATAACATGCTGACCAATTAGTTTTGTAGTTCATCTGTTTGCCATGGGAAAATTAAAAAGAATGAACCAGGATTACAAATTTGAAAACCGGATAAACAACATATGCATAAATGCAGTGAATACCGGAGTCCAACCCTACAGCACGCAGAGCTGGAATCAGCGAAGGCGGTTTTACTGCACGAACACACTGCTGTGTACTACTAACTGTGTAAAAGCTACAGCAAAGCAGATGAAACATCTGAAAATGCTGCGTGTTGTCATCTTGTAAAACATTTACTACTGTACGTATTCGTGCACAATTGGCTCATTTTCCTCATCCCCTCACAGTTAAGGGCACACAGTGTCCTGGCTCGCTGGTTAACAGTTGCATCTCTCATACTTTCTGCCACAAGCCCTAAACAAGCCATCTGTACGAGCGTCGGCCTCTGCCAGCCTCGCCCCGAGAGACGCCCGGTGTGTTCATCAGTGCACACATCCGAGTTGCTTCACAGAGTTTAAGGCAATAACCGGAGCAGAGATGGATTACAGCAGTCGGTGTTACAGGACATGGAAACACAAGAAATATGGGTAAAAATGTAAGCAACTGGTAAAAGGAGGGATAAAGAGAAAGATTATATGGATCAAAATGTTGTTGGCATGTGTCAATAAAATCCTGTTTGGCTTTTACTTTGAAATGTCTGAAATGGGATTTCCACTAAGTAATGACCTGATCTTCAGTACCTCTGATTATGGTTGGGCTTGTGCGGCTGGATTGATGTGTGACGTAAGAAATGACCACAGGATATATTTAGATGTGAGGAGTGAAGTTTCCTGACTCCCGAAGGAAAAGAACTACAGTTTATTTAGTGCACGTTGGAGAAAATGAGACGATTATAACAATAGGTACTTGAACTAGTTTGAACTTTATAATGACAACCGTTCATTACTGGAGACCTGATACGGCCAACCACAGTACAACATTACAAAACCCACATTAGTATCATTTAACCTTCGGCTTGCCAGCAGGAGTTACTGATTTAAAAAGACTAAAGAAAAACAAAAGGAAAAATAGTTGAAGTTATATAGATGAATATATGAAGTTAAGAGCTGCTTTAGGTCTAAACTATCCTGGCCTGCTGTACCAATTCACTAGGAAAAAAGATGTTCTTCTTGAACAAGGACTGAGTCAACATATGTGTAGTTTATTTTCAGAGATCGGTCAGAAAGTCAAAGGAACTATTTACAGACTGTAAAGTTATATGGACCAAAATATGAGGCAGTAAACCACTTTTGGGGGGTGGTTTTTGTATGTTTTATCAACCTAGGCTCACTAATGATATTTTAGTTTAAAGTACTACTACTGAACCAATGAAGCGACCCATTTCCAACAGATCATTGCACTGTGACAAGATGAACGGTGGTTACGCACAAACATGGCTGATTAGTGTACACATGGCTCCATCCATCCACTCATTATCCATAACAACATATTCCTATTCAGGGTCACGGGGTCCGTTGGAGAATATCCCAGCTCTCTCTGGGTGAAAACCCGCGCTGTATCCTAGACAGGTCACCACATCAGGGCAAACAGCCAGACACTCTGCACCGCTGCAGGCATTTCAGAATCTCACTTGGCCGAACGTGCATGTTTCTGGACCGTGAAAGGAATCAAGAATACCTGGAGAAAATCAAAATGAGCACAGTAATAACATGCAAACTGCACAGGGTGAGCCCCCAGACAGGATTCAAATCAGTCCCCTTCTAGCTCTGAGGCAGCAGTAATGTTTTTGTTCCTCTCACTTGAAGAAGAAGATGAAATACGTTTAGTTTTCCAATATTTAACACCAGTCACAACTTGTTCCTGACCTAAATGGCAGCATTTCAGTGGTTTAAGCGTGAACTTTATGATCAGTGATGCTTCTTTTTAAAAAACACGGCAAGTCTGTTAGCAGTTCTGAGAAAACTGAATTCATCCATCAACATACTGGGCACGACTTGTTCTAGTCTGTTTTAAATAATTAAATAAATCCTTGTTAAAAGACCTAAAACAACAAAACATAAAAAAAGCAGTGAAAGCATTTTATTTTAGCTGTACGTAATTGGAGACCATATGAAACCAAGAAATGCTCACCCCCCCCCCCCCCCCCCCCCCCCCCCCCCCCCCCCCCCCCCCCCCTTCAGGTTTTTTGATAATATAAATCCATTTTAGCATCTCAGGCCTTCAGAACATCCCACAACAAGATGGTATAGTTGTAATTTTGAGTTTAAATGAACCGGAAACACAAAAAAAGTGTAAAAGCAATATCCACAACAGGCTGGGTTTGATGAGCAAAGACAGAAGATTTCCATTTTGTTACACAAATGTGCGAAAAATATAACATAACAATAGGACGGGATTCACATATTCCTTTCTTCTACGTATTAAAATCCCATGAAACCATTCAAGGATCTGTAGAGGTCTGCAGGGATCGCTGGTGTCCAGCCGGACACTCGGACGATGCTGCATCAACTGATGCATGATGCGGGACTTTACTGCGCTGGTGGCTAAGTGGTCAGCACTGGTGCCCCACACCAGGAAGGTTCCTGGTTCAACTCCCAGCAAGCTTCTCTGTGTGAAGTTTGCAGGTAGTGCTTGTGTGGGGGTTC
Organism: Xenentodon cancila; assembly: GCA_014839995.1. Taxonomy (NCBI): domain Eukaryota; kingdom Metazoa; phylum Chordata; class Actinopteri; order Beloniformes; family Belonidae; genus Xenentodon; species Xenentodon cancila. The sequence continues at coordinate 27,997,860 of CM026198.1, read as the reverse complement.
ACAGTCTAGAACCGTGTACGTTAGGTTGATTGATGATTCCAATATGTGTGTGGTTGTTTGTCTGCATGTGGAGCCGTGATGGTCTGCAGACTGGTCCAGGTTGCGCGCCTGCCTTTTGCCCATAGTCTGCTGGGATATGATCCCCAGGAGACCCCTGTGATCCTGCACTGGATTCAGTGGTTATTGAAAACAGATGGATGGATGTTACTGTGCAAAAAGAAGTCTTATGTCACTCTTCATCAGAGGTGGCATCAACATCTGTGCACTGTAGCTGTTATGACTCAGACTCCAGTCATTCTGTCTGCAGAGAAATAAAAGTTAAAGGAATTGAGAGATTTATTTTAATTGGTTTCTTTTTCTTAGTTCCCTTTGTTCCATACTGCCCTAACTTTTCTGATTTAAGGTTTGACTTTGAGTTTAAATGTATCAAGCTTAATTATGTTTGTTAAATTTAGAGAGTATTATTCTCAGTTATTCGGGACAATATTTTCCCAAACTGAACTGTGAATATACGTGTAGCTGAAGCAGTTAAATGAAAAGGTAAAGACGTTAAAGGGAAAGAAAAGCAAACACTTCAATGGTTGTTTGGCAATGGCAGTCTTATCATCCAATCAAAGACGTAAACATTCCCTGTTCCAGAGTTGTAATTATCCAAGAGCTAATTAGTTCCTTTTTACCTGCCAATCATGGAGAAACACACAACAGAAAAATATCATGCATGTGGGGTAAAAAATAAAACATTTTGGCTACTATGGCTCTCAACTGCTCCCACAAACGAAATGATTTACACCTGCTTTAAGTGCTTTTACCTCTTCTAGTTCTGTGTTTTACACCAAACCTGTTAAATCTTACTGCATGTTCTCTAGCAGCTAAATTTCATGTAATTATACTCCAACTGTACAACAACCAAACAGATGTGGCTGCAGATGTTGATAAGTCGTAATTTACCCCTGAATATGGCTTGTTTTTTTTTTTTGTTTTTTTTTTTTTACAAAAGCTGGATGAGGTGATTGATACCCTGTTTGTCTTTCTGTGCAGGGTAGAGCTGCAGACAGTTACACAAACTATATATAATAATCATTATTTTATAGACTAAAGAGAAGTAAGCTGCATGTTGCAGGTCTTAATGAGACCTAACCATCATCTGGGGCCTCATGTTCAAAGGGTACGTGGATTTCATCCACATTCCTTGTGCTAACTCAAAAAATAATACAATTTCAGATGTTATAAACTATACATATGCCTGAATTCTCGCACGTTTTCTTTGAACATCACAATCAACGTGAAACTGAACCACGGATGCGTGAACATGAGACGTTGCATTATGGGTGTTGTTGTTCCGTGTGCTGTGTTTAGTGCAGGGTTGTGGCTTTATTGGGTTTGCACGTGTTTATGAATTTTATTGTGAAGCTGTAGAGAAGCGTCACTCTCTTTGATCATTTTTGTGTTTCAAGAATTGACACCTAAAGATGGAGGGATGAACAAAACTCTCCTAATTCATCACAATTAGGTTAGTAAATGTGGGCACATCTGATTAAATCTGGGTGCCGCGCAGCTCAGTGCCCCGTGGGCGGGACCTGCCCCTCACCCCCATCAGCGCACCAGAACAGAGCGTGTCCTTAAAGCCGTGAAACAACAGAATCAGAATCAATCTTCACCGAAATGAAAAATAAATTCTCTGATATAAGAATTGAAGTGAAAATTTAAAAAAAAAATAAACCTGGGAGAGACTGGACTCCATCAGAGAAACACCTTCTGGAATACTGCAGCCACAGTTATGGGATATTTTAAGGATTTAGGTTTCATCCCGATTAGTTGTCTGGCATGACGCTGCTCAGCTGACTTCAGCTCCCGCTGAAAGGATCATGTGGCGCCAGTTCAGCAGAGATCCAGAAGGACCCTCCAGGTAACCTAAATCAGCTGATGATCCAGTCTTCATCCTGGACCAGCAGCTCAGCGTGGTCTCTAAAGACTCGCCTCCTCATACTCTCGTCCTGAAACCATCCTCACACCATTGTTACACCTTGTTCTCATTGCTAATTCACACAGCACTTTTTTGATTTATGTTACGCCTCTCTTACCATATCCCAAGGTGGAACAGCGGCTTAACAACTGTGGAACGAAATCTTACACTTTTCTACCTCCATGTGGTCCACACTGTGCAGCAGGGCAGGATAAAGGTGCTACAGGGTTGGATAAACCAGCTTCTGTTTCACGTGTAAAGGTCTGAGTGGTGCGTTGTTTCCAACAATGTTGCCATGATTTTCACGCAAAGTAGGAGATGTGATGTGATGGTCCTCAGGTTCCTGATCAGGCCACTGTTGATCAAACAAAAAGCAGTCCACAAGCCAATGGGTCCCAGTCTTTAGTTCCCGTGCACTCATAGCCATGCTGCGGATAATGTGGAAGTTCCCATTTCAGTGCTTCATATGGATTATGTTTGAGGTAAGTCCATACGTACACTTCTGTGGGTTTGTGTGTGGATTGTGTCCGGGAGCAGAAAGAAGCAGGAAAAAAGGAAAAAGTGTGTGTGTGAGTGAGTGAAGGAACTCTTTGATCTTCACCCCAGAATCCCTGGTGAGGCCTTCCATGCCAATCCATTTCCCGGAGTTGGCTCCAGCCTCGGCAAATGTGACAGCACACATGCACGCAAACACACACGTGCTTGGTCGGTGTCACACCACAGCGAAAGCGCTGCAGTCTTGCTTTTACACACAGACCCTTCGAGATGCACACACACCTGGTCTGTTGGGATGGCAGTGAGGAAATGGCAAGTAACAGCTGGAGGGATGGGGGGCGTGGGACGGGGGGGTCCCCCCCGCTCCTCAACAACACCCTGGAGGTGTCCCTCCGCCTTCCGTCTCAACAAACACTCACGTGCAGGTGTGTGCGGTGTGTATGTGGAAACGTGAGATCCCCCACCCCACCCCCACCCGACCACCACCGAGGTACCTGTCATGTGCACACATCTGCACTGCTGTGCCGGCGCGTCCAGGGGGCGTGTCATCTGTTCTCACTTCAAACTGCCATAAATAACATATAAACGAGGTGAGAACGGTGAATGGGAGCCGCTTTTGTGTTTCAGCGCTGCATGGGCGAGGAAGAGTGTGTCTGTGGGTATAATCAAATCCACGGGCATTTTTCCGAACCCTCTCTGTGCAGTAGCGCACGTGTATCTGTGTGATGCTCACCGCAGGCATCCAAGTCTGTTCATTAGCATGCTTAGCTAGCAGAGGGAAGCGTGCAAAGATGACTGCTATTAATTTAGCACCTCACTGGCCTCCCTCTCACACATACATGCACACAGATGACTGCCAATTCATTAAGTGAACGTTTGGAGCTCCAGACTGTACCAACTGGCGAAAGCCAACTAATCTGCACCGCGCCAGTGGAGGGAAGACGAGCCAGAGAAACAGACAACATCCACCGAGGGGGACATTCAGCATCTGAACACAGCTATTAACATCAACATGTGAGCAGTCCTTAACTCCTGACAGATAAATACACACTCGCCAGCGCTGCTGTTCAGTTGTGAGCATAAATCCTTAAAAAAAGGGGCACATCAGACGGCTGCAACGAGCTGGATGTTGCTCACGATCCATGTCGCATTTGCTCTGCTGCGGGAGGCTCTGATCAGCCGGACAATGGCGGTCTGGGGATGGAACGCTAATGTGAATGGTCCATTTAGGCCCACGCTTTTCCGGGCAACACGTGAAGATTCAAGCACAAAGACTTTTCACAAAGACAATTTACGCAAAGAGCTAACGACCCCCTGCTGAGCACTGAAGGTTGCGTAAACTGCTTAATGAGGACATTTGTGTTTGTGTAGGCTGCTGTTGAAGTTACAAGAGCCTGGCTCGCGGTGGCCCGTTGAGGAGCGAGCTGGAAGGAGAACCAGACAGAGCTGGGACTGAATGGAAACACTGCAATGAGTCTCACATTCACCTTCACCTATTCTTTGCACGTAGGGTGATCTCAAGATATTTCTCCCTTTTTTTTCTTCACCATTTTAAAATAAACATCCATTTTTGGATGTCAGACGTGCAAAATATTCCAAAAGTTGGTTCATGAGCAAGTCGGGGCTAGTAAGGACTGAATCATGTTATTTCAAATAGGTGATCTGGTACCAAAGCAGGCAGCTGAAGGAGAAAAGATCCATCAAAAGTATCTTCACTTTCTAGTGTGATAAAATAGTCGTTATAATTAAAACGGACATTTATAAATAAATAACAGCTCATGAAATGAATGATCCAAAGTGTTTTGTGTGAAGCATGAACATATGTGATGAGACAAAGAAAAACTAAAAACCCAACACTGATTTGACCGCAATAAAATCAGATCATCGATACACTTTACAGACACAAATGTGACATGTCATGGTTCAGACATCTCTAAAATGTCTGTTATATGATCGGTTGCCTGAATAAACTGAACTCGTTTCAGCTTCGTGAAGGCGAGGAGGCAGAAAGGTGATGAGATGAGATTATAAAAAGTGTTCTGCATCAGAAATGGCACAGAATTACTTACCCTACTTTTATGAAAAACAAGCAACTACCCGTTTATTAAAGGATAGGAACAGTATACCGCAATAACACATCTGTTTAATGTGTTTTTACCAACTTTGCCTCTTTCTTGTCTTTCAGAAACTCAGTAGGTGAAAATAGTGAACAAAGCAGAAACCATCACCAAGAAACAAAACCTTGGAGGCTACGTGCATAAAAAAAACAAAAAAAAAACTTGTTTGTGCCCTTAAACTTTGTTGACACATGCAAATGAGGTGTTATCTGTCAAAATTGTTGCTTCATTTTGTTTTAACATAACAGGTCACATCTCTTATCACTGGGTGAATCAGAAAAACTATTTAATAAACAAAAACAATATTTTTACAGCAGTTTAATGAATAATATGTCATCTAATCATGCTATGAATGATAACTAGACAAACACCCTTCTGCAAAAGACTGCAGACATCCAGATGAAAATAAAACTGAAAAGCTTCGTGCATGTGATTGTTATTGACGTGCACATTTCTGGCTGAACAGTATCAAAACAGTTCTGAGTAAACATCCTTGAAATTGGATTGTCAAATTCTTCGCATTGTGCAGAAATCACCGTTTGAATCCTAAAAAGAAACACCTCAGCTTGATTGCTTATTATTTGTTGTATAGCAAATGTTCTCAAATAAAATGCTTAATTGTACAAATCAGGTATTATCTGATCAAATACGGGCAAACAATTGTAAAAGACATGAGATAAAATCCAGTAAAATAAGCAGCTATTCAACTCTGTGATTGGCCTCACTCTGGTGTGTTTTTTAATCGGGGAAGTATAAAAGCACTGTGGCACAAAACCTGAAACCAGAACAAATTTAATAAAAATCTATAATTATCTTTTTCCTACGATTCATACCAAACTGACATCCTCCCTGTTCAGAATTTTCTTTTCTTGGCAGAAAGTAGCAGCAGCTTTACTTGCGCAGGTCAGAAATGCTGCATTAACACTGAAGTGTGTCAATCGCTGCAGATCCAGGTGAGTCACTCGGACCGGTGGGTGGACTTGACTGCCTTCAACCCAAAACTCTAAGGACTCAAATTCCGGTCAGTCTCCTTCTCTGCTCCGCAGAGCCAACTGGCAGCTTTCTGTTCTTGCTGTTGGCAGGTTAACTGCGCGGCTGTAGTTGGTACTCAGACTCGCCTGAATCCGTGAAGTCACCATCATACTTTGAATTAAACGTTGCAGAGACAGAATCCCTCTCCTGCAGGATCGCCTCATTTCTTTAAAAATGTGCCTTTGTGTTTGACTTCTGCAGCGATGTTATTAAATGGATGCAAATAACTGAAAAGGATCCACATTTTAGATCAAAGTGTACATGTGTGTATGTATCACACGCTCATAGACGAGAAACCATCTGGCTGCGATACTTTCATATCTGACTGCACAGCTGAAAATGACCAAATCCTGTTAATTGTACCATTGTGGAAATAACATATTTTTGTTTTTAAGAAAAAAATCTAAAACGTAACTCTCTGAAACATGTTTATTGATTATTTAATCTAAAGATGCAACCAAACAGCTTTAAATATGATTACATAGTGGACAAAAGGCCCAATATTGAGGGTTTTTAAGAGTGAGTGAAGGTTTGGTAAGAGATGTTGTAAAAACCAGTCAGCAACAGTTTGAAAACGTGCATGCCCCTTTTTTTAGACTCTGAAGCCACACCCCTAAAGCGCATGAACGTGGAAAAAGCCTGTTTAGAGAAGAAAAAGAAACAAGCCAGCGGTCCAATGATTCCCGTGGGTCACACGTCACGACCAGATGCTGTTTTTAGAGTCCCCATGTGATATTTTTCCAGTGACGGATATTTCTTATCTTATGCTCTTCATTATCTCATTGATGAAGCCTCAATGATCTCTTCCGGGGTTGGCCAACAGGTTTTTCTCATCATATTCATCATTTTATTATCAGTGAGTCTAAAACATGGTTTCCTTGAGCACACGAGGTTCCAGTTTATACTCAACCTGACCTCTTTAAAGCCTCTGAGGCTGACTGTTGATGAGTAAATGCCACATTTAGACAAGTACATTTTCTACCGAACAGTATGGACAGAGACCTTTAAATTGTTTCATCATTTTGGTGTGTTTATGAGCGACTGAGAGGCAGACAGAGAAACGGCGGTAAGACGATTCACGAAGAAGCGTGTGCATCTGCGGGTGTGTGCATGCACGTTTGATGTGATTAAATGGATTGTGCTGAAAAAAGGGATGAGGGCAGGTCAGCTTTAAAGCTTTGTCAGATCGCACTGACCTTGATAACAAAGGTTTTTTGCCCGTAGTTACTAACAATAATTGGACCTAATTACATGACGAATAAAAGGAAGAGGAAATTGCAGAGGATATTTCAATTGAGCTGTGATTACAAAGCTGAGAATACTGCATATAAGCTCGAGTTGAGGCAGAGATGCTCGTATGTGCATCTGTGCATGTATCTGGAGGTGTTCCTGGTGTCAGATGCTACGACCCTGGTAATGAACTGCTTTTCCTAGACTAGATAGGTTTTCATGAAATGTGATTGCACCTTCATACAAGTCACAATAAAAGACAAACACAATGCAGTTAACACAATAATAGTTTGTCTTATGTCGTTATTGAACACATCCTTTAGCGGCTCTTGAGGTTATTCCACAGCTTCTTCCCGGGGTTCAGGCCTGGGTTCACACTGGGACACTCCAAACGGCAGATTGTAATTTTGTGAAGCCAGTCTGTGGTGGATTTGCTGTTTAGACTCATTATCCCTTGACATCACCCACCATTCACAGAGCTTCAGCTGGTGGAGACCCAGTCAAAGTCTCAAAGTATCCTGCAGGATTTTTTTTTTGTTGGTAAACTTGGGAGGTATTTTCTATTCCACGACGACATGCAGTCCAGACCCGAGGCAGAGAAGAACCTCTAATGATGGCGCTCCCTTTCTTCTCCTTGGTCTTTGACAGCTCATGAGTCGTTGAAGTGTTTGTCTAATTTTATTTTTATCATACTGCATCTTTATCTTATTTAGTCTTATCTGATTTCATTGTCCTGTTGTACTGGATTTGATTGGAACTTTTGCTTCATCAGTCTATAAAACGTTTTCCCAGTAGCAATGTGGATTTCAAGGTACTCTTGCGCAAACTCCAGCAACCAGTAGGTCTTTTTTTTTGGAAAACAGGAGTTGCCTGTTCATAGACTTGGGTCTAACATACACCTGAGCAGAGATGTTTGCCTGTTTCAGTAACGTTGTTAGGTTTTCTGCTGTTGCCCATTGGTTCCTCCTTTTTTCCTCATTAAAGTTCTGCATTATAACTTCGGACTTGTACTTTTTAGGGACCACTTTCTAGGAAAAGTTAATGTCCATGGAATTGTTAATGTGCGTAAAGAGAAAATGAATAAACCTTTCATAGTGGTGATGTAGATAGTGATATATTGCAGTGAAACTGTTTTACTGGGGATGGATGCTGTCTGACCTGAAATAAAACTAAAGTACCATATAATATCACAGATAATATTTACATGGTAGAGGTTATTAATGTAACTAAAATGATTTGCACTCACAGATATCAGTACAAGTTCTGAAACTGGATGGTTGATATGCCTGAGTTGGTTTTGTCTCTGGAGTCGCAGTACTGCTGCCGGGAATGAATAGTAATGAATCATCTTCATGAAGGAAAGATGCTGCTGTGACTTTGGATGTGGATGCTGACGGAGTGGAAATGACAAATAAAATAGGAACATAGCATGTCATGTTAAAGGGGCTCTTGCAGTACCCTGGGTATGATCAATTAAAAGGGAAAAGCTATACTTGGATCTACCGTCATCAGCAGCATTGGGAGCACCTCATCTTCTTTTTGTACTGCTGATTTGTAAAAACTGTAGCAATGAGGAACGATAAAAGTGATACAGTAAAAGTATTTATACTGTATATAACATGTTAATATAATCAGTTTCACTTCATTGGTCAGCTCTCACTGGTTAACTACACAAAAAGAGCTCAAATCAGCTGAGTTCCCCCTCTAAGACAAAAGTTACTCATTTACTGTAAATCAGCAGGACAAGCTGACTTAGAAAAGCCTGTGTTTATTTCAATAACACTGCCTTAAGCAAAATATTCTCATTAAAATATGAATGACTCCACGATATTAGGTCTTTATTCATGGTTCAGAAGTCAATACAACGCTAAGAGCTCAGTAGCAAAAGCGATGTGCAGTTCCATCCATCCATTATCTGTACCCGCTTTATCCGTTTCCAGGTCACGGGGGTCTGTCGGAGCCTATCCCGACGCATATCAGGCGAAAGGCAGGGGTACACCCTGGACAGGTCGCCAGTCTATCCAGGGCCACATACAAACCACCAATCACACTCACAGTCACACCTAGGGAGAATTTAGAAAGATCAATTAACCTACTCTGCATGTTTTTGGACTGTGGGAGGAAGCCGGAGTACCCGGAGGAAACCCACGCAAGCACGGGGAGAACATGCAAACTCCACACAGAAAGACCCACCGGGCCGGGAATTGAACCGGGAATCTTCTTGCTGTGAGGCAACAGTGCTAACCACTAAGCCACCGTGCTGCCCCGATGTGCAGTTGTTGATGTGAAATCTAGCTCCAGAGACCAAAACTGCTTTTTGTACCAAACTGTATGCATGTTTGTTTCTGCTGTTGGACATTTTAGCATGGAGGGTGATGAAAAGTGACTTACTTTTGGTGCCAATTGGATGTCCTCATACACCACTGAAACAGCTGAACCCTGGCAAGGTGCTAAGGGACAGACAAGCCCTCTGAGGAACTGAGGGCCTTCGTCCCATAGTGGATAGCACATGATCAGCCGGTGGGACCATCAAACCCCTCGTTGGTACGACAGTACACCACTGCAAGAACGCACTTGAACCATCACCAGAACTCAACAAGACAACTGTAGGAAAAGATGGAATACTCATCTTACACAATGTACAGTTATTCACCAAAACCCCCGCTGATGTCACACTGGCGACGTAAAATTCACTCACGACAAGCAAAAAAGAGGGACCATATCATTCCTGGACATGAACATTCATCACACAGAAGATAATCACACCTCCCCACAGCACCACCTCTTCACAGCTGCGGCAGTACCACAACGATACAGAGAGACAGGAGGAGGATAAACCTAAACAACACTGAATCACACTCTGCCTATATCCAAGATGGGCCATAAACAAAGAAACACACCAAAGTCGTTGCAGGTAGGAAACGTCTGCTTAAAAAACTTAAAATAATCGCCTGCCTTGACCGACGGCAGCCAATCCCAAGCCCCAGTTACAGTCGTCCTGACCCCACCCCCAGGATTCCATATTAATGGATCATAGTTGTTCATCTTATGGCCTTTATATATGTTGCTATACATTAAATTTATGTATGGGTTCTTATCACAAACTGACTTTGACCACATTAACTTGTCAGTGAGGTGGTTCTACACAAGTAGAAACAATGGTTTTTCCGCCGTGGACCTACAGTGGGTACACGTCACATGAATTTGGTGATTGGTGATATTTGTGATTTAACTGTGCTCTTACTCTTAAAATCACTGCAGCAGAGCATTTGCAACAAGGCCACGGTCCTCACACCCGTTCAGGGTGCTCTACTTTCATGATCGATATAAGCTAAACACGACTCAGCAGAATACCGCTAGACTTTAATCGCATGCTGTGATTATCTTTTAGGTTTCTTTGGTAACTACTGGCTGCAAAAGTCAGTGCTCGGATATTAATGCCATTGCTGGGGCGTCCTGTAGATTTATAGATGGGAATAATTAAGTTAGCGCCTGAAAAAAGATAGATATTGTCAGACAAGCATTTATTTATCTTGGGAGGGAGAGTATTTTATCAATGCAGCAGGACATTATTGTAAACTAAAAAGTGTAAATAATATAAGTCTGCAACAGTAGGAAGGAATTTACAGAAAAAGCAGATGTGGAGTAAAAAGGTGTGTTGACCTGTCATGCAGGAGTGAGCTGGAGACAGGTATTGTGAGTGATTATTTATGATAAAGGATCTTTCTGAGCTGCACTGTCTCCACATGAGGGATTTTTGAGGGAGGGAGGGAGGTAATGGCATGAATCGTCTATTATTGTGAGATTATTGTTTCTCAGTCAAAAATCTCCAGCTTGAATGATTTATTTATCCATCTGGCATGCCTGGCACTTCTAAGATTGTGAAGGGATTAAATTTATGAAAAACAGATAGAGTATGTTATTTAAAATCTAACTATGTCATTTAAGAGACATACAAGCTATTATCAGAAATCTCTGGCAATAGTTCCTGAGGACGTGTTGAAACCTTCTACATGTGTTTTGTTCTGCTTAAAGAGTCTTAAAGAGATAAAATGCAACAGCTTTGTTTTCAAGCATGACTTTACAGCTCTGTTCATGGCAGCTACGCAAGGGGCGGAGTCACATAACTTGACCCCACCCCTCTTGCTTCCTTTTGAAATTCATTGTTACAATTTTACCCACTTTTGAAGGACAACTAACATATTATGATATAAATCTTTTGACACCCAAAGTTGCCCATAACATTGGAATAATGTTTTTTCCAGAAAAATGTCTCTTTTTGTCATTTCATTAGAAAGTTTCATTCCAACTTTACCAACAACAATGTAGAAGCTCTGAAGCACATAAAATTGAAAAAACATTATATGTCCAGTTTAATTTGTACATTTTGCTCTAAATATGTAATATTGATTGAAACAGATTAGTTTCTAGGTGTTTGATCGATGCCTGATAAAAGGCTTATTGAGTCCTGTGGGGGTTCACGAGTCCCAGCCGGTAAACTTTGTGTTAAATGTAATTTTATTTTAAATAAAATATATTCTTTTTTCTGCTTTGAATAGCATGAGTGGATGCACGTTTTTCAAGAAAAGAGGGAATAGAGAGGAATAAGAAAAAAGCGAGGCCGGTTTATAGGGGAGGCACATTGAAGGTGTATGGGATTACCTCCGGAATATCAACGAGGGCCTGCATCAGGAAGGGTTATTCCCGCCGTCATTAAACCTGCTTTCTTAATGATGAGGCTCTCACTCCTGCACTGATGAGAGAAAGAGCGAGACGAGCGGGCGGCTAATTGGAGTCAGTTTCTGCATGGATGAGTGTTTGTGCATGTGCGTGAGAGTGCATGTGCATGTGCATGTGCATGTGAGAGCGTGGCTACGGGAAAACCTGTTTTTGAGAAATTCAGGCTTTCTTGTCTGTAGTAGCGACTTCATCTCAGTCCCTCCGTGAAAGGAATACCCTAATCCAGCTAATTTCTGCTGCATTTTGAAAACCCCTTTTCGGCCGGTCCACATTAGTCCCAGACCCAACAGGAGAGGCGGACTCCAAACTAACAAGATGAATTTAGCCAGGGAAGCAAGTGAAGGGCAGACATATTGACAGACAGCGAACACAAGTGAATCAAATTAGTCCACAGAGTATTTATTTAGTCCAATTAGTTCCAGGACTGGTGCCAGCAAACGAATGCACCATTACGTAGCTCACCTCCACAGTGCCTGAAAACCTTTTTTTTTTCTTGCAAGTTAAAGGGCAAAGTCAGTTTTAGAAGCTTCTTCAGTGTTGCGACGGATAATTGATGAGAAAATTTAAAACACAGATCAAGCAGTCATTAAATTTGGTGCTTTGGCATCATACAGACCCCCCACGATCCCCAACAATTACAGAGGTCATAGTGATATTAATGGTCACAGACAGCATTTTATTGGTCTTGATACGTCCACACAAAGCAAGTACGCACAGAAAGAGATCTACAAATGGTAAAGCCTGCAAGCCACTGCTGTTGTTTTCAAGCTGCAGTTATGATAAACTGTTCAGGTCTTTCCTGTGCATGGGCAGATGAGTATCATTTATGCTTTTGCTGGGATGGTAGGAGACGCAGCTGGGAGTTCTGGATAACTGCTGTCGTGTCTACCTACGGAGTGGGTGGAGGTCACCTGCGAGGAGGGAAAGGACTTGTTGCTGCAGCGTGCCAGGAAATATCAGGAGTGTAATAACTGATAGTGTTGCCAGATGGAAAACAAAGACACATTGTACTGTGGCTTTAAAATGATAAAATTTCAACCCAAACTATCATATGTAATAAAACAGCTTGAAAAATCCCACACTTGGACAGTGCATTTAAATAAAACGGCTGCTTTATTCATCGTCACACTTAAACACACTCACCTGCCCAGTCAGTTGCACCTCTTTGCACAACCACTGCTTGCATCCTTAACTATCAAAATAAAAGCATTGGAACGTCAACTCGTAACACATGATTATCATCACAGACTGTCGAGTACATGAGTACATGTGGAAACACAAGTGGAAACACAGACCACAACTAATCTAATTCTTGAATCAACCTTGGATTTCAGTAACTGAGGTAGAAGGTCCAGCTGTGGTGGTTTTTTGTAGTGCCTGGTTTTTCTACTGTATACTATACTACAATATATATTACTACATATATATATATATATATATATATATATATATATATATATATATAGCTTTTTTTAAAATTCCGATTGTATATTGTATCGACCCTAAAACTATCTTATAAATACGATAATTATCGTACATCTGGAAACACTGGATGGCATCAAGACATGCGTCTGCAGAACTCTCCAGCTTTAAGACTTTGCAACTGTGGCTTGTTTTTTATTAACAACTGTTTAAGACAACTGTTTAAACCTTTAGGATTTAGGCTGAGCTTCCTGATGCTCAGCAGTATGTTTCACACCGCAGAGCCTTTAAAGCCTCCAGACGACACTGCGTCCCGCACAGATTCCAGGTCCCCCGGTACCACAAACAGCGAAGCAGGCTAAAACGGAGACCCCTGCATGTTTCACAGTGGTTGTCTTTTCTTCAAAAGATACATTTTTGATCTGTGAGCTGATGTGACTTACCAAAACACTCTTGTTGTGTCTCATTAGTAAAAAAGAAAAATCTCTCTGAAACGCCTCCTCTGTCAGCAGTCATTTTAACAACTTCCTGTCTGTTGTTTTTTTCTTTTAATAGTGGTGCCTCCTAAGATTTTCTTCCACAGCACTTGTTGTTCAAAAGGTGATGGATGGTGCAATCAGACAGTGATGTACCTTGACCTTGGAGTTCAGCTTGAATCTCTTTGGATATTTCCTTGGCTCTTGGTCTACAATCCACACTTTCCTTCAGTCAATGTGGGATTACATTTTCTCTAGCAGCCATGTCCTCGGAGGTTGGCTACAGTCCTTATATGTCTTAATAATATTTACTGTTGCGGTCACAGGGACATATAGCAGCCTAGAGGTGGTTGTATGGTTTCCATTTTTTAATTTTTTTTCAGTCAACATATATTTTTTCCTTTTTCTGGTTCATGTCCTGTGTGATGCTCACAATCATACCAGACAGTTGTGAATTTTCCTCTTTTAAAGGGATTGGGTAGTAAAATAAGATACTGAAGATACCTGTGATACTTACAACAATAATAATCATTAAAATACACAAATAATATGTTTCAAACATGAATATAATGCATTTGTTTGTGGTCATTTTTTGGGATATCAATAAAAATCTCTGGGCCTTTTTAGAATATCTTTGTTAGAAAGACAAAAGAATCATTTTTCATACTTTTTAGTGGCTTTCTCTGGTCCATCGTGAAGACGTGTGTATATATATATATATATATATATATATATATATATATATATATATATATATATGAGACAAATGGTTGTAATGTAAAAACTTTTTTATGAAGAAATGGAGCATTATCCCCGTGAGCTGGAAGGGTACCAGTAGATTTGTAAACATTTGTATGACTCCTTGGCTGTCTGCAGGACTTTATAACAGCTTCCGATTTAATGCCCATATCCTATTTTTTTTTTAATGAGTTGCTTTAAAAGTGACCCACATCCAATACCTGTATTTACAGTGAATACAAGCAGGGGAAACATAAATGGACTTGGCTACTTACCTGAAAAAAGTGCGATAACAAAGTGTCACTTCTTAAAATAAATGCAGGTGAAAACGAAGATGCCATATAAAGACCTATTTCCATGAGCAAACTGACTCAGCTCCGCAATGTTCTACAATATATGTGCATTTGAACTGCTATGTTGTTAGTCCTTTCATTACAAATTAAAGGCTAGAATAAAAATGCTCAGAGTCCACCATATTATTCTTTATGCTGTGAATGACACAACAGAACACATTATCCAAGCCGTTGGTTTCGGAATCATTCTTGGAGGTCAGCAAAGGATTAGGCATATTTTAAAGTGGAGAAGAAAGAATAGCTTGTCCACTTGTGTTTATGTCACTTGGCACAGCTGCATTTTCAAGGACGTCTGAGTGTCATTAACAGGGAAAAGCCAATCTGTCCTCTTAAGGCTCCTACACACTGAGTGACTTTTGCAGTCTCATAAGATCATAACATCTCACACTGCACAGCTTGGACCTGCTTAATCTTGGGTGAGATGTCAAGTGGTGTGTACAGACTGTGTGATGATGCCCCCATGTCGTAGGCTATGACCTGATGTGGTGGGATGAAAGCTGCATCATCAGCATGCGGAGCAGTAAGCACTAAAAAAAGGGAAAATGCACCACTCTGTAGTAGCTTTTATTTGTGCTGAAAATGCTTTTAAAATAAGTCACAGAGGAGAATGTGTTCCTGGTTGTTATTCAGAAAGAGAGACGAACAAGCTCATTGTTTACCATGATGTGACGCAGGCTGCAGATACAAACATTACAACTTGTTATGTCTTCATACTTTTGAGATCTGTTAACAGGATTCCACCGAATCTGATTCTTTCTCAGAGTCCCACAAAGCATAGTTTCTTCTACATTTTGTAGGATTTCTGGCTCTGTCAGAAGATAGTCTGGTCATCGCATCACTCAGACTATATGACGTGACACAGCCGATTTGGGTCTGCAATGACAAATATTTCCACAATTCTTGTGTTGTCTCAGATGGACATAAATTGTGCATTACGTAGAAATCTTTAGAGGGAAGGGTTATTTCCGTCAGTGCGCAATCATGTTGTTGTTTAGTAGCACATCCACCCGGGGGCAGTGATGAGTCAATCATTTATTAGCAAACGGCAACTGCTTGCTGTTAATTAAAGCAAAAACCTTTTCTATAAACAAATAATAAATATAGCCATTTATAGAGATGAATTGACCGTGGAGGCCACTGGAGAACAGTAAACCCATTCATATTAATTTATTTGCTCCATGTCGGAGGACATGAGAACCATGGTGTGAACAGCGGTGTGTATGAGACCATTGAACCAAAGTCCTTACATAAATGTCGAATTCTTACATTTAATTTTATCCTAATTGATCATGACACATCTCACTATTTTTGGATGTGCTTCAGAATGACTGATATTTTGCTTCACTGTGATTCACCTCCTCAGGTGGAGAGAACCGTACAGAACTCCTGTGAGCCTAGGGTGAGGCTAAGTGCCTTAATTTTCTTGTTTTATTTTATCATATATGGTTAACAATTGAGTCACTGTGCTCAATACTGCCCTCATGACTTCCAGTAATATTGTTCTGTTTTATCCATAATATTAAGAATTTAGACTCCATACCAAAAGACAGACAAAATCCACCCAAGATATGAACAGAAGGCTCAATCCGTCTCCTTTTCCATTTCAAACAGAGAATAAATGAACCTTTATTCATTTTATTCATCCAGTGGTCATATCTGAGCAGTGCTCACTTGAACCCTGGAGTGAAATTGCAGCCTTTGTCAGCCTGGCTACAGTGCTGAAGAAACCTAAAAAGGCTATCTTTCTATACTAAATGAGAATATTTATGGCTAGTGAAACATCAGTTTTTTTTAAATTTTCTTGAAGTTTAAAATATTGGGGTTAAAACAGGGAGCCAACCTCTTTTGACTGATTACAGTGGATCAGGAAAGTCTACACACCCTCATGAAAATGCAGGTTTTTAAATATAAGGACAGAAATACCAACCTTAATGTCAGACTTGTTACATCTTCTAGTATTTGGGGAATGTTTTAATTAATACAAAATAAAAATACCATAGCTGGATTGCACAAGTGTGCATACCCATCACAGCTAATATTTGAAGAAGCACCATATGCCTTTATTACTGCATCAGATCTTTGAAAATAAGTTATCTACTCCTACTCTGCTCAAGTTAAAGTTCATTCAAATAGTGTGGGGATACTGCTCCTTTTAGGACATTTCAGAAGGTTTTGATGGGGTTGAGGTCTGGGCAGTTCCAACACTTTGATTTTCCTCTTCTGAATCCATTTCTTGATTGACTATTGATTGATTAATTTGCACTTTGGGTCATTGTCATACTGGAATGTGAAATTCCTCTTATTTTCAGATTTGCGACAGAGTACAGACGGTTTTGCATCAAAATAACTTGGTATTTGGAGATGTTAAATTTCCCTTGTTCACCATGTTCACCGTTGGTATGTTGTTCCTTGGTTGATACTCTGCAGGCCTTTTCACCAAACAAAACTTTCAACAATAAGGCCAAAGAGTTCAACCTTTGTCTCAACAGACCGCAACACATTTCCCCACATGGTTTAGGGTGACTGAATTAATTTTTGGCATCACTCAGACAGGCTTCCATATTCTTTCTTGTGAGAACCTGCTTCTATTCTGCCACCCTACCCCTAAGGTGCAGAAAAAAATCAGAATTGTTTTAGTTGATAATGTTTCATTTAAGATCATGTTAAAGATGTAACAAGTCTTGACATTTATATGGTTATTTCTATCTTTATGTTTTGTTAACCTATAATTTTCTAAGGGTGCATGACTTTTTCCATCAACTGTACCTTTATTTTCAGAGGGGATATATTGTCAAGTTTTGTCGAATTAACGTTAGAGTACCACCAACAATGCAGTCAACCTGTGCAGAAGTAATATCTAGTTTTCTTAACTACAGCAGCACACAACAATATAAAAACATAGCAATGGAACTCTTTAAATAAATCTCCTTAAATTTAGTCCCTGATAAATATGTATTATCATGAAATATCCCATCATATTCAATGCAGTTAATTAATCTAAATTAAAAGCTTATTAAAGAAATCAGATAAGACTTGGTTTTGCAGAATTACTGCCAATGATTCACTTTCAAGTAATATGTCAGATTAAGATCAAGGATGTGAAGAGGAGAGGAAGAGTGGGTCTGTGTACAGTTTGAGAAATACCAGTTTAATGTAACATGGAATTAAAGGCAGTTTGTAGACGATCACTTTCAACATGGTCAGCTAGAGTCTGCTGCAAACAGCATTGTGATGAAGCCAAACTCTTAAAAAAACAGTTCTTATTTATTCCTGTTTTTGCTGTCAGATTGCAGAATGAGACTGAAGATCTGACTCAAACGCAAGCCATTAATCTCAAGTTACTTTCAAGCCATTACTTTTCTGCTGCACTGTCATAATCTTAATGTTATGACTGATCACACAGACAGAAAACTGAAATCATCAAGATGTTTTTCTTAATTCCCTCCACCTGGGTAACAAAGCACACTCAGGAGAAAGTAGACGTTTTGGGTTACAGAAAATGACAGTTCTATTGAAGTTCTGCAGAGTTGTCAGTTTACCAGGGACGATATCACCTGATTGCCTAATTTGGAAAACCTGATGAGTGAAAAATGAGAAGTCAGAGAAGAAAGTTTGCAAAGATGGCGATATTACAGATGGAGAAAAGTGAAAGTGGACCATCTCCCTGCTTATAGATTCCACTCAGCTGTCCTATCTTCAAGCTTTTGTCAAAGAGCATTAAAGAGATTGGACTTTTAAACTACCCAAGAAAAATATCTCTTTTACTTTGGCTCAGAAAGCGAAGCAGAGGCTGTCTCGTGAGAATACCTGATTCAAGCAGAATAGATAACTTAAAAGAAAATTCTTTCCAGGAGCTGAAATGAAAATTGTCATTAGATACAGGTTCATGATGAGAAAAGCTTGCACAGGTTTTTTCGAGGTCACTGATTTGATCACTATAAGACAAGATTGGACAGCTAGTTGAAAAGAAAGCACCTAGAGCGTAAACTGAGAGGCTGAAAGTTACAGCCCCAGTTCAGAAAAGGCTGGGATGCTGTGTAAAATGTAAACAAAAAATACAGAATGCAATGATTTGCAAGTCATATACACCCATATTTCATCCACAAAAGAACACATAACCATGACAAATGTTAAAAGTGAGGAAATGTGCAGAATTAAGGGGGAAAAAAAGGAATTGCCATTTTTCTACCACCGTGTAGCATCCCCTGTTTTTATAACAACAGCAAATACAGCCAAGAACTAAGGAGACCTGATGGATATCTGACTGAGGGATGTTGTCAGCTGGTGAAAGGGTCTGCGCTGTTGACGCACCAAAGAGGAATCTTCCACTACTAATCAATGCTTTTGTAATGGATTAGGTTTAACATTGTCCAACTGAAAGATGCAAGGCGTTCCCTTTCAAAGCCATCGTCAGGCTGGGAACAGACGTTGCTCCGAGAATATCAGAGAAGCAGACTTTCGAAATGAGGCCAGATATCCCTCCTCTCACTAGACATGAGGACCCGACCCCCAAGTCTGACCACAGGACAGGTTTTCACTTTGCCTCGGTCCAGTTTCAATGAACTCTGATCCAGAAAAGACGGTGTTGACCGTGTTAACATATGGCTTCTTCTTCGTGTGGTAGAGCTTTAACCTTCATTTGTGGATGGAACAGCCAGCGGTGTTCTGCGGCAGTGATTTCTGGAAGTCTACCTGAGCTTTTGCAGTCCATTACAGAACCATCTCTGTAACTCGGTAGTCCCTGAGGGCCCGAAGATCACAGACACGCAGATTTGTCCAGATTTTCTGAATCATTTAATATGTACTGCGAATTAAATATTTAAAGTCTCCCCAGTTTTAGACTGTAGAACATTGTTCTGAAGTTGTTTCACAATCCGTAGACCTTTTTTTATTAGATTTGTGAACCGCTGGTCTTCTTTAGTTCTGAGAGACTCTCCCAATTGCACACTCGGATAAATTTGATGGTACGCTTTGTGAAAGAAAAAAAAAAAAAGGTCACTAAAAAGGATTTGAAAGTCACAAAGGTAAAAATAGATAATAATTTCCAGCACACTAATGGAGAGAGAGAGGGAGAGAGAGAGAGAGAGAGAGAGAGAGAGAGAGAGAGATTCCCGCAGACTCCCTGCAATTACTGTCTTGTGTCACCTTCTTCATTGTGACGGGGGTGAAGACATGAGGAGGCGGGGCTGCTGCTTCTGACTCTGTTCTTGAGTCTGGCACAACTGATTTAATATGAATATCTTGCTAAACATTTACCTGCACTGATTAAATGTAGGATAAGAGGAGTGAAATGTAGACTAACACTAACCTGTAGTTAGTTTATGTCACTATGGACGTTGAGATGAGGTTACAGCCTTTCATGTTGCCGAGGTGGTCGCTCAATATGGATGGTTATTTTTTTGTCAATGGGGATATTTAACTTTTACTGCCAAAAACTAGTAAAACAAAGAGATCATTAGTTTCATTAGTATATTTCAGAAAAAAATCTTAATGATGATGGATTAATAATTTTATATGAATTTTGACTTGTTTTGGGGGCCCCTGTCAGTCTGGGGCCCTTTAAATTGCCCTTACTGTTCTTCTCTATGGGACGCCAATGTTGCTGACACCAGACTACACATTTGTCTCCAGATAATCTTGACAGTCGTGAGATTTTATTGTACCTTCCCGGATCCAGACAACTGCACCCGACACAGCAAAGCAGCTCCAGAACAGAACCGAGCCTCTTTCATGTTTCACTGAAGATACACTTTTCTTTTCTTTGAATTTTCACATCGGTGAACATAGAGATGATGTTTTGTCAAAACGTTCCAGTTTTGTCTCATCTGTCCAAAGGATATTCTCCCAGACGCTTTGTGGTTTGTCAATATGCATTTAGACAAATTACAGTGTAGCTTTTTAATAATTTGGAGTGGAGTCTTCCTCAGTTGTCCACTTTGGTTCAGACAGCAGGCGCTTGCATACGCTTGTTCTGTAACATTCCGTAAAACTAGGTCAAAATTTTACTCTATTGGCCTTTACATACTGGCCCAAGGAACTGGCCCCGGGTCTTCCTCGCCAGCAGGAAGTATCCGGGTCTTCCTCGCCAGCAGGAAGTATCCGGGTCTTCCTCGCCAGCAGGAAGTGTCTCGGTCTTTCTTGCCAGCCGGAAGTGTCCGGGTCTTCCTTACCAGCTTGAAGTGTCCGGGTCTTCCTTACCAGATCAAAGAGTCCACGTCTTCCCTTTCAGGCGGAAGTGTCCGGGTCTTCCTCACCTTGGATCTCTGTGGAAGTTGTTCTGTGTTGTTTGGTTTCCATTCATATTATTCATCTCATCAGTTTTCTTCTTGTGTTCACACCCAGGGAGGTTGCCTACAGTCCTGTGAACCCTGAAGTTCTGAATGAAACATCAAGCTGCTTGGAGATGGTCTTCCAGGCTTCACCTTTGACGTGCTTGTCTAGAATGTTCTTTCTGATCTCCTCAGACAACTGTCTCCTTTGCTTTCCCTGGTCCATGTTCATTGTGCTGAACACCATGATACCAAACAGCAGTGAGGACTTTTAACCCTTTAAAAACTCTGACTGACTGAAGACTGGAGACCCTGTGATGTTCACCACAGGACACCATGTAGTTTAGCATGCCACTATGGGCACTTTATTTTACATCTTTTTTATGGGGTTTTTATATTTATCCAGGCCAGTTTCATTAGTTTTGCTGTTGTTGTTTTTAATGATCCAGTTGAACCATAATTCATAAACAGTCTCTGATTTTTATGAGTTAAGTTTAATAAATTTTTTTATTGTTACTATTGTCAGTATCAAGTTATTTCAGTGACCACTGTGACTTTATCTTTCTTTAATAAAAAGGTACAAATAAATTTGCAAGTGTGTGTATTTCCTTGTTGCGTCTGTTTCTTTTCTTAGCATCACTTATTTTTCAAGCCTTTTCTTGCATATTTCACAAAAATTATTATTTATTTTTTACGACATGGTAAACGTCTTCAACATCTGATATTTTTTTTATGTTCAGTTGTGATGAAAACATGGGTTTATACACTTTACAAACCATTGCATTCTGGTTTTATTTATATGTTACGCACCGTGTCAGCCTTTTCAGACTTGGGGTTGTACTTGGTACGACATTGTTCAACCTCTGATTTCAGCGAAAAGAAAAAAAGGGAATACTAATGAATTAAAGTACTGAGTTTAATCATAACAATGACTTCTGTGTGGTAAATTATGTACCATCCATTTGTCCAGATCCTGTGAAATTCTGCACTGACTAAGCAGAGTTTCCCCATGTTTGCTTATTTCAGAGCCCATCAGGACAACATGCCTGCACCCTGTCAATCATAAAAGCATAACTCAGCTTTACTGAGACCTGCAAAATGCAACGAGAAGCAAGAATGTCCACAGAACAAGCGACAAAGAAAATTGGAAACCAAAATAAAGCCATGCAAGGGGGGCAGGGTGTTTATTCAGCAAATGGGGCTTTAAATCTGTAAATATTCACCTTTATTTGAATACAACTTTTTTTTAAAAGAGAGTTACACAAAAACGTAAGGAAAAAGGCTAAATGGTTCACAAGCTTAGCTTTTCAAAATAAATCGTACTCAATCAGTTATATCAACTAACAACTAGAGAAAAAACATCAATCCTATAATAACATTTTTATCTTAGATCCTGCAGTCCTGCTGGCACTGGAGTATTGGGCCACAGCTGGTGTGGAAGTGGGAGACAGCTGCTTATGGATGGCTACTTTTGATGAAACCAAAACTAAATTCCTTGCTGTTGCTCGTTTCTCTCACTTAATTAGATGACTCTCGCCATTCGTGCCAGAGTTAAGTATTTGACATTTGAACGTTTGCTGTCCAGACCAGACTGTGTTCATGAGGAGGGTCTCCCTGCAGAGAGCTGGGGGGGAGCACGCGTTGGGGAACATTTGCTTCCCCCTGCTTTCCCAGATTCCCTTCTTCCCCCTGTAGACTGTTTACTTACAGGACAACTGGACAAACCCTCGTCACCCACAGTTTTTCTGAAGACTGGTTTCAGAGCCTGTTTTTCCTCAAACCGCACAGCGGCGTGCTGCATTTGGCAGACAGACAGACAAGGAAAGCCGTCTGGAACACGCCCACCTTATGTCAATCATAGTTAGCTGTTCTGAGCAAAACTGTAAGTAGCAAAACTCATGACTGCTAGCCACTGGTTGAGCCATCTGCCAGTCAAAAGGCCACGCCCTGAGGTGGACTTTACCTCATGTGGTACAAAACATTTGCTATTTAGCCTTTATAGCCGTTTCAGCATTTGGACATTTCCTGGTTGGCTTCAACCCGAATGTTAGACTGCTGGCACTTGTTTCAGCCCATTGCTCATTACCTGCAGTTCAAATGAGAATTCCTTCAACAGCTCCAGATGTTGAGCATGCCATCCATCGGCAGTCAGAGGTGTTTCAGTGATGCGTTGGCAAGCGCCTATGATGCAGCGCTGAGTTTTTTTGCACATAAAAATCAAGTGACTTCGGGTGACTGCACACAGATTTAACCCAGCTGGTTAAGTCTGTGTGCCTAAATGGTCTTTGTGGGGAGGTATTCTCAACATGACTGACAGCAGAATAAACCCTCATACAGCGAGAGGGACTGTGTAGTTCCTGCCTGGACCAGGATCATGTGACTTCCAGCCACTGGAGCACCTTTCCCAGATATATAACCCTAACCACTCAGGAGGTCACATGGTTGTGGTCTACAGTGGAGATCAGTGGAGGTCAGTGGAGGTCAGTGGAGGTCAGTGGAGCTCCAAACGCTAAATAGTCTGCAGCTTGGTGTTCTTGTGAAAAGTGGATCTTTATCATCTTCATTTAAATTTATTGAAGTAAATAAAATGCTCCCATGACTTGTACCACCTCCCAGGCTACAAAGTGGTATTACAAGAGTTGCAATCATACAGTACTGTTTTTTTTTTGTTTTTTTTTACTGGCTCCCTTCATGAACATATTGGATCGATGGGTTTAACACAGGCAGCATGTTTGGTGGGCAGCACTGTTGCCTCACAGCAAGAAGGTTCCTGGTTTGATTCCCCGGCCCGGCAGGGGTCTTTCTGTGTGGAGTTTGCTTGCGTGGGTTCCCTCCGGGTACTCCGGCTTCCTCCCACAGTCCAAAAACATGCACACGCATAGCTTCTTTCAGTTATTCTCAGTAAACCTTAAGTGTGATTTTTTTTTTGATTGATTGGTATTGCTTCAGAAACTGGATTCTGCTCTGCGTGGGTGTCGTGTTTATTTGAAACCTCTGTTTATTCTTCAGGTTTTTATTTCTCTTAACCCATTTACACGAGTCTCGTGAGCTGCTTTCTTGGAGCAGGACTTCACATTTGGGTTGGCATGTTTTCCAAACTCTCAGAGGTGATAATGAAGAAGTCATTGCAGCAGATCTGCAGAATAATGGGCTACAGCTGTCAGTCTGACATGTTTTCCTTATAAAAAAATATGACTCTCACCATGTTTTAACATGGACAAGCTTTCTTTTCTGTGCTGCAGAGATTATACATGTTTCCATCTATAACATTTTATATATTTTTTTTAAAGTACCTTTCCCTGCTCTTATTGTTAAAATCCAGCTTTGATCACGGAGCTGCTTATATACACTTCACAATAGCGTCTCATTACATTTCACAGTGCCATATTTTAATCTACAGAACCACCTGACAGTTTGTGCAACATGATATCTGCACCTTTTTTAAAAGCTGAGGTGACAGTTTCCTGCTTGTTTCAGCCAAGGAAGCTCTTCCTCCAACCACAGCAGAGCATCAGCGCGCTGACATGTTCGACTTAATGGCTTCTTGTAGGTGTCCTGTCAAATTTACAGCAGGTCAGGGCGTCAGCACTATCATTTGAAAACTTATTTACTGCGAGACAAAAATATTGTTGCACAGCTAGCCAGCTGCTACTGTGAAGGGGGATAATGAGGGGCTGGTTGTCTTAATTTTCAGTCCAAATTCATCTGCGCTCTCAAGACTTGATAGCTCCATCAAAGACTACGACTTTTCCCGTTGTAAGAAAACAGCCACAGATGTTCCCACCCCCACGCTTTATCATACTGTCAGAGCTGTTTAATTAAAGTCTTGTAATAATCACTATTGGACGCTGTCGTGTTTTTTGGACAAATAACTCGTTTACCTGTTGGGTTTTTTTTTTTTTTATTAGTTTTGCTGTCAAACCTGCATTTTAAGGTATTTGCTCACAACACAACATGTTTTTTTTCCTCATTTTAGACAATTTCGCTTACTTCCTTACTTTAGTAGTCTATTTAAAGGAGCCGGCGCCCTTCTCAACCTTGCCACAGCTGTCGGGCTTGCTGCTTCTCACAAACACGCCAAGGCACCATCCTACGTTCCGACGCTGCAGTGACAGTGTCTCCATCGCTGGTTCTGAGAGTGCACTTCTTCTAATGTTTAGAAAGGAAAGTAGGTGAGAATGGAGCTAAAGCACGATGCCCTCAATGTCACGTACAGCTCATATTTTTCATTCTGCAACAGTTTTGCTCCTAAAGTGTTCTGGTGTCATCTAGTCTGAACTATGAAGAGCTTTTTAGTTACTCATGAGAACCCACAAAGGCCCAAGCACCAAATACTGTACTGTTCATTCCAACAGCAAAGGTTTTCAGGTGCCATTCCCATCGTTCACATTCAGCTCTGTGTAAATCACTACTTGTCCCAGGAACATCATTACCAGCTCCATCCATGGTTTCCTGGTTCATCTCCCAAACTGCTGCAGCCCCTGATTCCTTCAGCAGTTGTACTAAACAGTGCAGATTTATTCTTGTTTTTTGGCACCTCTGTTTATCCGAATTTGACTGAGTGATGTTTTGATGGTTGCACCAAGAGCAGCAGTGCTTATAAATCTCTCTGTACACTCTGCCTACAGTCCAATAAAGCATTTCCGTTTTTCATTTACAACCAAAAACAAGGAGTTAGTCCACGTCAAAGCTAAACAGCCCCTGCTGAGACGTGGTCTGCCCATCCAGTGCTTCCCTCCACAGTATTTTTTGAAAGTCAGGTGCCAGTATTTATTTTTCTTGGCTATATACAGTCTTTTGCTGTATTACTTAATTGGAAATGCCTTACAGAGGCCACACATCTTCACTGGATACTGGCGTTGTGGTACTGTTTGAGTCTTGATTGGTTCTCATGTCTCTCGTTTTAGCTTTGATTTTCTTTTGTTCTTATGCTTTTTCGGTTCGTATTATGCGTCTCGCATTTTCACTTCAGTATTTGTGTATTGTCATGTTTCTTATCCTTCTTGTGCGTTAATTTGATAAGAGTTCTTAGTTATAATTTAAGGAATTTCCTTAATCCTGTCGCTGTGCCAGTTTGAAATTCCGCAACCACAAAAATGCAGATCATTTTGCTCAAACACCAACCACTGTTGCAGGTACATTCAGCAATAAATAAAATATAACGGCAGACTTCTCAGCATCTCACAACAGAGATTGCATCTCGGGTCATTTAGTATTTTCTGAACATTTTACTTGTGGCATAATAGGTCAGTGTCACATTCCCATGGCAACAGAGTGACGTCCAGAACTTCCCTTAGTGCTCTGTACCAAAAAAAAAAAAAAAAAAAAAAAAAAAAAAGAGAATCACAAAGAACCCTTCAGTTTTGATCTACCACTTAATATAAAAATAATGTGCTATTATGTAGCTGGAGTCAAAGGACTTGTGGAGCTGATGGAAAACCCAGGAGGGAACACTTGGCAAGGAAAAGAAAACTGAAATGGTTCTCTCTCCGTTTTTCTAATTAAAAGTGTAGTGTACTTCAAAACGTTGAATCCTGTGACTTGACTGAATCTGATCCTGATATGAGGTGACTGTTATAACATTCGAGGGGAGTGGGGGGGCTTATTTTGAAATCTACCTGGCATTGTGGAAGCTGGGCAGAATAGTAATAATTAGTAATAATTTCCAACTCTGCTCTACGTTGGGTCACAGACCAGTACGGTTCAGTTGGGACCCGAAACGTAGGCAGTATCTGTGGGGAGTCATGAAGTCGGAGCCTAACTATGTCAAACTAGAAGAATTTTTATGTTACAGCAGCTACCTGAAACAAAAACTACCATCATGAAAAGTTCTTAATATTTTAGACATCCCAAATGAAGAACCAATGTATTTTTAACCAATATAAAAGGAAAAAGTACATTTTTTTCTACAATTTTGTGGTGTGTTGACTCTTCTATGGTTAATTGTTAAATTAACAAAGAGAAGACTATTTTGAATGTTTAGATAGGTCTAATTAATAGTTTCTTTACATTGTATGGAGTGAGAATGGGAACTGACCAGAAGGCCCAAATGTAGAATTAACAAGGCAGAGACAGGAATGGGGCTGCAGATGGTTTTATTAGGAACGGCAAGCCAAAGTGTACTCCAACTCGAGGTCAAACCAAGTACTCCGCAAATCCAGGAAGAAGCACACATTCTCATGGGACAGACAATGGTCAGAAAACAGGCATAGGTCAAAAAACCAAGAAACCAAAAAAATAAAATAAATAAATAAATAAATACACAGGCTGGATATGGAGCAGGCAGGAGCACACACTACTATCTGTCAGAGAAAAATTGCAAACTGGCTGGTTTAAATACTCAAGGCTGATGAGCCAACTAGCAGCAGGTGTGTGGGAACTGGAGGGAGAAGTTGGCAGGTGTTGACTGGAGGATGGGCAGAGGGGTTTGAGCAGAAGAGGAAGCAGGAGGGCAGGATCAAGAGCAGCAGGAAGCTCCAGCAGTCTCCGTGACAGGGAGTTTGCCAAATCAGTGCACATTTGCTTTGTGGACATGACAAAGATATTTAACCATGTCCATTGGGAAATCTTGCGAGGGCGCGGTAGGCTACTGAATTTGCTACTACAGACCATTTCGTCCTGCGACAAACGGCGTAAGAGTTTGGTCTCCGTAGCCTGAAGTACGTCAGATTTGTAGCAGGTGAGAGTTTGGCTTGCCAGGGCTGGTCCTGCCACTGATTCTGTTTTTAACTTTTTATGGGCACAGTTACAGGGTGGAAAGAGTGGTGTAATGATTTCATCTCTGCTGCTTGTGACTAATCTGGCTGGTGTCGATGAATGAGGATCTTTGGCTTCCATGAGAGAGGTTTTTTCACAGCCAAGTAAAAGAGGAGTCCAAGCACCTCGGTGTCTTGTTCACAACATGTTCACTACCGTTCCTTTTAAGTCACAAACTGTGATTGGTGACTAAAAGTTAGAGATTGTGAAAAGCATCTGAAATTCCTCCTTAGGGTTACTGAACACTCCCTTAGGCCGGGTTCACACTTTACGAATCTTTACGAATCAAGAGGCGTCTGATTAGGATGCTACCTGGATGTCTCCTTGGGGCGGCGTTTCGGGCATGTCTGCTGGATGGTGGAGATGGAAAACTGACAACACATTCTAACTCCCAACTTATCATCGTATAACGTATGACAGGACCATGTGGTTTCATTTTTCACGGTGCGTGTTAGTCTGAAAGGCTAAAATCAGTCTCTTACAATGTGAAAATGATGCCATGAAACGAGATGTTCTTTGCTCCTAAACACAATATCTACCTGAATCTAATTAAACGACTTCAGTACTCAGATTTACCAATAACCACAAGAAAAAGGCTGGAAATGGAAAATCAAAAGGGAAGTATCTGACACTGCGACAGCCAGGCGAGGCTCTGAGCTCTGCAGCATCAACACAGTTGTAAACCGGCAATGACATTTTTAGCTTTGCATCATCTGCTATTCCAGCTTGTTACCATGGAAAATGAAAGTGTAGAGGATGTTGAGATAAAGTGGCTACCTGTTGCTGAGAGTAATATCCGAGGCTTCCAGCTCTCACTTAGTCACCGTAAAACTCACTCGAAGAATCCTCATCACAAGATGTCGCGTCACATGTCATTTCTCACGGCATCAGGAAAAGACTGGACTCATGCAGTTATGATGCTGAACTTAAGCAACTAGATTCACATGGTCAAAGTGATCAAAATCACTACTTGTACTGACCTGCTGTACGATTAGTCAGGCTCACCAGTTTTTCCAAATGTACACAGGAGCTTCAGCCATATTTAACTCTGACACTTGCTTCAAGGTTCATCCTGCCTTATTAAACACCCCCCTCCCCCGGCCCAGCATGGACAATATGAGCTGAGAACAGTTCGACAGTTCTTCTGCTGAAGCTTGGCTGCAGGCAGAGAGGCTGTGGCGATGCCGCTGATTGCTGATTGTCTGTGTACTCGAGGGGATTGCAGATATTGCCTGGGTTTATACATATCAGCTCGGTGTCGTCTCTGTTATTGTGTTGGTTTGATGGATGTTTGTCTGCAGAATTCATTTTTTAGTCTCGGCTTTCCCTCTAAAAGCAGTGCTTCAGTGCGAAGGTGTGTTGATGTCTGTGCATGTGGGTGTGCTCCCCTGTACCAGTGTGTTAAAATCCAAATGTCAGGCCACATGATTGATGCCACATGTAAACTTAAACCTCTCCCCATCTGCGCTCTGTCATAAATTACACTTGACGATAACAACGTGTCCGCAGAAGACACCCCAATTCCAATAAATCCACATTTCCCCCTGTGCTCTGATCATTTACTCTTTTCTTCCTGCTGAGGCATCATTGCCAAGTCACACAAGAGTGGGTTTTATCCTGCTTTACAACAAATGAGAGAAAAACTCTGTATGCAGCAACATTCATCAATGAGGGCCCACTGACACCCTTGTGGTTTTTTTTTTGTTTTGTTTTTTGTTTTTTTTTTGTTCTAAATATAGGTGGTATTTATAGCAAGGGTAAATTTTAAAAGATAAAATAAGATTGTACAGACATGGTCATTTGTTGTTGTCTTGTAACTCACTGAAATACTACTTTGGTCCTCTAGAAAAATGCTGAAATTTAAAGCTATTTGGTCATATATAACTGCTTGTCTTTAATATGTCATAAAACAAACTAATAAAATTAAGAGAGACCGAATTTCATGATAATTTTATAAGGATATTCAAAAATAACCTGGAGCGGTTTCTTTGTCTCCCCAAAAATGATCACAAGTCACTGGATTATTGCCGTGTTTAAACTAAGTTTTAAACCTAATTACTATAACTATAATGAAAATAAGGCACCACTGTGTAGTTTAGAATCACTGACCATCAAACTGATCACGAACCAGAGAAAGCAAAGGAGAGAGCATCTGAAGAGCTCAGAAAGATGATTCTAGGTCAGTATCGTAAAGGGAAAGCCTATCAGACCATCTCCTTGAATCTGTGCAAAACACAATCAACTCTAAAGATATTCGAGACATCCTGGAGGGAAACATAACTGCCCATCATCTTGTTTTATCATCCAGCGGGGCACCCCAGGGTTGTGTCTTGTCACCACTTTTATTTGTTTTATATACGGATACTTCCCCGTCTTCATCCAGGTCATCAGATTATCACGTTTGCTGATAACTCTGTTGTTCTTTCACAAGTGAACCAGGAAGTCCTGACCATGATCTTGTGTTCACAGATCTTTTAGACTGGTCCTCTTCTTTAAAAATCAATGTAGCAAAAAAACTAAAGAGATGATTGTAGATTTTGGGAATCCTGTGGTCATATCTCTGAGGGTTATGGATGATCAGCCAGTTGAAGCTGTCAGTCAGTATAAATATTCAAGAATTTTAATTTGAGGCACAGACTGATACCGTGTACAGAGAAGAACACAGTGTCAGCACACCAGGGTCTGTAATTTTACTGTAAGTTTTGTAATTGTAGGGTGATCAACACTTATGAATGTTTTTTATTCTTGTTTCACTGAATCTGTGCTCAGCTTGGCATGTGTCTGCTGTTTTGGTTTAGTTCGCATCAAAAACAAGAATTGGCATTTTATTTATTTTTTCAAGTATATGGCAACAACAAATAATTTGAATGACCTGCACAAAATCAGAATCTTCATGAAACCCTGTTCTATCTCGGCTGATCCAAGTCATCGGCTTCCTGCCGGCTGCGGATATAATGTACCAAATGTAGGTCCGGCAAGGTCAAGAAATCCCTTCTACCTGTTGCTGTGGCTCTCTCTATTAGTTCAGTTTTGTTTTGGAACTAATTTGAGCTCTATGTTAGATGAATGTTGTTATGATTATACTGTGTTTTAATTTGCACTGCTGGCTTTAACACATATTGGCCCCCTGGGGGATAATAATAAAATTAATGCTAGAAAGTTCAGCCTCAGCAGGAGATCATGGGTCATCCAACAGGATAATGAGTCAGAGCACACAGCTGAAAGCACCAAGAACCACAGATAAAAACACTGAACTGTTCCTAAATGTTCCTCTATGATCGCTGATCTTAATCCTGTTGAACATCTGTTAAAAAGACAAGAAAATGTAATGTTGAGAAGGCAGCCTTTAAACCTCAGACAGAGCAGTTTCTTTGGGGAGAGAGGATCAAAATAGCTGTTGGCAGACAGAGAAGTCTCAATGAGAGCTACAGAAGTCGCTTGTTGGCGCTGATGGCTGCTAAACGTTGTTGAACGAAGATATGAACTCGACGGTATAATTTTTTTTATAAACTTTCCATTTATATTTTTCAGATGGTTTCATGGCGGGTTGATAGAAGGTTCTCGGTCCGGATCTTGGCCGGAACCTTTTTGTGTAGGCGTTTGCATGTTCCTCCCATGTTTCTGTGGATGGTCTCCAGGTCCAATAACATGTGCTGTGGGCTGATTTGCTAGAGAGTCTAAATTGAGCCTGTGACCTTGAAAAGGAACGAATAAGTGTAGAAAATGCATGGATG
Organism: Xenentodon cancila; assembly: GCA_014839995.1. Taxonomy (NCBI): domain Eukaryota; kingdom Metazoa; phylum Chordata; class Actinopteri; order Beloniformes; family Belonidae; genus Xenentodon; species Xenentodon cancila. The sequence continues at coordinate 27,966,535 of CM026198.1, read as the reverse complement.
AACTAAATACTGATGGATGATGATCTTTTGTTTGTTCCTTTGGTGATGTGTTATTTTAAGGATAAATGTGGGTTCGTTTTTCTTCAGGATTAAGATCTTTCATGGAAGGTTGTGAAGTTTGTCCACATCTGAACATGTGACTGTGCAGGGGTTATTGTTGCAGAGTGGTATCTGATGTGCACAAGCCAATTTTCTGATGCACCGGCACAAACTCTGTAATCTCACAGAGGCGTCTGTCTGCTGCACTTCAGCTCTCAAAACCGTTCGTCAAGTCTGTATGAAAAGAAATAATTAACATAAATGTATTTTTGGATATGTATATAAAAGGCAAAATTTACCTGACACTTGTGGGGTCCGGACAGCTCAAGTGTCAAGCAGGAGCCCCGTGTTTAGAGGCCGCAGTCCTCATCGTGGCCCATGGTCCCTTCCTGCATAAAAGCACATGAAATGTCGTTTTTCTAAAGTGAATTTAAAGGTTGCTTTAAATGTGATTTTGCTCAGATTCACATGGATGCATCTTAATCTCAATCTCAATTTGACATTTAAAAAAGAAAAAAGGTACCATAGTAACAGAAAGGGAGGGTAATTCCTCTGTTAGCTGGTCTTAGCTGCCCATTAACCCGCTGGTCTGGCGTATCCATGGAGACGACAAGCTGAACTAAAGTAGCATCCAGAAGCACCCTACATCTCTGGGACATTCTTGTAGAAAATGTGCGCTGTAGGTTCACGTAATGTACCATAGCAACCGTGTGGGTTAGGGAGCATCAGCAAGGGCACACTAATGGGATCTGATCGCTTGCCTCTGGAAGTTTTGATGTTCTAGTGTTTCAGATACATGGACCAGACGTGACCACCGAACAGGCCGGGTGGTTCAGGCACCATGTGGTTCCTGGAGCACAATGTAAGCAGTCAATCAGGATGATCGGATTCTGATCACATACACTACAAATCCGATTTGGGCTGGCGCTGTGTCCTTGGATGGGACACTGACAGGTACACAACATCCAGCAGGTATGTTTTTATAGCAACATGTTGTATATCCTGATATCCTGATATGACATTCATGTGAATGAGAAACACTTTGTAAATCACTTTATAGACGAGTTTAAAAAGATGCTAATCAGTTCTCAGTAAGTAAGTCAAGTTATTATTATTATTATTATTATTATTATTATTATTATTATTAATATTATTATTAATATTATATAACAATTCATTGCCAATTATTAGGCCTATACAACACCTTTTATAATGTTTAAACTGATGAATACTTACCTTCAAGTCCCCAAACGTACAGCAATGACCTAACGGCCCCATGTCGCATACACTTACCTAATTACTCCCTTTATCATTTATATTCGTATAAAAATGTTTATTGTTACATACTCATCGTCAACATCTAAGTTTGAGGTTGGTGATTTTTTTTATTTATTTATTTTTTTTATTTGTCCCAGTCCGGCCCTGCAAATAAAACATGACTTTACCTGCGTGTTAAATCCAGATGATGCTCCGACCATTTCAGACGTATGATTTAAAGCAGGAGCGTCTCATTGCCTGGAGGAACAGTTGATCTTTAATCTCAAACACCGTCCCAGACATTGCTCTTTCAGAAACTTTAACCACCAACTTCACAAACTTGCATTTCCAAGAAAACAACGTGAACAAAGGGGAATCATTCAACCAGGGAATGCTTTGTGTCTAAACAGGCCCACATGAAGTCAGATGTTTGTTATATATAACGTGTTAACCAGAGGTGGAAATTTGTTAGCCAGAGACATTAAACTGTTGTTTTTTGTTGTTGTTGTTTTTTCTGTTTTTTTTTTTTGCTTTTGGCTCATCTAGTGCACAAACAGCAAATTGTCTGACTTGTCTTTTTTTTAAGAGTAAAATGAGCCGTAGAAAAGCATATGTATCACAGAAACACAAAGCCGGTGCTGATTTTCATTCTGACAGCACAAACACAGATAATGCTGTTTCACCTCCACTGGCGGAGCTATTGTGTGGAGTTTTCCAGGTATTTCAAACTGAGTTTTTTTTTTTTTTTTTTTCTACATCTGCTCGGGCCCTGCGGTTTTATCACATAATTTTATGTCTTAACATTCGTTTGAATTCATATTGATGGCTTGTGGCTTTGTCAAATATGAATGTGTCATTATGCAGAAGGAAGGAAGTGTCGTACCTGCATCGTTGGTGTGTGCAGCCTTTTTTATCTGCCTGCCTCTTTCATCCAGAGCCTTTTTAGTGACAACCCACTGAGCATCATTTGAGGGCGAGCTTTATTCTGCCTAACTCTTTGCTGGATTGTTCTTTTGTGCGACCGAATTGTCAGAATTATACTGGGAGCATTGTACCTCCTGTCTAGTCTAAAATCATATTGAGACAGTGCTTTATCTTCAGTCAGGCGTGACTGAGGAGGCAAAGGCGCAGAGCAAAATACATTAGTTTGCTGTTGAACGTTTTCACCATACATTTGGAGAGACTCGGTCTCTTTGGACTTGCTTTGAGCTTGTGTGAGGGGCCACGACCCGGGCGAGTTTAGAAAAGTTCCTCCGTGATTTGGTTTGAGACTCCTGCAGAGAAAAACCAAACTTTTAATGACTCGACTGAGACGCATAACTGCCTCAAAAGACAGCAGATATTTTGGCAAATGGCTGTCTGTAAACGTGCCACCGAGTTTTCCTGCACAAGCACGCATGAAAGCCTTCATATCTACGTGCACCTCGACAGAAGCACGCGGGTGAAGACAAAAGCTGAGCATGAAAGCTAAGACCTCCGCAAACACACCATCACATCCAAAACGACACCGTAAATATGCATACATGCTCTTGTTAGAGGGAAAGATTCCTTAGCAAGTAAAATGCCTTCATGCGAGCAGAAACACACAAACACTCTTAGACAGATGCAGTGATCTGTTGTACTTGTTGTTGTTTTTCTGCTTTTCCTTTCATGTTCAAAGCTTAGCGTGTGATTCCTGCCTCTCCACTGAGAATAGAGCAGGAGAGCATAATCTGTGTGACGGGGTAGAGGTGAAGAAAGAGAAAAAGAGGTGGCAGAACGAATGAAAGGCGGGGGGAATGTATAATTGAGCAACCTTGGCGATCTCACATCCTCATAACATGATTAGGAATAACCTGGCATCTAAATATGGAAGAAGAAAGCATTCCTGTATGACACCATCGCCACAGGCCTCCATATTTAACATGATAATATTTCATAATATTTGTTGATCGCTTATTCCCCGTGGGTGGATGCAGCCAAGGTGCTTCTGCATGGCTGCTGCTCAGGTCCTCGTAAACATCTTCAACTATAAAAATTGAGCCACATCTAAAAGGAAAAAAAGATATTCAGGCCAAAAAAGTTAAAAATGAGTGAACAATTTCTCAGCAGCAACACAATGGAAATTCAAAACGACCATCAGCGAAAATGATGGGTCTGTAAAACCCATGTGTATTTATCCATCTATTCATTATCTATAGCCGCTTCTTTCTGTTCAGGGTCATGGAGACACGTGTATTTAATGCAAGCGTTAGAAAGAGATTCAGCGCGAGATAATACCAGGCATTATCTGCCACATAATTACCTGCTGGATGATGCCTGGCAGACACAAACCCAAAACAGGAAAAGTTAAGGAGCATGATTATTCTTCCATTCAGTTCAGTTTTATTTCTTTGGAGAGTATAAATTACATTTTAAGTTTTGTGGTATTTTTTGTTTTTTTTTTGTTTTTTTTTTTCTCCTCTCAGCGTCCTTTGATTTGGTAAAACACTTAAATGTTTTCATTTCAGGGCTGCAACCAAGTCAGGAGAGTAAAAGCTTTTACCACCTTGTAATGTTGCCATTCCCTACCACAGCGTTTTAGCACTTTAATGCCAATTACATTAAAAAAATAAAACAAATCAATAAAAAAAACATAAATTCACCCAGTGTATTTTTAAGTAGACAAAACATTATTTTGAATCTGTTGTAGACAAAATTGGGAGTGTTTTTAATTTCATTATACAATAAACAGTTCAAATATAAAAAAAGAAAATCTGTGTGTTATTTCATATCTCAGGTGAAAGGGTTAAAAGTGTTCACTTTTAGTTTCAACATCGTCCACATCTTCTCAGACAGGGTCGGGTCAGTCCCCGTACCCCGTCATGGACATCCCTGGAAAGGATTACGCTGCATACAGCTCAGTTCTGCATCATCCTGCCATCACGGAAGTGGGAAAGAGCTTTGCCAAGGACACTGAACCAGCTCCATACCATCACTGAGCCGGCTTTTGGATGCGTTGCTGAACCGTGTTCAAATAAAGATTCAAGTATCCTTGAAAGGCTGACTCTTTGAGAGGCGGTGATGACCATAGGATCTTCAGTTTGTCAATGAATGTGTAAGAACATCACTGAAATGTTATAAAATGTGTGCTTCAATGAAAGATTGAAAGGGAACAGCGTATTTATCCTACAGCGAAAACCGCAGGTTCACAAATGCTGCTTAAAACTTTACTCTCCAAAAAACGAAGCTGAATGTATGCTGGAGGAATCTGGGATGGACCATCCCCCCATTAAAACGAGTACTGAGGTCAGAAGAACCAGTATTCCAGTATTGTGGACTGATATCTCAGACTATTATCAGCAAAAATCCGTCACGCCCTGTGATGGAACTGGGTCGTAGAGGAACTCGTGCTGCTTTCAAGACCGCGTCGTTTCCGTGGATGTCTTTTTCATGGATGTTTTTTTTTGAAGCGAGTGTGCGAAACCACTTTCTGCGCACATGGCTGAGGAAGGAGAAGGCCGTTTGGGTCCTGGAGTGGGCTGGTTGCAGTCCTGACCCATCCTGATCAGAATACTGTAAAAATCTGACAAGATCAACCCACACCCGTGCGCTCCTTGAGACGTGTTTGCAGGAAGAATGACAGTTGGGTATCCAAGTGTTGTGAGAAGGACCTCGCAATCACAAATGATTTTTAATTGTATTTCTTTCTTTTTCATGAACACTGCCCTACACACAGCCTACACGCACTTGGTAAATATATGCACTGAAAAGCATCACTGCGCGTGCCGCGGCTGCTTCCACCACAGATTTGTCACAATACGAGCTGTTACAGTACAAACGATGGCAGTTTTAACGCGATGGAACCAGTATGTTCACCATCTGTTGAAGCTACCATTCAGAAATGGGTTTATTGTTTACTGATGGAGAGAAATACTCAGCCCAAAGGACAGTTTGATTTAAATGTACTCCTTCAAAGAGGAAGACAATTAAAAGTGTACCATTTTAGCTTTCCTTTTGGTGACTTAAACTTTCACAGAAGTCCACAGAAAAGGACATTTACATGGTCCTGGTCAAATTTAAAGGTTACCTCTAATTTGAAAGTACACAATATAGTCAGAAGAACCTCAAACAGTGAAATAAACCAGCATAAACAGTGAAAAACAGAGTAGGTGTAAAGGTTTTCCACGAGATTAGGTCTGGACGACCAATTTAAACTAAATCAAGCTTCCGCTTTTCAACGTTTCATCAGCGCATATTTATTCCACTCATACTTGCCTTGGCCCTCTGCTCATTTGATCATTTCTCTGACATTTTCAAGCCCCCATCACCACCAGCAAAGCCGCCTCACATCATGATTTAACCTTTTGCCTTGTTTTACTGTACATAATGGATTTGATTTCATCTGTTTGTACAACATTATCCAAGAAGAAATGAACCTTTTATCTATTTTGAAAACCCCCTTTGTGAGCAGAGCTCGACCGTGTTTAGCGTCCCGTTTCCTGTGCAGGCTTGAACAACCACCAAACCTGTGTTGCAACCTCACAAACCTTGTGGATGTTTTTGGAGAAATAGCAGCATGTTAACAGATGAAATGAGGATATATAGATGAACGAATGCATTTTCCATCTTTACTGACCCAACTTTTTTCTGATTCAGGGTTGTACTAACGAGAAACAGGCTCCAGAAATATCCGTCTGTTCCCAAAAACACACACAGACGCTCTCTGAACCTCTGGCGTCAGGCCGAGCACAGAGATGTTCGAGTGACAGAAGCAACAGATGGCAGACGATCAGGCGAAGACGGGCGCGTGCGTGATTCCAGAGACTACATGTTACATGTGTGTGCACGCGTGTTGACAAGGACAGCTGGGTTCCTCACAGGAGCATGCCGTTGGAGGAAGCAGTAGGACACCTCTCACTCTGTGTGGTCGGGGGATGGGAGGAGATGCTTTGCTGGGGTTGGGGTATAGCGGTGGGGTTGCTGCACAACTGCCGGCTGAGAATTCGGTTAGTGTTTGGATCCCTTTCCATGGATCCTGCTGGGTCGTCCATTTTTCCAGCGATCAAAACCCTCTGCTCTTCTTTAACAGAACAAAGTTTGTTCTTGAAATGTCACACGTACTGAAAGTAGCTTCTAAATGTCAAATGAAGGTCAGAACTTACAGGTGGGCGCCACAGATCTTGTAAGGGAAATGTGGATTATTGAAAAAAAACCTGGTGTAAGATGTCTGCAACTGTGTTTTTGGCTGTGCATTTCCTTTAAAAAAAAAAAAAAAAGTCTGCCCCGTTATTGTTATGAGAGTAAGTCCTGTGTTTATGTGTCGGCTCCGTAACAAAGAGCCGGAGGATCACTCACGTCTACTCAAGTGGGAGTGGAGTTTATGAAGTGGGCCATGTGGATGTGAGATCTCTGACTTTCAGAGAAAATCCTCAGAAAATTAAAGTCTGTCCATGGCACGAGTTCCAAACACTGAGCAAACGTTGCAAAGATGTTTGGGCAGGGTGTCATCTTCTGAGCTGCGTACACCCCTGTAGAAGACTATTTTAACAACCCCAGCTCCAAAAATGTCAAGATGCTGTGTACAAATGTAAATACAAACAGAATGCATTTATTTGCAAACCACATAAAGCCATATTTTATTCACAATAGAACACAGAAAACATCACATTTTGAAAGAGAGACATTTTGCTTTTTGGTTACAAAAAAAAAAAAATTAGCTCATGCTTCAGTTGATGTATCTCAAAAATGATCAGAACCAGTAGCAGAAGTCTGTACCAGATCTGGATGTTAAAAGGAAACAGCTGCGGGAACATTTTACTGATTAGGCTAATTGGCAACAGTCCCAAAGTGCCTCCAACAGGACACCGTGTGGAATAGTTGGTGTTCACACACACCCGGATCGGCGTGTACAACCTATACGATGATGTCCCGTTGAGTCGTAGCTGATGCGGTGGAGGGATGCAAGATGCATCATCAGCATGCACAGTAGTAAACAAAGAAAACGTGAAAATGAACCACTGTCGTAGCATTTATATTTGGGGAAAATGCTTTAAAATATAATTCTCAAAACAGAATGTGTTTCCAGTCATGATTCATACTTTGGATGGCAGCTTGGCGAAGAGCGCGCTCAGGCTAAATCTTGTTTTGAAGGAATTGTGCTCGGTCGCATCAATACTTCATTTCAAGTTGTGTTTTAACCGGCGAGTCGTAGGACCTTTTGTTCTGAATGATGTCGCAGGCTGTCTTTGGTCTCAAGACGGTTTAATTGTTCATCTCTGCCTCACTGTGGGATGTATGAACACCGTTTTTGAGCTTCGATGACCGATTATACTTACGATTTCTCGTTTCGCCTGAGATTGCCACAATCCCACAGTTTATTAGTCTCCAACTCCACGAGCTGGTGACTCCTACCAACTCCTACCCTCTAGTGGGGCCTTTTGTTTTTGAACAGGCCTTGTTTTTGTCACATTTTTTGACATTTCTTTTGTTGCTGCCAACAACTAATAAACATCCCGCAGCAGTTGGTGAAATTGGTTTCAGACCATTACAGCTCTCAGATGTGGTTTTGCAGGTAAGCAGATGTGAAGAGTATGAGGACTTATTCGAAATGTTCACCTTCATCATTCACATAGTCATGAAGGTTAACGGGGAACAGTTCATCTCAGAATGCTGTTGAAGGAAATCGGATTTGTTTATTAGACTGAAGTGCAGCTTGACTACGAGAAGAATAAAAAGTGGGACTTCTCTGTTCGTTCAGTCTGGTGAGATTCGATTTGGACATTGAATGAATATGAACTGACCCTGGCCTTTGCTCCTGAAGGCAAAAATTAAATTAGTTTCAGTGACTGTCACAGTATAAAAACTAGGACTTCTCGGAGCTGATGAATGTTCTGCACAAGTGTGTTCATGGTGTCAGGGACGTACAGTGTAAATCTATTAACATCTCCGTTTGACTATGAAGACTTAAGGATCCCCCAAGTGGGTGCACGCCGTTTCAAAAGCAGAGGTCCTAACCAGCCACCTGTTACCATGGTTACCAAGACTATCAAACGGGTAAATAAATAAATTTTGTTTGGACCAGCACGCATTCAGCTCTTTTATTAGACACTTGCATCTCTGAAGATTTAATGCAGATCCAAGGTGGAGGAGGTCGTGAGGAAAAGCGATGTAGAATGGTGCTGAAGGGCAGCTGAGCACATCCGTGTTAAACACTCGTGCTGAAAGGTTTACGTTGTTGTGTGTCATCGCATTATGGCCATGCACTCCAAAAAAGTTTTCTTTATCCTCTCTCCAGGCGCCAGCCTGCAGCAAAGGAGGTGCTTGCGGGGTAACTGGTGTCGCCTGCTCTCCATCGTCTCTTCAGCTTCCCGTGCATCACTGTGTCATCGCTCGGCCAGTTTTCCCTCCACCAGCGGTACAATGTTGGTGCTTATCTTTAAGTACTGCTTCTCTCGCTCTGTTTTGACACCTGCATGCTGTCAAGGACAGATGCACATCACAAGTATTGACAAGTATTGCTAAAGCATAAAACATGCTTTGAAGTCCTGTCATGCAGACTTCAAAATGCTTGGCGGACCGTGCACATGAAAGCCGTTTGAGGGTGGCTGGGATGTCGATAGAGATACTTCAGATGTTCAAGTGAAACGTTTACTTCACCACCCTTTGAATCTATGCAAGGGAATGAAGGTTACTGTATTACCTGGTGTTTTTAAATAACTGAACCAAGAGTAGTTTCTTCTCTGACTTTGTACTCTCTTTGCCATGCCCAGATAAGAGTTTGACTAAAATTAACATGAAAAGGCCTGAATATTCCTGCAAAAACATGAGATAGATCAGAAATGATCAACTTGAATGACACTGAGAAGGGAAGGAGCTGTTCCTGATCTGAAGCACACCTCCTTATTGTGAATGTGCTGTGAGATTTAATAAAGTGGTATACATTTATATCCTAAACCGTGCTTGTTAACTTGGATGCAGCTTATCATTGTAGTGGTACATCTAACCCTACAATTACCTCAATTAGTGCTACAACCACATATCTAAAAAGGTGGGGTAATATGTAAAATGCTAATAAAGGATTAATTGGAGTCGTTCTTACATTTATTTTGACCTTTATGACTTTGCAAACGCCATGAAACATGATAGTTCATGTTTTTTCTCCTGAGTTCTTTTGAGCCAGGGTGCGCAGCACCCATTTCATTGAAAACAAGATGATATTATAGAATAATATTAGAATATTAATTCACCTGACCACAAACAACGTTTTCATCATGTCCATCCCAGATGCCTCCAAGCACAGGAAGGTTGACACCACCTATGGACAAGGTTAAAGTGATATTTGTGGTGTTTGTGACTGACTAGGTCAGGGGTGGGCAATCTAGGCCCTCTAGGGCCTACACGTTTCCCTGTTTCACCACAGCTGACTCAAATGAATAGTTGTGATCAGATTGTCATCAAGGCCTGCACAAGGACTGGCAATGTCCCACCCTTAATCGACAGGGAAGAGGTGGAGCAAGTCTCCATGTTCAAGTTCCTGGGGACCAGCATGTCCCAGGACCTCTACTGGTGCGTTCACAAAGTTACTCAGACCGCTCCACAATAACAACCTGCAGGAGAACCTGCTGGTGACGTTCCACGCCCCTGCATTGACAGCGTGCTGGCACACTGCAGCACCTTGTGGTACGCTGGCTGCACAGCTGCTGAGAAGACGGCACTGCAGAGGATCAAAACTGACAAAAAAACAAAACAAAAAAACAGCCAGCCTTTACCTTCTCTGGAGGACATTGACTGCTTAAGGTGTTTTGAGAAGGACCGAGATCATCTGGAAGGACAATACGCTCCCCGAGCACAACTGTGAATGCTGCCAATCAATAGCTAATACTTTTTACACCTCACAGCATTGTTTTTTTATTGTAATGATTAATTATTTCCCTTCAGGGGTTAAAAAAAATAGTTTATTGAACTGAACTGAATTTGAATCAAATATTTTATTGGTTTCATGCTGGAAAGACAACATTAGGTGACACTTTGCAAAATAAGGAAGAAATTAAATTTAAACGAATATTTTAACTTGATCGAAAGACATTTGTTCTCCATTAAACACCACCGCAAGAAACATTTTTGTTTGCAGTTATCAAATACAAGTTCTAAGTTTAAGCTTATGCAGAGTTAAAAAGTATTGACTTTGCATCTCTTGTTTCGGATGTGCTGGAGATATTTTTTTTAATTTTATTTCTGACATTGTGTTTAAAAGAATCTTATTCTTTTCATTTTTGTGATACAACACTATTTTATAGCTTTGTGCACTGTTTGGCACTAAACTTTTTCACATTGACACATGGTTTTTACAGCAATTAGTTGTTCCCTTGTTACCTGTATCAGTCTATCAGTCTATCCTGTTGATTATCCTTTAGCCAAATTTGATGAAAAACTACATTACTAATTCATTTTGCATGTAAATCTTCATCGAATTTAGCCCAGTAAGAAAAACAAATCCTGTTTCTGTGTCTGACATGGCTACAAGGATATGGAAACCCTTGTTGTGGGAGGAGAAAACAAGTAATGCGTAATTAGCATGTCAATGGAAGCAGTCATTTCGCAGGTGAGTTTAATAATATTTAATAAATACTGCTTATGTTTTGTGGATAAACTGCAATGGAAACTACTGACGTGCGTGGATAGGGTTAAAGTTATCCAGGATGGGCTCAGAGTAGAGCCGCTGGCCAACCACATCGAAAGGAGCCAGATGAGGTTGCTCAGGTGTCCGGTGAGGACACTTCCTGGACGCCTCCCTGGTGAGGTTTTCCAGGCATGTTGCACTGTAAAGAGACCCCAGGTAAGACCCAGGACATGCTGGAGGGACTATGTCTCTTGGCATCTTGACATCCCATGTTCAAAGAGGCTGTTTCTGTGACAGAGAGTTGGACTGTCAATGCCCATGCCTCTATTCGGTACCTGTCCCACATGGTACCTGAATCATATGACCCCATCTGCAGGTGGTGGGCCCACAGGAGGAACTCCGAGTACAATAGCTGTTACTCTGCATTGAGAGGAACCTGTTGAGGTGGTTTAGACATACCTAGTCCGGGATGGCGGCGCGTGCCTCACGCTGCGGCTTCTCTCTCTCCCGACGGTGCGACGTTTCGTGTTTTTCGTTCGTGTTTTTGTCACCAAAGTTGTGTTTTGACAAGTCATATGCATACCAAACCAAAGTACAGCCGGGGGTTTCTGCTCGACGATGGAAACAGCTACACTGTCGAGCTGAACTCTGAACTCGCCGGCCAACTTCGGGAACGCGGTCTGCTCTGGGAACCACCACTTCCGCCGACCCCCGCGCCTCGACCTCCACCGCAATGGAAGCGCCACAAGCGGCGCTACAGGAAGCAGAAGAGGGGCAAGCGAGCCGGTATCCGGACGAGACTGGCGGAGAACCCGAACAAACCGACGGTTCCCTCCATCGTGTTGGCCAACGTTCGTTCGCTGGACAACAAACTGGACCACATCCGATTACTCTGCTCCGCCGAGAGGACCGTGAGAGAGAGCTGTGTTTTTGTGTTCACGGAAACATGGCTCAACGACAGCATACCGGACCACGCCATCCAGCTCGACCAGCTGACCTGCTACCGGGCGGACCGAGCACACACCGAGGCAGGTAAGGGCCGCGGCGGCGGCCTTTGTGTTTTCCTCCGTGATGCTTGGTGTAGAGATGCTGTGGTGGTCTGCAAACACTGCTCACCCCTGGCGGAGTTTATGATTATTAAATGTCGTCCTTTCTATCTACCGCGCGAATACTCGGTCATACTACTCACTGCTGTTTACATCCCCCCCAGCCCCTCCACCAACACCAGGAGAGAGGCGCTGACCGAGCTGTACCAGCGGATCAGCGAGCAGCAGACAGCCCACCCTGAGGCCTTCCTCATCCTGGCGGGGGACTTCAACCACGCAGACCCAAGGACCATCTTTTCAAATCTTCACCACCACATCAAGTTCCCCACGCGAGGAGACAACATTCTGGACCAAGTCTACACCAACAACAAGACAGCCTACAAAGCCCACCCCCTCCCCCACCTCGGTGCCTCAGACCACATCACTGTCATGCTACTGCCAGCATACAGGCCACTGGTTAAAGTTGTCAGACCAGTCTGGAAGCAGGTCCGGGTGCGGCCAGAGGGGTCCACAGAGGCACTTCGAGACTGCTTCAACACCACAGACTGGAGCATGTTCAGAGATGCTGCCACCACCAACAACACCACAGACCTCCAGGAGTACACAGAGTCTGTTACCGCCTACATCGCCAAGTGCATCGATGATGTAACAGACTCCAGAACCATCAAAGTCAGAGCCAACCAGAAGCCGTGGATGACAAAGGAAGTCCACAGACTCCTGAGGGCTCGGAACGCTGCCTTCAGAGCTGGAGACAAAGTGGGTCTAAAGACAGCTACGACCAACCTGTCCCATGGCATCAGGGAGGCTAAGAGACGGTACTCCAGGAGGATAGCCCGCCGTTTCAGCAACAGCAGGGACACACGGAGCCTGTGGCGAGGGATTCAGACCATTACGGACTACAAGCCCCCACCGCAGACCTGTGAGAGCAGCACATCCCTGCTGAATGAGCTGAACACATTCTTCGCCCGCTTCGAGGCACACAACACCATCGCCGCACAGAAAGCACCACCCCCTCCCGGCGACCAGGTGCTGACGCTGTCACCGGACATTGTGAGGAGATCCCTCAGCAGGATCAACGCCCGCAAAGCTCCGGGTCCTGACAACATACCTGGTCGTGTACTGAGAGACTGTGCAGGAGAACTCACGGATGTCTTCACAGACATCTTTAACATGTCACTGAGTCAGGCGGTGGTTCCCACGTGCTTCAAAGCCACCAACATCCGTCCGGTCCCAAAACGGTCATCTCCCTCCTGCTCCAACGACTACCGTCCAGTCGCACTGACTCCCATCATCATGAAGTGCTTTGAACGGCTAGTCATGCATCACATCAAGGCTGCTCTCCCCCCCTCTCTGGACCCCTACCAGTTCGCATATCGCTCCAACCGGTCCACTGACGACGCCATCTCCACTGCCCTCCACACAGCCCTCACACATATGGACACCAGAAACGCTTATGTAAGAATGCTTTTCATCGACTTCAGTTCAGCATTCAACACCATCATCCCCCAGCAGCTCGTTCACAAACTGGACCAGCTGGGGATCAGCACCTCGCTGTGCAACTGGCTGTTGGACTTCCTGACTGGGAGACCACAGGCAGTACGGGTCGGCAGCAACACATCCAGCACCATCACACTGAGCACAGGGGCCCCCCAGGGATGTGTGCTGAGCCCCCTCCTCTTCACCCTGCTGACCCACGACTGCACACCGATTCACAGCTCCAACCTCTTCGTAAAGTTTGCGGACGACACGACTGTGGTGGGTCTCATCAACAACAACGATGAGTCAAACTACAGGAGTGAAGTGAGCCGCCTGGCTGAGTGGTGCAGCGACAACAATCTCTCCCTGAACGTGGAGAAGACCAAGGAGATTGTTGTTGACTTCAGGAGACAACACACCCAGCATGCTCCTCTGACCATCAACGGTGCTGCTGTGGAGAGGGTGAGCAGCACCAAGTTCCTGGGTGTCCACATCTCAGAGGACCTCTCCTGGACTGTTAACACCGCATCACTCGCCAAGAAGGCACAGCAGCGCCTCTACTTCCTCCGCAAACTGCGAAGAGCCAGAGCCCCGGCCCCCATTAGGTACACCTTCTACAGAGGCACCATCGAGAGCATCCTGACCAGCTGCATCACCGTGTGGTACGGATCCTGCACCGCAACCTGCCGCAAATCTCTCCAACGCGTCGTGAGAGCAGCTGAGAAGATCGTTGGTGTCTCTCTCCCCTCACTTCAGGACATTTACAGCAGCCGTCTGACTCGCAAAGCCCTCAGCATTGTGAGAGACCCCACCCACCCGTCACACAGCCTCTTCAGTCTGCTGCCTTCAGGGAGGAGGCTGCGGACCCTCCGAGCCAGAACCAGCCGACTGAAGGATAGCTTCGTCCACCAGGCTGTCAGGACACTTAACACTCTCCCTTCTCTTCCACCGTTTCCCGCCTTGCCCCCCCCTCACTCACTCTGATCTCAGTATCTGTATTTTGGCAGATCTGGACCGCTTGCTTGCTTTGCACCATGTCACTTTAAACAAACCGAAAAACTGTTGTTGTCATGTCACAACTTGTTTCTTGTCTCTTTTTAACCTGCACTTTATGTTTAAAATGTATTTATTGTGTAGCACCGAGGGTTTGAGGGTAACGCAATTTCGATTCTCTGTATGTATCTCACATGTGGTAGAATTGACAATAAACTTGACTCTGACTCTGACTAGGATACCTCCCTAGGAAGGTCTTTTAGACTTGTCCAACTGTGAGGAACGGATGGATGGATGGATGGATGGATGGATGGATGGATGGATGGATGGATGGATGGATGGATGGATGGATGGATGGATGGATGGATGGATGGATGGATGGATGGATGGATGGATGGATGGATGGATGGATGGATGGATGGATGGTGTTTTAAATCAATAAAGTTTTTACTTACACACTTTATTGACATACATGTGATTGCAGCTGTTGGATGTTGTACTTTAAAAAGTTTTAAATGCTGGTTTTTGAGACTTAGAATGTTTGCTTTTACAGTCATGCAACAGTTTAAAGGTCATTTTAATACTTGAAAGAAAGTGCATCATTGTTTATGTAGATTTATTTAAGTGAAAATAAATGTTTCTCCTTGAGACCGCTCCATTAATGAAGCAATACAACTACTCGCACTACAGAGGTGAAGTCAGTTTAACATGTTTTGTTTCTACAAACTGTACAAGTCTGGTAATACACCTACTTACTGAGATAAATTAAAGTGAATTGAAGAGAACATCTTGTTTGTATAAAAGCATAAAAGGTTGTAACACGATGGAGGCGTAAAACTTAATGGCAGAGCCACTGAATAATGCGCACACGCACACACAAACACATACAGTCAAAGGGATTGTTGTCATCAAAATGATGCAAACACACAAAAACCTTGTGCATCTCTAGAGAAATGTTTACTTTCAGAGGTTATTTCCTCCAGTTCCTCTCACTCTCCTTCAAAGATCCTCGTCTCACCTGAGCTGAGAGTCAGCCATGCCACCGTGGAGAGTTTGAAAGTTAAAAGACGCTGTTTATTGTTTCTAAAGGAATATGAGAATACACAGACATTTCCTGCCACCGCAGTCTTTTTGAAGAGCAATTTCTGTTTATCTTTCTGCAGGGTTTTCGTTTCCATTGGAGAATACCCACATGGCATGCTATTATGTTTTGGCATGAAATAAACATCAAATGGAGTGTGCTGTGCTCTCATGGTAATTGCACTGTGTTCGACCCTTTGTCTTTTTCAAAGATGCTATTAGGGGAAATAAATTGAACATGAAATACAATCATAAACAGTGTTTACACAGGTATGGATAATTATTTCACTGATCAAATATTATGCTGCTCCAGTGTGTTAGGATGTCTTGAGAAGATACGCTTTTCCTGATGGGAGGCTCTCAAACATGCTGGGAATGATTCTTATTGCAAAATGAGATATCCTCCATCTGATATATGTGGCATGGAATCTTGAATTTTTATTTTTCTTCTTTTTTAGAAAAAGCTTTTATTTGACAAAGTGTCTCCTAACTTGCATGCTTGAAGGATATTTAAAATGTTTGTGTGAAGACTTGCCTTGATGTTTCTATATCATTTCTCCTGCACGTCTTTGGTAAGCTGCAAACACATCCCATGCACGTCGGCACAATAAATCAGTTTTTACAAACAGCATCAAAATGCTTCATGTTTTTAAGTTAATTTGGATTAAAACATTTTTTATGCACAACTGAAATGGAAAGGAATGGTACCAAGGTCTGAACCTTCTAAAACGGCATCCATCATCGCGTGTTAAATAGGTCAGTTCTTTATCTAATGAATAACATTAACTTTAAATATCAACAGCAGCACCAATTAGTGTCTCGTTCAGTAGAAACATACCAGTAGGTCATGATATAACATCATATAACAGCTGCCCAACTGTGTTCAACAATTTATCCAATAATAGAGATATCTGCAGAAGGAACAAGCCCGGCAGCTGGCTAAAAACCCACCGAACCTCATTCACCACAAGTTACTGTTTTGGCTCGGAGGTCAAATTGTCCTTGGTTAGCGAGCTCTGAGCTCCCTGGAGTTTGGCCGCTGATCAGTTGGAGTTTTAGTCCCAGTGGAGGTCCGAGTGAGAGTAGACAAACTAGAAGGCTCCAGGCCCGAGGAGCAGGCTGACCTGGCTGCTGCCAGCGGTAGCCGCTGACGAGCTGCAGACCGAACACCCAGCTGTCCTCTGGTTAGCCCTGGATAACCGCTGCCAGCCGACGTAGCTGCTGCTAACCGCTAGGCTAAGCTTGGTCCCCAGACCAGCTGTTTGACGCCGTGGACCACATGGACCGGCGCTGGTTAGCACAGAGCATTATGATGTTAACAGTTTCCAGTAACTTCAACACTGGGCAGGAAACCAAAACAGAACAATAAAGTGTATTTGACACAACGAAAGCGATTGCTGTCATAAATACAAAACCTGGATGTTCAGTGGATCCTCATGGGTTTGTCGGCTTTGTGTTTGATGCTCTTCCGGACACAACCTTCCCGTTTGTCCAGGCCTCCAACCGGCACTAGAAGAACTCGCTAGAATTGACCACAGTTAGTGTGATTCTGCACATGTATGTAGGTGGAGAAATTTGTCACATACTTTATGCTTGTCTGACATAAAAAAAAAATAATAACAAAAAAAAACAAACCTGCGGGGCATGCTGCAACTGAATTATTCTGGTGTCAATCCATATATCAGGCTAAACAAACATCGGCCCCATTGTGATAAAGCAGTTAAGCAAAACCATGATAAGTAGTGATGAAAAGACTCTCTCAGCCGCCAGGCTTTGTCTCGAGCCTTTGATGTTGCCAAACTCCGGCTTCACTCTGCAATCATGCAATGACACCACAAACGAGCCGCTATCTCCATTCAGAGCACAAACAGAGTCACGGAAACAGACACATGTGCTGAGAGGACACGCTCTACGCACACACAAATGCACGGTCGCGAGTTGTCAATCTCTGAAATGATCGTCATCCACGTTACTGGGAGACAAAGCTGAGAGAGAGTCCGAGAAAACGAGTGCTTGTACATCAAAGCCAGCTCGGCTGATAGTGATCATCGCTCATGGCTCCACGGAAATGTGAAACGCATCAGTCTGAGTAGGTCTGGTCTGTGTATGTGAGTATGGTCGGCCCACGATTCATCCATATACAACTCATTCACCCTCTATAGGTGTCTTCTGCTTCCTCCTACTGCACACAAACCCTATGTACATAGAAAAATCTGGTACTTACAGCTCCAAAAACCGCTTCTTATGCACTTTAAACACCTCACTGAGGGGTGTTTTATAGGATCTGTGCATGCAATCCTGCTGGAGCTGATGAGAAATACATTAATTTAAAAGAATTTTTAGCAACAACAAATGTGGTGCACTTGTGATGGGGTTTGATGGAAAAGATAATTTCACTCACACATGCTTATACCTAATAATACATTATTATGTCTGTGTGGTGTCTTTTGAGATGTTTATAATTATGCAGAAGTCGCCGGATCTGGACATGTCGACCAAGGAGGGCAAGTGGCAGCCAATGATTTACTGACGTCCTGATGACACGCTGAAAGACTTATCTGTATGCACCTGAAACCCCCCACACCACAGGGATGGTTCAAGTGGATGCTCAGTAAGAGGCATCAACAGTTCTTGAGCCAGGTTGTTCCTCCTTTGTAGTCTCAGGACGTGTGTTAGCACCTTCTTCTTTTATCATTGTGGTGGTGGTGTTGGCTGTCCGGGAAAGGTCAACACAGATGAGGGTTCCTAGGAATATGAAGGTGTCACCTTCTCTACACAGTTCCCGTTTATGTAGAGGGGACAGCTTCAGCTCCCTGATTCCTCCTGATGTCCAGGATCAGTTTTTTTGTCTTAGTGGTCTTCAGTGAGAGGTTATTCACTGAACATCACTGTCACTTGTTGGTTCTCGTGCCTGTAGACGGCTTCATCTTCCCCTGTTATGAATCCAGCTCTGATGGCATCCGCCACTTTTCTGAAGGCTGCTTTTGAAGCTTCTTTTTCCTCGTTACTGCTGACACCATATTGCAAACCGGCTGACAGAGCCGGCCTGAAAGCCAGCTGGAATACTACGCTGCTAATTAATGTCACTTTACAATAATTCTAATTAAAATCTGTCCAAACATGCTGATTTCAAGGTTTGCTACTAAAACAACATCTGAAGCGAGAGCTGCCAGAGCTGAGACGAGGACGAGCTCCACTGAGACCTGTAGCCGCCCGGTCTACCGGTATCGGAGTCGCAGGTTGGTTGTTTGGCAACCTTGAAACTGTCCACCGTAGTGATTGTTCAGCCCCGGCACAGTTGTCGTGGAGGTGAAATGTAGCTATGGAGACAAAAACATTTTTTAAACCAGGTTGTAAGTATTTTTACTTCTGCTGCTAGACTGGACATTTGATCACGGGTGGATGGTGACGTGCTGTTGGAGCCTGCTCCTGGTGGCCCGTTGATGAAGTGCAACTTTTCTTACTTCCGGGTTGGCTTCTACCTGCTAGTTGAATGACAGCAGTGACATCCCTGAACTTGACAAAATGTCAAATGTCAAATGTATGTAGTTAGGAAGGAACGCGTTGAGCATGCAGCCTTGTGGGGAGCTGAGTGTTTCAATCTGGGAGCTGAAAACGTACTTTATCTCTGAGCAGATGGTTTTCTGTGTGTGTGTGTGTGTGTGTGTGTGTGTGTGTGTGTGTGTGTGTGCGTGTGAGGGGGGGGTGCGACATCATACAGTTTGCTGTGTAGTGTGTGAGAAATGATTGTGGGAGGCTGTACACAACAAACAACATCCTCACATAACTCCCTCGGTGCTCCAAGCTGAAATAAAATCCTCCATTTCAAATACTGAAACCATTTCCAACAGTCTGCACAAGTGGATCTAAAGGAAACAATAACTGCTCTGTCTGCAATAGGAACAATAGGAACAACAGAACTGGAGACACAAAGGTCACTGGTCACTGTTTTAGGTTTACCTGGTTCTAGCAGAGGTCCAAGGAAGTTCCACGGGCCTTTTTTCTTTTTGCACTGCCTCCGTTCTCGATGCCGTAGTTTAACCGTCGTGATCCACATTGACGTGATCCAAGATGACAAGATCCAAGATGACGGCGCGTGTACACGCAGCGGCTTCTCTCTCTCCCGACGGTGCGCCGTTTTCGTGTTTTTCATTCGTGTTTTTGTTACTAAAGTTGGGTTTTTACAAGTCGTAATGTACACCAAACGCAAGTACAGCCGGGGGTTTCTGCTCGACGTTGGAAACAGCTACACTGTTTGCACTTTGTGTTTAAAATGTATTTATTGTGTAGCACCGAAGGGTTTGAGAGTAACGTAATTTCGATTCTCTGTATGTATCTTACACGTGGTAGAATTGACAATAAACTGGAGTTTGACTTTGACTTGACTTGACATGATCCCATAGTTGCTGCAGATTTGTCAGCTGTAAATGTTCTGTTGCAGCTTTTGGATCATCCTCCGACAGGAAACTTAACTTTACAGTGATGATTTTACAAAACTGTGTATAATCATTCACGGTACTGTGCACATAGAGTATAGTCTACTGATCAGTCCTCTTACGTTATTATTCTTCATCCAACTTAAAAATGCTCTTGTGAAAATAAACTAAAACCGCAGAAATGAACATATTTACTTAGTTACTGAGTTGTGAATAAGTCAGTGCTGTTTATGGCACTAAAGGTTAACCATGGCCCCCTCAAGTGCCAGTACCCTCACCCCATTAAATTACACATTTACTTCTACACATGTGTTGAGGTATGACAGTTAAAAATGTACACTGGTTTGGGTGTTATGAAGATTTAATTTTGTCTTAATATATATATATATATATATATATATATATATATATATATATATATATATATCCCATTTGCCCTCATTGCTCTGGCAAAGAGGACAAATGGGCTGTTGCCCTGGCAACAATGCCTGAGTACATCTTTGTCTACATGCCTGAATGAGCTGCCGTCATGTGACTGGATGATTGCGTAATGGAGCAGTTTTACAGGTGTACCTAATGAAGTCAGCGTATCAACACACGTATAAACTGTCTCTAAGTGCTTATTTTCCCTGGTAATTAAGTGGAAGCCATTCTTTAACATAAAAATCCAACAAACAGGCTTTGATGATTTCACTTATGGTGAAATAAAAGGCGGAGGTGTTTAGAAGGTTAATATTGAAGCACTTGTTCAATATAGCATTTCAGCATGTCATTTCCTTTAACAATGGTCTTTGACTTCCATGAGACATCTGTGTTTTGCTTCTGACAGCACTCTTTTGCTTTTCAGCATCAATTCAGTGATATTAAAGCTTTCAGAAAAAGCCCACTCATGGTAATGAAAAGCACAGTTGTGTGTGAAACCACTGTTTGATCTGCTTGGCTCGCTGACAGCTCCTGCTATGCTCCCCGATACAGGAAATTCTACATAATGATTCTTTGGCACATTTAACTGAAAAGCTTAAATCAATATCCAGGTGAATCAGCTTCACATTTGCTCATACTACCTTCAGCCATTACTACAAGGATATGCATGTATACGTGCATCGGTCCCAGTGTGTGTGTTTGGGTTGTAACAGACAAGCAGCCAGTAATTATGATGAGCATCCACATTGGACTGATGCATGAGATGCACGCGTCAGCGATGGCACAACAGTGCAATGCAGCAGAAGAAACTTTTTATTTTTATGATTATTTCTGAGCTCCAGCATTTTCTCTGTTTGCTGTTTGTCCCTTTCTGACTAGATGTTGGATGCTTAAGCTCTATCTTCAGAATTTCAAGATCTGTGCAAATTTCAGCCGTGTGCTGCTCAATTCTTTATATTCTGGACTTTGATTTTGACTTTCTTATTCCTCCTCTGAGCTGAACGTCTCACAGTAAGAGCTACAGTTTGAAGTTCAGTCATCCGAGAGGGACTCAGAGTGGAGCCATTGTTGTCAAGAGCCAGTGGAGGCGGTTCTGGTACCTGGTTTGCATGCCTCCTGGACGCCTCTCTAGTTAGGTGTTTTGGACATGTCCAACCAGGAGAAGGAAGATCTAGAAGAGTTGGAGGACGTGTCAGAGGAGAAGGAGATCTGAGCCTGTGTTTAGGCTGCTGCCACCAGGATCTAAACTCAGATAAGTTCATGGATGGATGGATAATTCTTCCTCTAATTGAACATTTTCATTCTCTGAAGCCTGAACTGACATTCATTGTTGCACATCTTTACACAACACACCTGAAACTAAATAAATATTGGGGTGAATGAAACTATAGAATCAGCAAAAAGATACTCACAGAAAAGAATAAAATGCAAACTTGCAGAATAATCAAAAAATATATAATGAAACATAGTAGTCAACCAGAATAATCAAAAAACGCATTTGTCACTATCATACTTCAATAAGAGGGCAGCAAGGCGGCTTGGTGGACAGGTCACCTGTCCAGGATGGTCACCTGCCTGTCACCCAAAGAGTGCTGGGATGGACGCCATCTGACCCCTGTGACCCGAACAGAAATAAGTGGGGATAGAAAATGGATGGATATCTCCAGGGATCTTTACTTCTTTAAACCAGTCAAACAAGTTTGGAAAAGTAGACTAAATACTAATTATTAAGCTATTAAGCAATAATTAGACTTCTTTCTTTACTTCCTGCTCTAACCGACTGGTCTTCGGCAGGAGGGCCCCCCCTTATGATCCAGGTCCTGATCCAGGTTTCTTCCCTCTTAAAGGGGAGTTTTTCTTGCCACTGTTTGGCTTAAGGTTTTTCTTCCACTAAGGGAGTTTTTACCTGCCGCTGTTTATGTAATAATTGCTCGGGGGTCATGTTCTGGTCTCTGGAAAGATCCTAGAGACAACTTGTGTTGTAATAGATGCTGTATAAACAAAATTGAATTGAAATTGAATTATACTATTACAGTTATGACAATTTCAATTCCAATGTTGAACAACTGCACAAAACAAAAACAAACCTTGTGCACCTTCTTCTTGTTGAACTTGACTTCAGAGATGTGAATTAACTCCTAACTGAGCCAAATCCTTCTTATTTAGGCCAGAAAAGCTGCGAGGGCAGAAGTGGGAAAGGCTTTGCAGCAATTCACTTTAGAAATCCCCAAAGGGAACGTCAATGTCGCAGTAAATGCCACTATTTAAGTTTCTTCAGGAGTCATTGTAGATGGACGGATCTCCTGTCGCGGTCTGAAGAAACCTCTGACTGCAGACACTCTGGTGGTGAATCATTGTGTTGTGAAGTGGATGTTCAGTGTTGACCATTGTGGTTTTCTTTCTATGAAGCTTACTTTGAACAATCAGCTCTAGACGATCCAGAACAATCCCCAAAACAGAGCCAACTTTCTTCGTTAGCTTTTTGATTGTTTTTTTAAATCACTAGATTCACCACCTCCACTTCTTCTCCAATGATGAAAAACACATTTGACATATTCCTGCTCCTCCTAAAATCCACAATCATATCATCCTTTGTTGGGTCAACTGCAAAGTAATCTGAGTATTTCTGCAGGTGACAGGACTCCTACTGGAAGTCTGAGGTGGACAGTGAAGAGGAGTGGTGAGAGTACAATCCCCCGCGGTGCACCTGCCCTCCCCGACATTTGTAATGAAGATTCCTCTCAGAAAGTGACCTTAGTTAAGGTAAAATAGCAGGCTTGTGATAACGGAGGTGGTGTTCGAACCAACTGCCAAGCTCGTCTGATCCTCCCATTGGCTCAGTTTTGGATTAAATGACAGTTGGACAGAGTCAGCTCCCACCGACGTGAAGCACAGCTTCCACAGATCACTTCAGGACTACTACTACTACTACTATGAATACATGTATTTTAGCTACGTTCACATATTTTTATTGGGCCGATATTGTGATATCGACCACAACACACACAAAATGAATGTATTGTCATTGATATGAAGGACAGAAATGGCAATTAAACAAGATTTCTCCTTTGTTCCTAACAAAAATATTACAGGATTGAAAAATAAAAAAAAGTGTTGCTACTACATGAGATTCAAGGACTTTTAACTTGAGATGAGAGAAAGGTAAAGGTTTTGGCACAATAAGAAGGGGAGAGTGGAGGATCAGAGTGAAGCAACAAGAGCTTTTAGAATGAGTCCATAGCTGCGGAGGTGGAGGACAGCATGCAGAAAATATAAAAGCAACCCTGTCCTCAAGAGCAGCAAAAGAACGAAGAGGAAGCTGTGCTGGCTTCAAGACTGCTCCACTTCTCAACAGCATTCTTCCACCTCCTAAAAAGAGGAAAATTAAGTGTTTTCTATACTACTGTGTAGGATTTAAACATACTACTGAGGTTATGAGCGCTGATATACGTACAAATAACTCAAACCAGACATGTTCACCATGAAAACAGTCAGGAATGTCTGAATGAAGCGAGATCTCCTCATCCGGCCTCAGCCTGAATCTTGCTACCTGTGACGGAGAGGCAGACACGCCAGCTGTGATCAAGAAAGTGAGTTTATCAATGAGAAAAATCTGTAAAAGACAACAACAACAAAAAATAACAGTTTAAAAGAAATGAAAATAACAAAAAGGTCACGGGAAATAAAGTTGACCAGCAGCTGCGAAATACAAACCACCACAATCCGTCTTTGCAAATGCAAAATAGACCAAAAAAGAGAAAAAAGAAATAAGATCCATGTAGGAGAGACAGGAAGCGCATAATCTGGTGCTGCAACGTTCACTCACCTCAGGAGGTCGGTTAATTAATTTCCTTTGTGATGTACATGAATAACACCATGGTAGCTGGTGAAAATGTGAAGGTTATACAGAGAAAGGTGGGAATTAACTCCAGATGTAAAAAAAAGTTAACGTGACACTGAGAGCAGAAAAAAAGGGAACAATTTCACCTATAAAAATCCCACAACTTCAAGGTGTCGCGCATGTGTGTGTGTGCACGTGTGTGTGCATATGTGCGCGTGTATGTCAGCGACTAATCACTCTTGGTGTTATATCTTATGTACAGATTCCCGTGTTAACGGCGGTGACGGTGAGATGGGAATTTCAAGGCATCTGACAACAGACATATTATTTTTTCCACTCCAGAATATTCTAATTGTTTAGTTAAATGTATATTGCATTAGTGCATTAGTGTTTATGAGAACCTTTATTCTAACATCTGAATAACCTCTGAATTAGTGCCACACAGCACGGTGTGGAAGCTCTTCACCGAAGCCAGTGCAGAAGGAGAGGCTGCGAAGTGAGTTGCAGTTTCCACTCGTTGGTCGGAGATTATGAGGAACATGTTATTTTTATTCTGTGGTCTTCTTTTTTATTAAAAGAATCCATTAAAGTTATACTTGCAGAAATTTCCACTCCTTTGCCACCCTAATAGTTACCATAGTTACTGGGATTCGTTTGTATGCATCTTATCTGTGTTTTCTTTCCATTTGCCTGGTCCAACACTTAAGCTTGATTTATCCTTATGTGTGGCAACATTTCCACAAAGGCTACGCAGTGGACCTGCGTTGAGGCCGGTGATTGCGTTTGTCTGTTGCTGATTGTGTTAATCTGTAACTACATCAACAAATGCGAGATGCTGGTGCAGGTTCCTTTCTTCAGAGCTGTGACTTCCTTTTGTTTACTTCCTTTAAGTGGCTCACTCATAGTCTTATGTCAGTTAGAGCTGATAAATGTTGAGCAACAGTTATCTTTTCTTTTCTTTTTAAATGCACTCAGACACACATTCTGAAATAAACACAAACAAACCTAAAATTAGAAGAATTAGATCTCTTTAACGGTGATAGAGGAGGACTTGCCGATTGATCGGGGGCTGTTCAGCCCTGTTCTTCCAGGGCCGGGACACGCCGCTGGTGGTGGATTGGGTGCTTGGGGTGGCCCTGGGGGAACTTTTGGGTGGGGCGGTGTGTGGAGTTGCTGCTGGCTAATGCATCCTGGTGTGTTGGAGGGGTGCCATACGGCCGTCCTGGTGCTGCCTTTTTTTGCAGGTTGTGCCCTTTTGTTTGTCACCGCTGTGGTGTTGGGTACAGGACGACCTGAAGACAGGTTTTATTGCCAACTTTGACACAAGATCTAGCGCCATATAAGTTCTCTTCTGTAGTTTTTAAAGCACCATCATTCTGGACAGACCTGGCCAACCTCTGCACCTTTCGGAGCCTTGCTTCCCTCCAGAGTCTCCTCTTGTTTGTTCTGTCACCATGTTTCAGCTACCAGGGGGTCAAAACTGTTGTTTTGTCACAACTCCAGCTGTCTCTGACAGATGTGCACAGATGTCTTTTGGCATCAATACCATAGAAAGTTTGCCCATGAAACATCAGACTTAAGCTTAAAGCTACATTTGAAAAGATTGATTTCTAATCTATTGCCATAATTCTGTCACTGTTTGCTTTAGGTTTCTCTTGATGGCTTACTAATTACTTGTGTTTAGACATCACAACCCTTTCCTGATTAGGTTTAGGCACTGAAACTACTTGGTTAGGTTTAAGAATTTTTCAGGGTTTAAAGCACATCGTTTCATCTGCTCAGAGGAAGAGGATGACATACATGAATGTGTGTGACAGAAAAATAAAAAATAAAATCACAGTATGTGTGAGTCTCTACTAACTGGGGAGAAGTATGTCTTGGCAGCTATTTGCTGACTTCCACTGTTCACCATTTATCCTTTGAGAAACTTATTGTAGTCCTCAAGCAGACAATAAAATGGTCAAAAGTGTTCCCATAAACCCAAAGCATAAAAAGATGCCAAAAAAATCCAAAGCCCGAGCAGTCTGAGTTCACTCTAAGTTGCTGAAATAAGGCTGTATCTCCGGGCTGGCAGTAAGTAGCAAGAAGTTTACTGATGATGCTTCGTGTGGAAATGCCTCACCAGGACGCATCCTCCCAACATGATTTAGGAACAAGACAAACTTAAGTGAACTGTTGTGTATTTGTGCATAGATTTCTTTTCTTTTTTGTCATAACTGATTGAAATGATTATGAGGACTCACTCTGCTTCAAATCCATGGTGGGATGCAGGTGGTGGAGAGATGGCCGTGCATCTGTCTAGGCTGGCACGCATCTTGCGCTGGCATGATAGCAGTGCAGTCACAGCTGCAGGTAATTGGGTCATGAGTACTAATGTCTCTTTATCTGTTCTGCAGTGAGGCTGGATAGTTTGCTAGATCTTTATGTGCTGCTGGAACGTTCACTGGACTGCAGAAAGCTTCACCAGAGGCAGGCAACTTAAACAATACAGAATAATGCAACAGCTATCTCTGGGTGCTTATAATTTCAGTTTAGTTTTAGAGCCTACCCCACTACAGAGGCACCCCTCTCCTGATCCCCACTGACTACAGGGAAACTTTGATATCAGTACCTAAGGATAAAGTGATGCTTTGACAGCACTGACCATTTGATTTTCCTGAAACATATTAAAGACTTGGTTGACATTTCTTCCACATCTTTTGAACTGTTATATGCTTGTGTAACTAGAAGAAGTTTTGCGAGCGGTAATTGCCAATTCACAACCCTTTAGTGCAAGACTGCTTGTGGGGTACAACAGCGGTCAGTTTTACAGGCTACAGTCTGGTTGAGATCATTTGCAGGTATCGTACGTATGTTTTCATTACCCTTAAAATTGGACAAATGGGATTTGTGAAAATAAAACAGAAAACACATTAATCAATTTTGCAAAGTCCTTACATTGCAAATATATATATATATATATATATGCATGCAGGTGCTACAGGTGACATTGCAATAAAAGTCACATTTGCTGTTGTTTCTTCCTAGAATAGGGCAACTGTGAAGATGAAGTAGGAGGTGCAAGTAGATAATTTAAACTACATTGAAACTCTCAATAACCTCAATGACCACAAAAGCTGAATTGCTCAGACTCTCCTCCAGCTCAGCTTGAACAAGACTGAGGTCACAATTATTAGTTGTGTCAGCGTGCACCCGTATGCCCCAACATCTGTAGTCCTTGTCAGATATCTGATAGCGGTAAACGTCTTTGACTCATTTTTTACAAGTGTCACACCATGGAGAAGCATGTGAAGCCAGTGAGAGACCTGCTTCTTACAAACCTGTGCACTTAAGAAAAAAAAAACAGTTACACAGCTACTTTCCAGGAAACACCTGGAGACAGTTTTCACACCTTTATTTAATTTATTGATTTTATTCACCCATCCAAAGAGCTTGAGGTTAGTTAGCATGTTTTAGGCTTTTTTAGGCTGGCATGTTTTTTAATGATTAATTTAAGACAAACAGACTTTGTTTGTTGTTTTTTTTGTTGGTTTGTCAGAGGAGTGTGAGAAGTCATTCATGTGAATTTGGAAAAAACATTAAATGGAGGCTCTGGGCCATCCAGTGCTTACAATGCAGCTTTCAATCTCCTACCGAGGTCTTTTACAACCGTTAACACTTTGATTCATGTGAAGAAAACCTGGTCAATATATTATAGTGGACCAAAGCCAGTAATGACGCACATCAGTCAGAGGAGGGTCAGTGATTTGCATGACTTCATTAGCTCATAGAAAGTCCCCACTAATCAGTTTGAGCTAATGATTCCTTCTAGATGGAAGCTGAAACATCATAAAGAACAAAAAAAAGCAAGTCCAGCTGCTGGATTCAAGCCTGTGAGAGCTGCCATGACATGGATGACTGAGCGTCTACACCAGCACATGTTCTGGGCTTTCTCCCAAACACATCTCTGACCTCCTTTTAGCTTGTGAGCCTGCATGATTGTAACATCAGCTCTTCAGCCAAGGCTCTACTAATCATACTGCCATCCAGACTGAAGACCAAGAGGATTCCTCTTAAAACCTTCCTGAGGATAAACTTCATTCTCAAAGAAAAACAAACAAAAAGAGAAAAGTCAAACACCTCTAAATGTGTTTGCTTGACTGCAGTGTCATGTGATGATGACTTTGTTTAAAATGTAAACTGGTAGATCATCATGTCCACTGGCAGGTATTGAGCTTTATAAGTTAAGAAAGAAGATATGAAGATATGAATCCACAGCAGAGCGGAAGGTGTCATCTCCTCTCCAGCTCTATAAGTGTGCTCTGGGTTCTCTTTAGTCCAGTGGTTAAATCCTCATATCAAACATTCTCAGTGAGCTCCTCCAGATACACACAGAGACTCTAACCTTTGAGAGCTTTTAAACATTCCGATGCTTATTTGAGTTTAGCCGAGTGTTTATGGCACCACCGTGAGACCAAGAACCAGTTTAAGAGCTGGTACTGTATGAAGTTCAAACTAAAACTACGAAAACACGTGTGAATAATCTGGAGCCTGCAGCTTACAAAATATCTTACTACTCGTTGTTGCTGTGCAACAACCACGAATGGATGTTGTTTGCTTTAGTGTGTTAGGTCATTTGAATTCCACATGAAACCCAATTTTATCCCATTTGCATAAAAAAACATGTGTCCCATTGGGCCAAACCGGCTACATTTCATATAAACGTGTATACAGTCACATTACGGACAGGACATGAAACAAACCCTGAGCATATAAAGAGGTGTACCAGTGGTAACTGTAATTTGGTGAAAGCTCTGACTGCCGCCAGTTATTTTTTGTGTATGGCAGCCTGGAAACGTCCCGTTTCCTTACCTGCACTCACAAGCAACACAAACTGTGACATATTAGTCAAAACTAAAACAGAACAGTCAAAGCCCACCTAAAAATCCATTAAAAGAAAAAACGGCCAAAAGTGCAGTAAGAAGTAAGTGCAGTATCTTTTAAAAGGTTGCATTTTCTTCAAGATGACCTGGTTCAGTCTTTCCAGAATGATTCAACATCACTTTGTTTTATGAACCACCGCATTTTGGCCAAACATGGATCCTTCCTGGAGACCTTGAAGGAAAGTGAGGGGTTACTTTAAGCCACTATGTTGCTGGAACCTTGACAGCTGATGTAAGGGTTTTTACATATTTCTGCACTTTGTATTAGCTGCTGCACAACAAGGCCAGATCCTGCGTGCTAGTGCACATGTAAATTTAGTTAATATTAGTATCAGTCCTGGCTGAAGTGCATCAAGAGTGACATTTTTCGTTTTTTTCTTAAGAATTTGTGGCTCTAGTGGCCTTTATTGGAGGTTGCTTGACTGAGAGATGGAGAGAGAGAAGACTGGTTGCAAAGAAGCACAAGCCCAAGGTTGATATAACAACACAATTAATGAAATCACAGTCAGTACAGTGTAATAGTATATCTGTAAATATGTTATATAGTCAGAAGGCAGTGCTAAAGATGAGACTTATTCATGATTGCAGGTTTAATTTCTCTCCATTCACTCCCCTTGAGTTTGTTTAGATTGCTGGTGTTTTCTCTTAAGCCATTAGAAGGATTATTCCAATAGTTTGAGGATCTCACTAAGTACCAGGGTTTACATTAGGATATTTCTAGTTATTCATTTAGTCACATTTGTATATTTGTTCCTTTTCCTCATTAAGTTGTTATTTTGCCCTTCCTCTGGATGGAGGCAGAGCAGCAGCCATGGGTGTGTCTGGTCCACCTGTTCCTCATTCACCTTCATCCGTCATCTGTACTGAAGCTCTTCACATTCATTCAGCCCTGGATGGTTGTTGTTGTTCAGCTCCATCTAATTCTAAGCCAGACCATCTACGGTCTTTGGATGTGCATTTTTGACTTTTACGCTTGCCTTCTTGGAACAATTCATTCTGTTTTGCATTTGGGATCTCAAAGACACTTCCTCCATGACACATAGGCACCTTTTGCTTTTGATTTTACTGAGGAAATTATGTGATTAACTTTTCTTTTATGTATTTTACCTAATGAGATACATTAAATAAGTTGCCCTGGCTTGAGTTTATTTTCTGTTGGACAGCCTTTTTGGGAGCCAGTCTCTTGTGGTCATTCAAGGAACTTCTGTTTGAACTTCAGCTGTGACTTCAAAAACCAAACTCGAGGTTGCTGTAGCATTCTCCATTTAAGACTTTCCTTTTCAACCCACGTCAGTTTTTAACGCACCCTAAGCTGTTGAGCCTCTTCCACTATGAGTTGTAGCTCCTCCTCTACCTGCCTGCCTACAATGTCGGCCACGCCCACTGAGCATCTCTGAGAGAAGTGCACGTAACTACCATGGAAACAAACAGAAAGTCCGAATGATTGACACAAAAGTTGACGGATCAATTCTCTTAGGATTAATAAAATAATTGGCTGTCATTATATTCATCTCAGAATAGTTATTTAACAATTTATTATTGAAAGTTTAAAAAAGAAATATCAGCAAAATGAAAGGATGTGCGTCTGTCTCGGAGAGACGGTTGCATCGGATGCCGTTCTGCACTGATGCACTTTTCACAGTAGCCATGTGGAGATCGCTCTCCTGGAAGACGTGAGGTGATCCGCTTGGATTTCGCTGCAGTCACGCTGACTTCTGACTGCCTTGTTTTCTTCACCGGCAAGTTTTTACCTGCATCTGCCTGCAGTGGGGTTCTGGGAAGAGATTTTGAAATTAAGTTCTTCTGGCTTTTTGGTGGGTAAATAATACTGTAGGACCCAGGAGAGTGACCTCTCAGTGTAAATTTCTGTGACAGACAGCTTAATGAGCTGAAAGTCTCTTTAGAAGGTCCATAAAGCAGAGCTGAAGAGCAGATTTAGCCTGTAGGTGCATCACCTGCCACATTTCCATTTGATGCATGTTTATGGAGAAACACCCCAGCAGCAGTGTTGGCGTGTCATCTCTGAGAAATCTGAGACTTCTGAAGTACAAAGCTTTTTGTTTTACACATTATTAAACACTTGATGGTGTAATTTAAAGGTTCATGAGCTGCACTGATGCTAATGTGTTACATACTACTAAGTCATGTCTTGTCCAGTGACATATGCTGCTTGTAATTGTATATTTATCAACTTCTGTGGACTCCAAGGGAGAAAGTTTGCGATGCAAATCAAATGTAATTAAGTGAGGATGTACACTCTGCTAAATACAGTGGGGACAATGTTACACTGAGAATAAGAGAAAGCACAAAGGTTCAGAGTCGTTCAAGAAGCAAAATAAAAATGAGACATTGAATAAAACAATGTGAAATAACATGAAGAATCAGGATGGATGTGATTGGATTATTAAGCTCAAGAACAGGAGTCTCCCTGCTGTGAGGCCTGTCAATATAAAGTTTTCTGAAGGAGTTTGTTTGGTCTCCAGATATAACTGCTGCAGTTAAAAAGCCCTCGCTTGACTTTCAAGCCGTCTGGTGGCAGCGCAACTATGCACACCGAGTGGGATGCAGTGGGAAGTTGTTGTGGAAGATGAAAAACCGGTTGAGCTTAAAGGTGTCAACCAGAGCAAGAAAATGTCCATTTTACTAAAAGTGAACTCTCTTTTTCTTTTTTTTCTTTTTTATTCAGGATAGTTCACAGGCCTGACCTCTCTGGGATGTACCAATAATTCTGAATACAAATAGGTGGTTTAGATGATGGCTGGATGGATGGATGGATGGATGGATGGATGGATGGATGGATGGATGGATGGATGGATGGATGGATGGATGGATGGATGGATGGATGGATGGATGGATGGATGGATGGATGGATGGATGGATGGATGGATGGATGGATGGATGGATGGATGGATGGATGGATCACAGATCCTGCAGAAAAAAGCAATCACAAGTACGAAGATAACAAATACAATTAAAATGGTGAAAAAAACACTAAAATTCAGGGTGTGATTAAAGAAGTAAGTGATCTAAATAGAATCAGCCTTTTTATATTTGTTGTTGTTTGTTTTTGTCGGAAAATCCCCAAATAAATTATGACAAGGATATTCTGTTAACATGCAAACCGTTCTCATTTCTGTTGCTTTACTGAACGGGGTGTTCAGTAAAGCACTGGACGTTCACAGTGCTGCAGGGAAAAATACATGATAAATACTTAAACTCACTGACTAATTACTTCAATGAAAACTAGTTGGAGTCAGTAGTTTTCACACCTGGAGTCCTAAATCACAAAAAAGTTGTGTTTCCATGACACTTTTGCGCAAAAGAAAATCAAATCTGTGAGTTTGCAATAAAGGCAGTGCTACAGGGGAGTCGCTGTTTCCATTGAGTGGTGTTTTTCAAATAAACGTAATTCTCATAACTCTCCATATCTCCTCCTGCTGACGTCTCTTCAAAACAAAGAAAAAGAACGTCACTGATGAAGATGATGAACAAAAGCACCTTCAGTCTTTGATAAATTATTGCAATTGCTGCTAATGGTGTTGAGAAAATACTCAGAAGACAAAGGTAGCAGATGATCATTCAAATAATTATTAAGTAGTGTTATAGCACAACTACATTGCCAGGTCCTGATCCAGGTTTCTTCCCTCTTAAAGGGGAATTTTTCTTGCCACTGTTTGGTTTAAGGTTTTTCTTGCACTAGGGAAGTTTTTACCTGCCGTTGTTTATGTAATAATTGATCGGGGGTCATGTTCTGGTCTCTGGAAAGCGCCTAGAGACAACTTGTGTTGTAATAGACGCTATATAAATAAAATTGAATTGAACTGAATTGTATTAATGAGGCCTAAAACAGCTGAAACCAAGATTTTGATGACTTTAAATAGAGCAGCTATGTGACATCCAGCACTGCCAGAGACGTGAAAGTTGAATCACCTGAAAAAAAAACAGCACCTGGAAGAAAAAAGGGTTTTGCGAGAGACAGGGAAACATGCTGGACAGGTCGCCAAATCTAGGGGTAACGGAAACATGACAAAGACTGAGTTAAGGCCAATTCCTGCAAGCAAACTTCCACATCTTGGTGTCAGACAAACTAAAACACGGCTGCAAGCCTTTAGTCTTGTCTCATGCAAACCATGTTCCATGACGCAGGTTGTATCAGAAAGCTTTTAGGAGCGTAGTTGTCCTTTTTATTCACAAAAGAATTCCCAATATTTCACCTGTGGCTTCCAACCCACAGAGATTCTGTGACCTCAAGAGACCCGTTCACACCAGATGTCGTGCAAATGTGTTTTAACTGAAGTTGTTCGGCACAGAGGACCGGTCCAAACGTCCTCCTGGAAGTTGTGCGACTCAGATCCACAGATACGGGAAGCACTTGCTTGACTTCACTGCTCCCTCAGGAGGTTCAAGCCAGAATTTACTCCAAGGATTCCCATATGTTTTGGTGTTCAGTAACAAGAAACACAAGAAATCATCAAAATTAAACGTTCCTTCACCAAAAGCACATTCTGTTTCTCATTTATTGCGACGTAGTTGAAGATCTGATCACATTTTATGACAAATAAAAGTGGTAAACTCATTCATTCCAAGGGGTTCACATACTTTTTCTTGCCACTGTATGTGGCTGTTTTTCAGGAGATTGAGGTGGACAAAAACCTGAGTCTTAACTTATATTTTCTTCAAACGCTTTATCTCCAGACCTCATTGTTACATTATGTCCTCCTCATTTTTTTTTCCCCGACAGCAAGAACAAAGACATTTTTATTTAATCGAGATATCTCCGTCCTCAGCAAAGGAAGTTTCTGCCTTTAATAAGATTTTCTTGAATATTACAAGGAAAATGAAACTATGTTAATATTATAAGGGAGCTTCCTTCTGCTTATATGTGGCAATAATTAAGTCCCTGGAGTAGTCGTGAGTGTGTGTGTGTGTGTGTGTGTGTGTGTGTGTGTGTGTGTGTGTGTGTGTGTGTGTGTGTGTGTGTGTGTGTGTGTGTGTGTGTGTGTGTGTGTGTGCCTGCACACTGTAAGCACATGTTTAATAAAATAATGTCAGTTGCTAACTATTTTTAATGAGTTTTGCAGAGGGCTCTTCATCTTTTAAAAATATTAATTTAGCCCTCACTGTCTATCATGCAGGTGTTTCCTTATGTAAAGTGTGTGTCCGCACCTCGGCTACACTAAGAGGAAAGTTTTTAATCCGGCTGCTGTCAGCAACAATGCAGCTGGTCATAAAAGGAGCTCACAATTCGTGATCAGAAATGTGAAGTCTGTGAAAGCCACGCCAGCCGCAGTGACAAAAAGCAAATACAGGTAGATCCAAAGCCAAATTAACTGTGGGCAGCTTCTGGATATGCACCGTGCTCCCAAAATGAGGATAAAACCGGTCATGCATGGGCAATCCTACCTTAATTGGAGTTTGGCACGAATGTAATATGGTACACATGGTAATGATCGGTGGGCTCGATTATACAGATGGATCCAGTCACAGAGAGCGCAGGGTTTTAGAAACATGGTGTCTTTGTGATGTGTTCTGTTTTGCTGAGCGTGTTATTGGATGCTAATTTTCCACACAATACATTTTGACAGAACGGAATAGAGTTAAACACTCATTTGTGTCATTTGCCAAAGTTCTGAGACTTATGTTTGGCTTATTCAGACTCATGATGGCTTTTTCTAGACTTTCTTCCTGCCAGGGAGTGGTGTTGTTCATACCAACTCTTCTCCAACTACTGGTAGGACTTCTGAATATTGGCCTCTTCAGCCTCTTCAGTACATACCCATGCAGGGGCTTCTTCTTTTTCTCAAAGGTCCTCATCCTGACCACATTTTCTCTACCTGAGACATATACTTAGCATTTTCACTCTGAATCTTCTGAATTTACAGCAAAGCCCCAGATTGGAAAAAAACATTTTTTTTTGATATGTAAACAATGTGGTTTTGTATTGCACAGTTGAAAAAAAAAAATGCATGGAGGTCCCTTTAAATTATGTGTTCAGATACAGCAGATGTTGTTTTGCCTTCAGACGAGTTTAACACAAAGCTTCTTTTCTTGGACAGTAAAGTTTTAAGTGGGATTTGTGAATGTGGCTTTATATTGTAGTTCTAATCAAAGTAATCCAAAGTCCATTGCATTACATCAGCTATTGACAGGATCAGTCTTGGAGATAGTTGTGGTGAAATAGAAATATAACTAATTAAAAACAATACATTTAAATTTTAAATTTAAAACAATAAAGAAAAAGGCATAATTAAACATAAACTATCTGTTGTTCCATTTTGTTGTCTTTGGTTTACAAAATATACAGTATAAATACATAATATACTCACTTAATTTTGGGGAACAACAAGGTTCCATATTGGGCCCCCTTCTTTTTTTATTATATATGGTTCCCCTGGGGTTTATTTATAAAAAGCCTACTCAACCTCTGCTGAACTGTCTTAACTTTATTCTCCAGGTTTGTGCAAACAAATGATACATTTGATTCTGCAGCCTTTGTTTAGTTCATCTCCACAGTCTTGGGCAGGTTCAGCTCTAGGTGGTTCTGACTGAACCATTATATGTAATGTGATCTGCATATTTCAATAATTTCACAGAGGGCTTCATATATACAATCATGGATGGAGATAAACATCTCAAATTTTAATTAAAACAGAACAGAGGTAATCTAATTGGGACAACTCAACCTTTTACATGGTTATGATTGGCATCAATTCTGACCACCACCAACCGGAGAAGATCCGTGATATGATTTTTGAGTGCGCCTTCAAATATGACAAACATCTTAACTAAAGTCAAATTGGTTTTATTAAACGTAAGGCTATCTCAAGGTATTATTGAGACTAACTTAGAGAGTAAATCACATCTTCATTAAGCCACATTTAGATCATTGTAACTGGAACTGTGTGTTATCACTTCATCAACTGCAGGCTGTAGAAAATGCAGCAGCTACCTTCTTACAGGGAAGAAACAGTGTCATGACATCAAACTTGTGCTGGGCTCCCAACACCAGCTTTCAGTTCATTTCAAGATCTACTTTTCATTTTCTTGTTTTTCAAGAGTATTGGCAGCATTGTCTGAACATTTAGGAAACATTTTGTTTTCACACTTGGTCCACTGAGAAATGGGGCCCCATGTGAGCCCCATGTGAAATGCTTGCAGTGGTTATTCCTTTGACTGTACACAGTTTTACACATGTAACATACCAGTCTTATGTATCTGGTTGCTGGTTTCAAGAATATCTTCCTCAGGATTTGATGGAGACTTAAAGAGCCAAAAGGAGGATGAGCATTTGCCTTTGGTTCATCGGGTGGATGCAAAAATGTTTGTTAGAAGAGCTTTATTATACAAAACAATGTGAATAAAAGTAAATAATGCAACCTTCACCGGAACAAAAGTCCAGTTCAGCACAGTGGATTCCAGCAAGTAGAACCTGCATACTGAGTCAGACAGAAACTATCAGCACTGGCAACAATGAAAACTCTACTCTTTCTATGTGCATAATGAAACAAAATAGGTTTTACAGGCTAAAAATGAAGAAAAGGGAAATATTGACAATTGAGGCCCTGAAGGCTGAGCAATAGGATGTCCAACAGAGAATTAAACTGCACAACTAATTAAACAGCTGTACTTCATATTTTTATGTGCGTCCTGTGATCTAATGAGACTAAAATTGACTTGTCTAGTTACGTTTATGTTTAGAGGATAAAGGTGGGAGCTTGCAGGCCTCAGAACACCATCCTAACCGTGAGGTAAGAGGTTGCAGATATCATGTAGTGGTGCTGCTTTGAAGCAGGAGAAACTGGTTTACTTTACAAAAAAGAGGGTATCATAAGACAAATTTGATTAACATCTCAAGACATCAGCCAAAAAGTTAAAGGTTGGCCATAGATGGGTCTCTCATATGACCAATGTCCAAAATTATATTTCCAAATTAGCTGCAAAAACTGTCTGAGGACAACAAAGTGAACATGTTGAAGTGGCCATCATTACAGCACTGAAAAGCCCCGTCCAAGGGGCCAAGATCACATGTGTGGACCAAGAAGGTCCACACATGTGATTTAGCTCCACCAGTTCTGGCAAGAGGAATGGGCCGAAATCCCAGCAAGATGTTGTGAGAAGCTTGTGGACGGCAACCGAAAACATGTGAACTATATTAAACAGATACAAGCATTTCTAAAAAATACTGATGGTATGTGGACTTCTGACTTTGACAAAATGGATAAAAGACATTTTGTCTGTCTTTATTGTGACATTGTGCAAATAAGAAAAGTGTTGGGAATTCTATTTGATCTACAATGGGAAGAAATTCCACAACTTTAGGGTCAGATATGGAAAATAAAGAGTTTGTTTCGTTTTTTAACTTCATGTAAACTTGGTAACAACTGTGTGTTTGATACTAAGGGCCAGCGACAATCCCACTGAGGTTATGAGGCCGAACAAGGATACACCATGTCTGTGTTTTGAGTTCACCAGGAGGAAATCCTCCAGACTTTCTGTCACTCTTTCCTTCATTTTATCTCCTCTTTCCATACATGTTTGAAAATCATCTGTCTTTCTGTGGAAAAAACAAGAACAGATGGTTTTGATTTAAGCACAGTGAAGCGCTGGTGAGGTAGACGAGCTTGAATGACTTGACTGACCTGCCTGTATCGGCGTCAGGTTCTGCCAGGATCTCTGTTGGTGTTTATGTATGCTCAGAGTGTGTGTGTACATCCGAGAGTACCTGATGTCTTGCAGGAATCACAATGTTCTCTTCCCTCTCCGTGGCTGATACAGGCCATATGCTCCCCTGGGTGATCAAATCAAATAGACTCTTACCTCCCAGTGAAGCTCCTACAAAAGCTGCAGTAGTGATTGACAGCTACCGTGAGTGCTGATTGCAAACGCAGAAGCACACATCTCAGATTTATCTTCCACAGTGCAGGCAGAAAGCGTTGCTGCAGGTAGGATCTTCACTAGGCTTCCAATATGTGATCAAACTTGCAGGACTGCTTTGAGCCAAAGAGAGGAAAATGACTGCCTGGACTGGGAGAGCATGACGTTGGTGATTTGCAGCAGCAGGCTCCAGTTTCCTGCCTTGAAGATGGGCTTGGTTTCCTGTTTAACACAAGACAGGGTACAACCTTATTTAATGGAAAACTTGGAGCCTCATCCAGTTGTTTTGCAACCATGGCTGCAGAGAACATCACCTAAGTCAGTGTGAAACTGTCAGACTTTGACGTGAAGCTAGAATTGATCAAACTTGTTCTCCTCTGAGGTATCATCGTAGATGATACCTCAGAAGATCTTTAAAGGCTACGTATTGTGTAGTGACGGTGATCATTAATCATCCAGGTTATGGTAAAACATTTAACAACTTTAAACAGAATTTCACTGGACTTGGTGTTCTTGGTTCATAATAACATTTCAGTTCTCATCTGAAAGGGTTCTTCAGTTCTGACTGTTGGGACATTCAAGTCTGACGTCAACCCCTGATCCAGCCGTTTATCCTGTAGGTGGTTTGGGTCTCAGATGTTTCTCATTAGAAAGAACAGAACATTAATGTTGAAAGTTTTTACAGAAACGAGAAATTAGTTGAGAAACAGAATAAAAACTTAAGGTCGATGGCAGTCAAAAGACCTTAACGTGACAGGCAACAACAGCTAATGATCCTGAAACACCACGTCTTTTGCGTGAGGTACAGCAGCTGCACAGTAGCTCAGAGGAAAGCGCTCCAGAGGGTCATCAAAACGGCTCATAAGATCGTCCGCTGCCCTCTCCAAACTGTAGAAGGACGACACGGATCCCACTGCCTCATCATCAAGGACGATTGTCACCCCGGACACTCTCTGAACTGTTGCCGTCAGACACGGAACAATTAAAACAAGGACAAACAGATTCACAAACAGTTTCTATCCAAGCGATAATCCATCTGATAAACACATCTGATGTGCAACGTGTCTTTTAAGGGATCGTTGCAACAACAGAATGCACGCCAGTTTGTGAGCGAAGGGTTTCTGCTTGTTTTATACCTGTTTTTTTTTTTAGGCTGCTTTTGTTTTATTTTTCTGGACTGATGCACTTTTAATCTTGTTCTGTCGTTGCCACACAGAATACCAGTCAAAACAATTACACGTATTTAGAGTTTTTAAAGCACAACATGATTGTGCAGTAAAATAATCCTTCATTAAAAGCTTCTTTTGAGTCTTTTGAGTAAGAAATATCTCACACCCTTGCTGAGAGTAATGTAACCCCGATGTTAGTCATTAAAAGTTTGACTGCTGAGAGGGAAGACGTGCTACCACCACCAGCTGCTGTGAAGCTCACAGTGGAGAGCATCATCGCCCTGCACTTTCAGGCCCAAAGGCTTCATCATGCTTGTGCTTTTTGTGCACATACGTGTCACACATGACGTAAACAAAGCTGCATAAATCAGCTGAACATGTCACTCCAGGGAAACAACAGCAAAGCAATTCTTTTGTGGTAAACAGCTGCAAAACGCTTCCTTAGAAACGAAGATGGAAAAAGTTTTGAGATTGAAACACTCTGAAACACTAAAATACTCTGGAACTGAAGGGACCTGCATACAGTTATACTCTTGGAAGTAGTCACTAAAGCAACCAGATCCTTTGAAGGCGCACGTATGAAAACACACAGCACCGACATGCAACAGTTACGTGGTGAGATTGTACTCAAGACAGCTATTTGTAGATCCACAGCTCCATCAGAGGACTTATATCAGACTTCAACGGTCCTAAAGATGTAATATTGGTGTAACTCCTCAACCTCAGTACAAGAGAGCTAAACTTCCTTTCAGCACATCAGTCATTTATTCTAGTGATGGCTGATTAAAGTTGCTCAGCAGGGCTACGTCCTCCACATGTTTTACAGTGAAGATGAGGATTATTTTAAACTTTTGTGAAAACCAGAGTTGCAGCAGAACCAAGTAACCAAGTGTCTTCTAAAGGGGTCCAAACAAGGTAGGATAAGCACCAGTTCATCTTTGCTTTGTAAGAGTGAGTGACAGGCCTGTCCTCTTCATCCGCTGCTCGTTAGGGTTAAATTTGATCAGCCTGAAGGGAAAAGTCTTCGGCCGGTTTTAGTGGACAGGAAGCATCTAGGGCTTGTGTTTGCAGAGCAGAAAGTGGATTATTTACATTCCCACTCTTTTTCTTGATCATCTCCTTCTTTCAGCTCTTCCTATTTAGCTGTTGGCATGTCGGATCATTTCCTCTTACCCTCCCATCCTAATCTTCCTCTGTCAGACCAACCAATGCTCCTACATGTCATCAAGACATCTGCTCTTTGGCCTCCACCAGCTGCTCCAACACTGCCACTGATCTCACAACCACCTTGTAATCTAGGTTTTTTTCCAGCTGCTCTGTATGCCTCACTACCCATCACAATGTCATCTGCAAGCAGCATAGTCCACGACGACTCCTGTC
The DNA here is from genome assembly GCA_014839995.1 of Xenentodon cancila. Lineage (NCBI taxonomy): Eukaryota > Metazoa > Chordata > Actinopteri > Beloniformes > Belonidae > Xenentodon > Xenentodon cancila. The sequence continues at coordinate 27,926,019 of CM026198.1, read as the reverse complement.
TGACCTCATCTGTAAACCTATCAGCATGGCGATGGAGCTCAGGGCCCATCGTTGATGTAGTCCCACTTCCACCTGAGACCCTCTGTTACTCCTCTGTAAGTTCTGCCATGCTGCCCCTGTATGAATGAACGGTCCAGCCAACTGGGATGCGGAGGTCTGCATGTCAGAAGATGCTCTTGATTGAACACGCCACTGCATGAGAGCAATTTCCCTGAAATGTGGCTGGAAATTTCAGCTGGACTTTTCCTTCTGATCTGTAGAGAGAAACTGGAAGGTGATCTGGCTGTGATGTGCACTAGTACGGCGCTCGTGGCTGCTGTTTTTTAAATAATGATTATTTTATTTGATGTTGACTGAGAACTAATTTCAGAGCACTTTTGTCAGAAATACTGAAGTTAACACAGTCCACCAGAACATTGCTGTTGATAAAAGTGCTGCCGGATAACGTCCATAAAGCTGGTATCGGTGATACTTGTATTGTTAGATTGTCATCGGTGGGCTTTTACGCTGCATGTGTTGACGTTATTGGTTTAGGACTCTACACCCGACCCACTGCCCGCCACCCTCCTGCCCTGAGCCTGGCAGCTGTCTGACAGGAAGCCTGCTGCCTTAACAGCTGTCACTCAGAGTTAAGCCGTCCGTGTTTGGGTAACGAACTGCTGGACTAAACGGCGCCCACTTTTCTCTTTAACCCACAGGATATCACTGCAAGCTTATAACAGATGTCAAGTAGATATTAGCAGTAAACGAACATATTCATGGTGCCCTTTTCCTCCTTTTTTGCGCTCTTGGTGCCCCCATCAAGATGCCGCCCCGGGCGGCTGCCCATGTAACCGGTGCTTAACTCTGCCCTCGTGGCCCCTTCATGAATTCGACTGGACAGGTGGGAGTAAATGTACCTCTCTCTCCTCTGACTGGTGAGCTGGTTGATGTGCCCCGTCTCTGCGGTGGAGGCGCGTCTGTCAGTTCAGCGAGGACTGGTCCGTCACCGTTTAACATCACGCCGTTTCAGGGCGGCTACTCAGCAGCAGAGCAGCTGAGGCTTCCTCAGGGGAGGAAGGTGAGAGTCCACTGGCTTACGCCGGTCCTGTATTAATACGCCTTTGAGCATCCGGGGGAATACAAAGCGAGGCCTCGGAGTCTCCTCTGATCACTGCCATCTGCACGAGTATTAACGTTAACAAGCGTCCACAGAGCAGGTCCACAAACTACCATGTGACTGACGCAACATTTGGGACACGGCGCTTTGGTGCATGTGCGGTTGTGCTGCAAGGTACCTTCAAGTCCAACTCTCAGAGCAGAAAATCCCAGATTCCCCCAAATTCAGGTTTAAAAACTTGGATCAAATCCATTTCTCTGCAGTATCACACATGCTCTTCATTTATCTCTTTGCTCTTTACTCTTTATATTTCCTGACACACACACCCACTTGCAAACATCTGTCTAGACAATTGAAAAATTAAAAGCTTTAATATATTCAGAAGTTAAATTTGGTTTCGTAACGGCTGTTTACCAGGCTAACTGATGGTTTTGTAACTCCTTGCAGCACCTCAGATCGGTGCCAAATAAGAGAAATTGCCTGTAGAGACTTTCATTTAGTGCTTTTCAAATACAGAAAACATGGAGGTACCACAGAGATGCAGATAAAATTTGAGTGAATGTGCTGGCGGCCTGCCTTTAACACTCCCACACGGTATGGCAGAAAAACGCAGACTCGGCCTACCTGGAGGAGGCATTGATCTCGCAACAAGAGGTCGAGAGAGAGAAAAACAAATCTGTGAGCAAAAACGGTAGAAAGAGACACTGGGAAGGTGAGGAAAAAAGGCAATTCTCTCTACAGCAAGAACAAGAAACAGACCAAAAAAGAGACAAATGAACAGAATAAACCTGGACACGACAGCCAAGTGAGGAACGAAGTGAAGAGAGAGAAGCGGAGAAGAAGAGCAGCCCTCGCCGCAGTCACTCCAGCATGCATTTCAGTTCAGAAAGGGCTATTTTGATCCCTGTTAACTCTACACTTACATATTTGCCTGTTTCTAAGGCAACTAAAAAGGAGGTGTGAAGACATTAACTACAGCAATAATTTTAAAACCACTGTTCATTTCTGCGATCACAGGTAACGCTGTCCAACAAGACTGTGAACGAGTTCAGCTTGTTTTTGCTGCTTCTCAAACCCAAGAACATTTCTTGAGAATCCTTCAAACAGAATGCGACTTAGAAATTACAAGGATGCCAAACTTGCCAAAAATAAATAAATAAACAGATAAAAAGAATAAATTACTGCTTCTTTTTTATTTCAGAGCATCACTACATGATGTAAGTGGTGAAGTTGATCTGCAAACATGCAGCAGAGCGAATTCAAACACTTAAATGATTGTATGTCCTGGAGCAGCTACATTTGCGTCTATCGCAACAGTAACAACATGGCTTTGGGTTGAACTTCCTTTTCGCAAGCTCTTTCAGGACTTCAGAGCTCCTTCATCTCGTGTCTGAGGTCACGTGAGGTCATTCCACAGCATCTCAATGAGGTTAAGATCTGGTCTCTCTCTGGGACGCTCTAAAAATGTGGATTTTCTTGTTCTGAAGTCGTCCTGTGGTGAGTTTTCTCTTTTCCTCCAGGACGGTTGATATTTAATGGGTGTGTTCAATGCAAAAGTCTTAAATGTATAATTGGCTTAAGCACATTGTGTTTGTCTGTGATTGTGACTTAGAGGAAGATTAGATCACATTTTACGGCGCATTAATGCAGAAAACCAGCTCATTCCAAGTGTTTTACCTGTTTTTTCCTGCCTCTGTATGTGGCTTCCTCTACTTTCAGGTTCTGGATGCAGCAGCGCTTCTGAGTCCATATCAAGGATGCAAGAGTGGTGTCTGGTCTTGACCTGTACTCATACGTCTGTTTGTTCAAATGTCCTCCTGTGTGGAAGCTGAAAGAACCCTGGAGGCTGAGTGCATCACTCCATGTGTGGAGAACATCGCTGTAGCTTATACACTGTGGCGTCTGAAAACACAAGTTTTCTTTTATAGTTTATGTTTTAATTTATAGTTTGAAAATATGTATTTTGATCAAAACAAACATTCCAACTTCCAAGTTGATGACTACCAGGAGGTAGGAAGGGTTGCAGTACCTCGACTGGCCACTAAGGCCTGGCATACTCATGAATCATGTAGAGCCCACTGGGACTGGCTGTGGGTTGGTCTGGAAGGGGCTGAGGACCGAGCGAAGAGCAGGCAGCTTGCGTTAAGTGAGCCTCAACTAAAACCTGATTTTGCCAGAGAAACAGCATTTAAAACAAGAGCTCCATTTACAAATGTTCGCCGGTACCTCCGCAGCTCTGCTGGTGATGGGCTGAAAGATCCGTGAACCAAAGCAGATCATTTCGCTCTGAGCAGACATCTGCTGGAGCCGATATTCAAACTGCTAGCTGGCAGTATGGAGTATATAACCTGTAAAACTTAATCATGGGCCAAAGAAAGCCCAGAAACTCTGACCTTTAGCCTTTTAACCTACAAAGATTCTTCTTTGTTCTCCATCACAGTGGAAAACCGAGTGACCCGATGTAAAACACAGCATGCCACTGAGGATGTGTTTGTTGGGTAATTAACAGTGTTTGCAGAAGTATTGAATTTCTTGAAGGACATGCTTCCTTCACTTTCATCCAATCATGAATGACTTTGAGAACGGACTGTGTGGATGTGCGTTTGTTCCCATGTGTGCAAATCAGCGTGTCTGCAGGCAGTAGGACGCTGGACACCAGGGCTCTAACCATCCATTCAAATCTGATTATTCACAACAGCCACACGTTCACTTAACAATTGAAACCATGTTTTACCAAAAGAAAGACAAGAATTAAGAAGGCAGAGAGCATTTATGCAGAACATCACCAAGAAAGTCTGATGCTTTCGGTTGTGATTTTGCAAATGTGTGTTTGTCAGCAATTTTCCTGCATTTGGGGAACGAGAAAGGGACAAGATGAGCACAATGTAATTTATGTTAGGAAATATAAACAATCTGCATGCTCAAACAATTTCACGAGCCTCTGGAATTTTCTCAGCCAATGCGAGGCAGAAAAACTATAAGTTATATCATTCAGCAGACTGCTCAATACAAGCCCAAATCAGAAACAGGCTGGTACGGAAACCTTCCTAAATTCCCATCAACTTATTTATCTGCACACAACATGAACCCAAGATATTTTGTTATTTCATTTTATTTGTTGACACTCATCCAAGGCTGAGTTTCAGGTCTGCATCACATTCCAAAGACACTGGGACAGTAAAACCAGTTAACATGTCTTATGCCAAGTGATGAAGAGTTTCAACAAAGATGTCTTCAGGTTGTGGCCACATTTGTGAGTTGAAAGTCCTCGACACATCCTCTGCTGGGGTCTGATCAGAGCTGCAGACAGGCCGGTCCAGTATCTGTCCCCTCCTCTTCCTCAGCCATGCCTTTATAACGCCAGCAGAAGGTGGTTTTACTTTACTCGAGTGCCTTTTGAAACTAAATGCTCTTGAAGGCAGCATATGTTGCATTAAAATCTCAGTGTACTTTTCTGCATCACTGCTGCCATCGCAGCGTGGAAACGAGCTTTGAACTCGACCAAGAAAACTGATACGACCCGTCCCATCACAGAGCCTGGGTTTGTTTGTGTCCGTGACAATAGCCTGGATGGTCCTATTTCTGTTGTGTTTCCACCATGTGATGGTCCATCCCAGATGTCTCCAGACCCAGAGATACTGATGGGATACTGACAAGATTCCCTTTTGGCACAGTAAAATTTTAAGTCTTTCCTCTTTCAGTACTGTTTCTTTTGTGTAAAACGTAATCGAATATCCTAAAACCTTAATGAATTGATTTGTATCCGTGTGGGTTGAAGCAGGAAAAGATCGAAAACATGCACGACAGCAGACCTCGAGGACCAGAACTGCGCACCCCCTGTTCTATGGGCAGGTTTAACATCACTTCAACAGACCGTAGGACCCCCAGGAGAACCAGAGACACGGGGTCATCATGGCTCTGCTAAGATGCTGCTATACGACGCACAGACCCTGAACCCTTTCCCAACAACCGTAGTCCACACACACTGAAAGAAAACAGATAATGGAGACGTTTGACTTTTTTAACAACCCCATTACTTGTCCTTTGTGAGAGTATGGAATAGAAAAGCAAATATCCACATTAGGGCTGGAGGAGACGGTCGGCGAGCGCGAGCAGACGGAGGAAGAGTCGTGCAGGGAAATGGAGGCAGGCACAGGCTTCCCCTGTCACCATCTGTAGTCTTGTGGAGAGCATAAATCCTACTATCTGTGTCAGGCACACTGTACGGCTGCTGCCACTGCATCAAAGATCATGTATGCACACCCACACACACAAACCAGCGAGCATGCACACACACTCGCAGATGGACATGACACACTTAATATCTTTCACCCCTCTTTGCCCCATCTGTCTACGCCTGTTCCTCTGTTCTTCCCTCTCGTACGCAAACAAACATGGCTGTCACTGTGTCAGACACAAACAAACAGGGAACTACACGGGAACGCCAGCAGCCACGCACATCGGCGCACACGCTTTACACACGCGTTTGCATTTTCCCGGTTTCACCTTTTCCTCTTCCTTATCTCATCCATTCTTAAATATTGTCTCTCCTCATCAGCTTCACAATCAGCTCCCAGGATCTTCCTCATCCTTTTCCTTCCTTTCACTTTGCATTTTTTTTGCGTATTGGATAATCATGCAGAAACGGCCGTTGCCTTTATCTACTTGTAAAATATTCCAAATGACTCCGGGGTTGACTTGATTCTTGTTTAATACAGTTAGTGACAGGGTCTCTATCGTATGTTCTTGTGTTCTGTCCCTGCTGTTTCTTTTCTTCCTTTTTTGCTTCAGTGTTGGGGTTAATTTCTTTACCTTCATTGTGCTGCCATCATCCTTCTATCTTTAAGCTTTTCATCCTGTCTTCCTCAACACCTCTCACATTATTTTTTGGTAACATTTCTTCCTCTCTTACATTCTGTCACCTCTCCTCCTTTTTTGTCCTTTCTTTAAATTGTACCCTCCTTTTCTCCTTTTCCTTCCATCTTTTCCTCATATTTAAATTCTCTGAAAGCCTTTCATTCTCTCCACTCTTCCTCTGCTCTGCTTTTGCCACAGCAGATCTGAGAGATTTGCATTCAGCTCCAAAAACAGCTCCTCCTCACTGAGAACAAACAAAGAGCTGCAGTGCCACCTGTTGGTAAGCGGCAGTACCACAACACACACATGCTGTTGGGTATGGAAAATTATTGTTTAAATCATAAAAGAGGGCAGATAACGTCCACATGCTCAAACACATGTTAGAAAGACAGAATATGAGACTGGGCTGTGTCATGCCAGCACTCACGAAAGTCAGCTCTCAGCGATCTGGGCGGGTAAGCTTGCAGGTCTCCAGTTAATGGCAACCATAAATTACCCCGTGGTTTCATCTTACTGAATGTCAGGCTTCATAGATGCAGCGGAGTTAAAGTGAGGATCTCAAGTCTCATTCCAGTCATGGCAGCTGAAGTGGGACACAAACGGGATTTAATCACAGGCGCGGTGAGGTAAGGCATCAAATGTGAAGTGGCAAGACTGATGGGTTGTGTGTGGGTGTGCGAATAAGAGGGTTTCTATTAGTGCGGGTCCAGGGTGTAAAACCTAGGAGGCTGGAACTGTGACAGAGCCAATCTCCTCCTCGGGCTGTTCAGCTGAAGCGTCTCATCACAGCGACGGACCTGGTAGGATCCAGCAAATTACCGATCAATTACAGTACATTCATACTCTTTTAATGCTCAAAGGGAAATTAATTGCTGCAGCAGTCATGATTTAAGTCTCTCGATCCAGGAGCAATGTGCTGATGATCAGTACCTTGTCTGGCATGATGGAGCACAAGCTAAAATTGATTTTAAAAAAAGAGGCTCAGAGTCCAACATGTCCAACATGCACAAAACATTAGTGTGGATGGTTTAGGTGGAGGATGTGTCTGTAGGGTGCAATACAAGCTAAACTTCTAGAGGCTCAGAACTTGTGGTGTCACCAAGAGGTTCAGCTCCTTTTCTATCAAGCAGTAATAAAGAGTTTCCTGTTATATAGTATTTCAGTATTGTTTGGCGGTTTAACAGTACAGTCCAAAGCTCATATAACCATGAAAATTATAGGAGTCAGTCAATATCCCCACCTTCAGGCTATTTTCCATCAAACTGTAATTAGAGAAGCTCAAATAATCCTCTCAGATCCAGCCCACATGGCTATCCCTTCAGACTGGCAGCACAAGGTTCCACAAATGCTTTGTGAATTTTTTTAATAACTTAATAATGACAGTATTGCCCCATTACATAAACTCAGATAAGAGGATGGATGGATGGATGGATGGATGGATGGATGGATGGATGGATGGATGGATGGATGGATGGATGGATGGATGGATGGATGGATGGATGGATGGATGGATGGATGGATGGATAACAAATGTCAATGAAGGTGGTGCATGATACTCAGTGTGTGTGAAAGTTGGAGTGTGTGTGTGTGTGTGTGTGTGTGTGTGTGTGTGTGTGTGTGTGTGTGTGTGTGTGTGTGTGTGTGTGTGTGTGTGTGTGTGTGTGTGTGTGTGTGTGTGTGTGTGTGTGTGTGTGTGTGTGTGTGGGTTCATGAAAAGAAAAACATTCCAACATCCTTCCTTTATGTCCGGACTGACTGGTCCACCGTTGGTTTTACCAGTGATCCACGACCAGTCTCCACTGGTGTCCCGTCCCACCAAGAAGACAGTCTGAGTGTGACTATGAATTTAAACTATGGGTTTTCAGGACAGACAGCAAAGATGGAAGAAGATGGTAGAGGGAATCAAAGCAGAGCGGTTTTAGAGAAGGACGAAGGGAATGGCACAAACAATAAAAATGTGTTATCTCTCTCTGTCTTTGTTTCCGTTCTCTCACCCGCCAACGCGGTAAGTACAATGATCAGAGAAAGGTGAAGTCAGACATGAGCCATTCAGAAGACAGCGGCCAACAGAGAGAAATGAGATGAAACAAGGATTTGTGCAGCAGCGCTGGTCGCTGCTCTGTGCTTATATAAGTGAGTGGTTTCTAATGAGAATGTGTTAATATGAAGCTGAAGTTCTCAAATCAATCTGAACATGACATGACAAATCATTTACTGTGCTGAACGTTCCTATTTTGTTCCTGCAGCTTCATCATTGGTTTCTCAATTATATCAATTCAGGGTCAGTTCGAGAGCATCCAGTCTTCCTATCGGTACCTCAAGTGATGACATTGTGCTCTTCTATGCTTTTGGGCATATCTACAGTGTTATTATGACAGGTGATCATTTGAGATGTGACCAGAGGCTCAAAAGTAAAGAAGTAAAGAAAATATCCATCCATCCATCCATCCATCCATATATATATATATATATATATATATATATATATATATATATATATATATATATATATATATATATATATAGATAGATAGATAGATAGATAGATAGATAGATAGATAGATAGATAGATAGATAGATAGATAGATAGATAGATAGATAGATAGATAGATAGATAGATAGATAGATAGATAGATAGATAGATAGATAGATAGATAGATAGATAGATAGATAGATAGATAGATAGATAGATAGATAGATAGATAGATAGATAGATAGATATATCTATATATATATATATATGCAGCATGCAAAGCTACTCTAGAGGTGACATTGATTGAAAGTAGATAACTGAAAATGGACAGAATGTGGTCAGTTTGGAGTTTTCACAAAGAACTGGGAATGAATGTGCATGTTTTTAAACATTTATTTTTTATTTTAAAGATCTCGTATTATTCTAAACATTTCAAAGTCTTCAGATGGTTCTTTTAAGTTTCCGCTGGGTCTTCGGTGCAGACAGTTGGTTCCCGTGAAGCCCTGGTCTCAGTCCTGCCCCAGTGTCATCTGTAAATGCAGCGGAGCTCATTCTGCCCACGACTCCAGAAATGTGTCGCTCCTGCTGGTGCAAAAAAAAAACAAAACTTCTGAGAAAATGAAGCCCTACCAGGACACCTGGCGACAAAACACATCTGAACCACAACTGACATCAGCCGAAGGTATAAAAGCACGTTTTGTTACACGACTTTGTCCGTGTATTTCTCTGTAAGTCTGCCAACAACCACAGTATGTTGGTTTCTTTTTTTAAGTTTTTTTGAATAGACAAACAAGGACAAAGGTTATTCCTGCGCTATTCTTAAAAACCAAGTCATGTAGGTCCATGTTAACTAATATGAATTCAGATTTCAAACAGCCGTTCATTTTGTCATTTAGAAATAAGCAGGTAGCAGCTCAGACATCAGGAGAAATCCAAGAGGAACAACAGCGAGGCATCGCTTATAATGAAAAAACAAACGCCACAAACAAGATCAGGCAAAAACAGCCCCTCTACAAACAAGCCTAATAATCCTAAATCTAGTCAAAATTGTCTTATTTCAAGCAAAGGATCTCTGCAAGTGCTATAAAAAAATATTCTTGATTAGAATTCTTAAATCTAGCAAAATAGTCTAAAATAGTCTTCTATAATAAGTCTGTCTTTCTTTCTTAGAAATGAGTTTTTGAAGTGCAACATTAAAACCAACAACAGATGTATGAAGTAACTTATATTCCAACAATGTTCATATGGATGTCACTTTGACAGCCAACATATACTTGAACATGTTACAGACCCGTAAGAGGATTTGGTCCCAGCGTTGGGTCTCCAGCTCTCACCAAGGTGGTTTGTAGACGAGTGATGCAGCAGGGATAAGAAACATCCAGGCATCAATTTTCCATACCCACTTTATCTCATTCAGGATCACGGGTGTCTGACTTTGGTGATCAAAGAGCATCTGCAGAACTGCAGAATCTGGACCTGTCAACAGCAGTGAAGAAGGCTGTCCAATCAGGAGGAAGCCCCAAGGCAGACGTAGAGCATGCAGTAGAGATTATTATATCTGGATGGATGGATGGATGGATGGATGGATGGATGGATGGATGGATGGATGGATGGATGGATGGATGGATGGATGGATGGATGGATGGATGGATGGATGGATGGATGGATGGATGGATGGATGGATGGATGGATGGATGGATGGATGGATGTTGACTCCAGTATTAAGGCTGTATGGTAAAAATGAAATAAGGTGAAAATACAGACATTTAACTATTGCTGTTGAACTGCTTGGTGACTAAAACTGAACCCACTTCTCCTTGTTACATCACATTTAAAGTCTCTTTTGTGCACTTTGCTCGGTTCTAACACTTGACTGTTGTCTTGGTTTGCAGTTCAACGCGCCAGAAACGTAACTTGGTTAAAACCAGTCAAACGTTTGGACTCAGGAGAAACTGTAACAACTGAAAATAAAAATAAAAAAGCAGAAACACACACTCTGGTTTCCTGCCTGTTTACAAGAGGTTGTTATTTGGAAAATAAAATATCCTGTTGTAAATGTAAGGAGTGGGATGGTGCACATCGTTTTGCTCAGTGGCGGGAGCGGCGGCTCATTCCCGTCAAATATGCAGGAGATATTAAAAAAAGCTGCTGAAAGTCTATTCAGCCGCTTTAAAAGTGCACACACACACACACACACACACATCTGTACACAGACAGCACACGTGGCGTGGGTCCGTCACAGAGCGCTGACCTCGGCGGGGCTCACACACACGCAGTCGCATGCGTGCGCGCGCACACAGCTTGACCACCCATCACTGGCCTCTGATTACCAGCAGCTCCGTCTCTCCATACCTCCTACACAGTCCAGTGCTTCTCCCTTCGTCCTCCGCTCCCCCGGCTTCGCCACCACCCCTCCATCCTCCTCCATCCCCTCTTCTACGTTTTTTTGTTGTTTTTTTTTCTCACCGATCCTTGCCTTCTTATTTCGCTTTCACATCACATCTATTCCTCATACGTTCCTCTCTCACACATTAACATATAAAATGCCTCGACTGCTTTGTGGGCTTAAGTGCTTGGCAGCTTAATCAGTCAGATGCATAGCTACTTACCCGCTCATTCACTCACTTGATTAGTCAGCTGCTCACTCACTCACTCATTTTACCTGTTTACTGACTCATTTGGCTGCTCGCCCACTCTCCAGCCTCATCTGCAATGACAAATGTTTGTGCAGAGATGGAAACTTGATAAGTAATCACAAGTTCTCAGACTTAAACTTGTGTTTACAGCGGTGCTAAGTAAGAACACTGTTACATGTAGGAACTGGGAGAAGAAAAGAAGAAGAAGAAGGCCACAAACCCGTCCAGTGAGTTCACTTACGCCGGTTCAGTGGATGTACAGTTAAAGAAGTCCACACACCCTCGTGAAATTGCACCTTTTTTGAAATATCAAACACTATCATTTCCCTTGCAGGATAAATAAAGTACCTATCTATCTCTACCTATCTATTTAGTGATAGAAATAACAGTCTGTACTTCCTTTCATAGTGGAGGCTTTTTTTTCTTATCAGCCTTTATTTAGCCAGGGAAAGAAACTCTTCAGATATAAAATCTCTTTTTCAAGAGCGCTCTAACCCACGACTGGCAGCGGTTAAGAGCAGAAGAGCAAAACACAAAAAAATAACAAAATAAAGCAAAATATGCATAAAACGTGGACATAATCACCACAAAACACCAACAGAATTAAACAATGCCAACATTGAGGTCTAAAATAACCTGTACCAATCAGGAGAGGGATACCAGAGAATATCAAAGGCACTAAATGTGCCGACAGTCATCAGTAACGGGGATCAGTTACGGTAAAAGATTAATTCACTCACCCCAAACAATGCTGGAAAGTCTGCAACGTCTGCCGTTCATGTTGCTGTTGTTTCTGTCTTGGGATTTTAGAAACCTGGACATTTCATTTTCTTGATGACTTATTCAGTCCCCTGTGGCTTCGGTCCTTCTCTGGAAGCTGAAAACATCTGTAGAACAACGACCAACAGGAGGAGGCGCCTTTAGTCGTTGTTGGGGTTTTGAAGCAGGTTTTTACAGTCAGTCAGTCAGTCAGTCAGTCAGTCACACTGTAAATCTCAGCTGATGTGAGCATTCGAACTCTAAAATGATGGGTGACACTTACAGTCGAACAAAGACAGGAGGGCATTATTAGATACATAGTTTTGTGTGTGATCTGGTCTTCATTTGAGACACATTACCAGAAAACACAATGTTCTGCAGCTGAACACACAAACAGCAATCATTTCTCATGTCTTTATTGACCCATTCAATATTTATAGCACTGGAGGAACAAGAAAGTGAGCATCATGAATATATTAGAGAAGTAATCAAGTCTGAGAATTGGCAAGGTATTAAAAACAAAATGTGTTTTTAGGTATTAGAAACTCGAATTTGACTGCGAGGACTCCGCTACTGTCAAGTTCATCGAAGAATTGGTGAAAAAAAGAATTTTAACTGTTTTAAACTGGTCCCCCTGGATCTGTTGTTGCTGGACGTTGCAGATTTCAGTATTTTTATGGTACAAATGTGGTGTATTTGCATTTCATGTGTGAAAATAAATACATATGTACAATACTGTACTTTCAAAGAAGAGGTAACCTTTAAATGCAACCACAATGCTGCAAAAGTCCTTTTGGGAAAGTTTATACCGCTTGAAGGAAAGCTAAAGGGTTGAGTTTTTTTCCTCTTTGCTTGATGCAGGTGGCAGTCGGTGTAATCTCGTCTTTACAATAATGAACTGATTCCTAAACAGTTATTAATAGATGAGCATCTGTTCTGTAGAAGCACATACGTCTCAAACCGCTGGTGGGAGCAGCTGTGGCATGTGAAGTACTGCTTTTAGGCTCACATGGAGACCCGGGACACATATGCACTGGTTGTGATGGTTTCTGTTGGGTTTTAGGTTTCTTCTGTTTTACTTGTTCTTTAGGTTAACTTTCTGCAGATCTTTGGAGGAGCCCTTCCAGGGGAGGTATTTCAGGCAGCAGCGTTAACACTGTAGACGACGTAAACTTCAGCTGGTCGGGGAACGCCTGGGTATCTACCCAGATGATCTGGTGGAGGTGCTGGTCTTGGCGTCTCTGTTTAGGCCGCTGCCCCACGATCGGAACCTGGATAAGCAGTTTGGATAGTATTCAGTCCTTCAGCTCTCTTGGTTTAATGAGTCATCGTTCATGATTGGATGTTTCTTTTCAGAGCTCTTGTCGAGAGTTGCAAAAGTCTCCCTGCAAACGTTCATGTGCAGAAGTTTGTGCCTTTCAGGCTTCTTTTATCAGTCACAGCTGTGCGTCACCGTGTGTTTTTGTAAAGGACGACCAAGTGAGAGTTTTACTGGCCACAGCATTCACAACAGTCTATCAAAGGAGCGGGGACGTGCAGCCGGAGTTGTCGGACACATGCTGCGCGGACCAACGGCAGTGTGTTTGTGTCTTCCCACTGTTAGCCAGGCACCTTGGTGTTTTTGTGTGGGCTGGTGTGCTCATCGATACATCCACAAAGACACGCTCACACTGAGATATGAAAGATTTCTGCCACCCGTATGCTCTCCTCAGCGTGTGTGTGTTTAACACACAGGTACCCTCACTGTTTGTCCATGTGTGTTATTTTGTTTGCACCTTCGGCTGTGTACACAGCCTTGGAGGATTCTCTCCTAAATTGAAATTCTCTTTTGAAGCCTCCCACTTACACACTATCCTTCAGCCAGTCCACACACTCGTACCGTTCTCCCATAAAAAAAACACGAAAACATGAAACACAGCTGCATCCCATGTGCAGCTCAAAACCCAACCGCGGTCCGACCACCACCGTCACCCCTCTGTTGTTCTGCACCGCTTGCTTATCGCAGCGTGGAAAGAACCCGGTGTTTTTGTTTTTTTTCTCAAGCCTGCCGTTCAATAATTTGGGATCACTGAACTCCGTGAAGAGAGGGGAAGCAAAAACAAGAGAAGCAGCAGCGTGACAGTGTGAGGAGGATGAGGAGTGAAGATGAAGCCTGAGTCACTGACCGGCAGACCGAGCAGTGAATGAAGGATCAATAATGAACCGGGCTTGGGAAAAGTCTGAGCAGGGAAGCAAAATCAGTAAATAAACAAACCAGAGTAAATAAGGGACACAGTCAAGTTAAATTTTCAGAGCTCAAGCCTGTTTTATATATAAATATACACACAGGCAGAACATTTGCTCATCGACACGTGAGTTTTCATCAAGCTCTGGACCTTTCCAAAGTCTGCTCGGGTCCGCGTGATTTCCCAACCTTTTCCTCTTTGAGATGAGTGTTCCCAGCAGACTCCGAGTGGGTTGCACATTAAGAACAATATCAATTCTGGCCTACAATATCTGTGTGTAATCGTAATCCGGCCCTCAGTGCGCTGTCAGGTTACTCCAGCAGAAACTCAGTTTGAAAAGGAATGTGTCTCCAAGTAGTGACAGGAACAATCTTACTTTTATTTGGACTTTTACTGCTTTGCAGAAAATACGAACCTAAGACATTTCATGTTTTGTTTCCTCCTCAACTTCACTTCTTTTGTTAATATGCAGCATGTTTGTATTTTAGAGCTGGAAAACACTCCAAACACGTGTTTTCATCTCAACACTTGACAAACGGAGGATATCGAGGGCCAAAGACTTTCAGGTAAAACTTGGCCCCACTTGTTTTCCTGCACACGCAGGAAGCAGTTAAAGGTCATCATTTTTTATTTCAAAAGTCTCCCCATGTTGTCCACAGGAGGCAGGTCAGGACTATAGGCAGACTATTCCAGATCCCGTACCCTCTTCCTCCTCTTCATGTCTTTGTAAAGTAGTTCTGCTTTGTCTTGTTTAAAAAATATCCTGGAAAAGGTCACGATTGTGATCATGAAGTTCTCAGTCTGGCAGTTATTGAAAAAGAAAAAACAAATTAATTAATTTCCCGTTGGGGATTAATAATGTATTTTTATTAGTTTGTAACTATTCATTAATTGAAATCATTAGTTAAAATGTGATTATGATATTACAAAAATATCAATAAAAAAAAAAAAAAGCTGGAAAATCCATGAACGTCCGATTCCCCACTCTGTCTCCGGATCGCCCCTGTGAACGAACCGCCTCTGCTCTCAGTTTGTTCTTCTGCAGCAGTGATGCAGTCACAAAGGTCAAGAAAACCTTTTCCTCTGACACCGACACGACCCCATAACCATGACAGAGCCTGGACTCCGGACGTGTTGCTGATAACAGTCCCACGTGGTGCTTAGTCCTTTCAGGAAGATCTGGAATGAGTAACTCATCCAGGCACAAAACACATTCCTATTATGTGATGGTCCGTCCTGGATGCCTCTGAGCCCAGGGCCCAAATTAAGGTTTCTTTTCTGCATTTTAAGTGGATTTTTTTAAAATATAAAACAAGGATATCAACCACTGATGACCGTTCTGTGCCATCTGCAGGATCAGGTGTGTCGTCCATCAGAGGTCTGCTCTCCGGTCTTTTGCATGAAGAAATCCCACCAGATTGACTGGTTTCATTATATTCTGCATTGTAGAAGAAAGAATGTGCAGAATCCTCACAATCTGAACATCTCACCACCTTTGCTCCTCCCAGATGCAGCCTTGCAGTGATACTGCCTTTGCACCAAATCATTATTAGATTTACTTGACATCACCTTTTTGAAATATCTTTTTTTTTTCCTTCAGTTACTTACTAGCACTTAATCGGCCCAATGGAAGTGGATGCATACTGACAAATTAAATGAAACCGAAGGGGGGAAAAAAAACATTAAGTATTCCGGGTTCATACTGTCTGCACAGAAAAGTTCAAGGAAGTGTAAAAATAAATGCACTTTTTAAATTTGCATTTTCCATGTCGACCCAACTTTTTTACTGTCATGTACGGGTTGGAAGAAATCCACACACTTGCAAATTGTTTCAAAATTACTTGAAGATTCAAATTGGTCGTATTTCCTCGTGTACACTGTGTTCATCTTGTCACTTTCTCGTTCTGCTAATGCAGGATAATTGCTGATAACCTCACATTTGTAAGAGCACAGCCTGAGCCCGAACTCGTCAGGCCTTCTTGGTGATGTTATGTTTAAGTGGCTCTCTCTTCTGCTCCACAGGCTCAGATCTCAGTGGCTTTTTTTGGACAGTTGACAGCTCACAGCTTTCACAACCAGGCCAAACAGCCACTTACACAGTCAAGCTTTCGTCAGCAGCACATCTGCTTCTCAGGGCCACTAATGACCCCCTGACGTACACCAGTACTGCTGTGGGAGCAGCATTAGAGCTCATTGACCTGGACGCTGCTTTCAGATGACTGAGCGTGACATTCCTGCCGACAATGTCTTAGCCAATATCTTAGACATGTCAATGTATTTGACATGTCTAATGTCTAATATGTATATTTATGAGTGTCTGTGGTTGTTTGTTTATATGTGTGGCCCTGCAATGGACTGGAATTCTGCCCAGCGTCCTTTTCCTTCCATCTGAGAGAGCTGGGATTGACTCCAGCAGACCAGGAAGAAGTGGTCATGCAGATAGCAGTCACTGTGTGTTAAAAAACGATTAGAAATGGGTCTATGTGTTAGAAAAATGATTTATTTCCTGTCACCAAGATATTCCACATCAATCTAAGCTGATGTACTTGACATTAAGTAGGCAGCTTTGTTACGGTTCTGAGTGGTGATCCCAGGATACAGGAGGAGGCGTAGACGGGCCGAGGGTTTCGCGGGTTTATTGCAGAGGATAGAGGGTTTCAGATGTGAAGGGGGCTGATGTACAGGTAGGAGCAGGTAGGAGCCCATACATGAAATCAGGAGTACGAACAAGACCGGTCAAGAGCGGACTGTCGGAGCAGATCTTGGAACCGGCGTCTCTGACAGAGAACAGAAGTTAAGCATGAACCACTTGCAAAGCGATCAAAGTACGGTTATAACTCCCAGACCAGACCAGACCAGACCAGACCAGACCAGACCAGACCAGACCAGACCAGACCAGACCAGACCAGACCAGACCAGACCAGACCAGACACTAACTCAGCTTGAGCCTTTACAATCCAGCATCGATTAGATGCCCTCCCTGTCCTCGTTCAACATGCCAACATGCATGTGCAAAGACATTTTAAGATAATATGTGAGAGCAAAGCTTATTTCTAACTTAGTTTCCAGCCTGTTTCCACCTGAGCACGGGTGCTCACTGAGCACGGATTGTGATGAGGCATATGTGATGTCCTACACGGAGCTAAAACACTACTATGGATATGGTGTAATTTCAAAGCAGCCTTTTATTCTTTTTGTCGTTATATGTTTATATACGAGTCAAACGCGATTCTGTGTTGACAGAATATGGAAAACTAGAGACCTTGTAATGTTGCAATAATGAGGGTTGCGACTGGCTTCATGCAGGCAAAAACAACAAAAACCTTTCAAAATATGTAGCTTGAAACCTAATGAAAGCTGCATTAGTTGTCATTCTTTATGGTGTTATTTTGTTTAAACTGAGTCACCCTCACACCTACACAGGAAACAAGCGGGATTCACACAGAAATGGCACCATAACGATGCGCTGGACATCCCCTCGTCTTCTGCCTCCGCTCTCCAGCTGTGCCTTCAATCATCCACTGAGGGGCCGACAAGTTCAAAGCGTCACAGAAGTTCCACAATCAAAAACAAATCTCTTTCCTTGACTTTGTAAATAGCCAAGACGTCGCTAATGTCTCTGGTCGCTTACTTTATTCAGTGCTGAAGAGACGGTGAGGACACACATGCAGCAGTGCTGGTGTTTGTGGCGTAACCGTGGTTACAGAAGGCCGATGTCATGCGATGCACTGATGTCATCGATGTTGGATGTGACAGCAGGACTCGTGACCTGTCCAGGGTGTTGCCCTGCCTTTCACCTGAAGAGAAAGGCTCCAGCAGGCCCCTGTGAGCCTGAACTGGAATAAGCTGGCATAGACCTTCCCTTGGGTTGTGTTTTGACACTGTCAACATCCTGTTGGTGTAGATGTCAGCTTCATCAGGAGGTCTTGTCCGTAGCACCTGACAAGGCTTCTTCGCCCTGATCTTTGAGCCGTCAGAGCTCCAGCTGAGGAGTTGCTGAACAATGCTAATTGCGTCTTGTCGTGTTGATATGCAAAGGAATCGTATTTGACCACCGAGCAGAACACGTACATGAAAATCGCTGCGGTGATAATGATGCGGAGTAAGACCTGCTGGCAGATAATGTGCTGTCACAAAATCCAGCAGAACAACAAAAAACAAGTGAGTCCTTGTTGCTGCTTAATGAGTAAGACTCCCACTCGTTTTTCACGGAAAGCAGACTGGACAAGCAGATCCCACTTCGTCCACACCATCCACCGCTCCGCTGCACAGAACCAATGAGGTGAACCGGTCTATTTTGCCTTTTCACCTAAACAGTTGGAACCAATGAACATCTTCATTAACTGCACAGAAATGTCAGAGATGCTGCAGTTTGTTGCAAAATAAAAAACCCAGCTAAAGCAGAACAGTAAAAATCTTCCTTCAAGATTGACCAGCTCAGGGGCATCGTTCTGTTAATGAAAGCATTAAAGTTGCTTTATTTATCAGGTTTATAAAGTGAGTTAATCTTTGTTTTGCTGCTACACAAAATGAGACATTTTTATCTTTATATATATATATATATATATATATATATATATATATATATATATATATATATATAAATACATGCTTGGAGGTTAAATTTGGGCAGGCACAGTTTTTTTTTTGTTTTTTTTTTTCCAGTGGATGCAGGTGGGGTCCCTTTTATTTTTGATTGACTTCATAGCACTTCTCCCTCATCTGAACTTTACCTGAAACCCAGATTTCGTTACTTCTTCAACCTGCTGATGACCAGAACCAGTGTCTGCTGAGAATTTACCGCCTCTTTATTAAATGAATCAGAGTAGTTTGACCACTTGCTGAGGCGTGAGGAGCTTCGGCACAACGCTGGGATGACTTCGAGCTTCCAGGGCAACTGATCCTTCCTTAAGAATATTTTACTTTCAAACTAGAAAGAAAATTTTGAAACTAAAAAAAAGACACGTTTACTGGTTTTTAAATACATTTACTGCCCAGGTTGTTGGCGATTTCTTCCCACAATAAAACTTTGCTCTTTATGTCACAGCCCTCTGAGCACCTTGGGGGCCCAAAAGTGTACTTCCTGATTTTTGATATTTTGATTCCCAATTATTGGTCAGTTGTACGGCGAATTGTACGAAACTTGGCCAGAATTTGATTTAAATGATCATTTTTAAAATGACATTGTCCTCTCTGTTGCAAGGTGCATAGATCAGAGAGATGCACAGGTCACCTTCAGGACTTTTTTGTTTATTTTTATGATTTCTATTTTAACCACATAGTGTCATTTTGACCTATTATAATGCTTTTCCCATGAATACCTAATAAAATGAAGCCTCTGTCTTCAAATTACAGGGAAAATAGGTTTTAGGTTTGATGACTCCCCCAAACCTTGAAAACGGCAAGCAATAAAAAATCTGAATACCAGAAAAATGGTCTTGGTGTGTTTGGATTGCTCTAAAAGAGTGATGTGAATGTGGTTGAGAATATATCTTGTGTGTTTGTGTGATACCGGAGTCACCCATCCATCATCTATATCCATTCATTCCAATTCAGGGTCATAGGAAACTCCTTGGTCCACTAGAAGACCCCTATCGGGTGTCTTTGAGCAAAAGGCAGGGGTATACCCTGGACAGGTTGCCAGTTCATCGGTGCCCATAAATGTACAAACACACTCACATGGACCATTTAGAGTCACCAAGTAACCTGACAAACGTGTTGGGCGGTATCCAGAGAAAAGCCGCACAAACATGAGGAGAACATCTCATCTCCACACAGAAGGACCTGCTGGGACTTGAACCAGGAACCTTCCTGCTGTAATCCAACAACCGCAAGGCGACGGTGCTGCCACAAACTACACTTTGTTCACCGAAACAAAATCCCAAAGTGCTTTACAAAATGCAGCAATTTGGGAAAAGATTTGATGTGGTGAAATAAAAAAAAATATATCTATATATAGAATTTTTACTACACTGTCATGAGGGGGAGTGTTTGGGATTTACGGGTAAAAGGAGTACGCTTATCAAATTAACTCATTACTCCAAATATAAAAATGCATGGAAAGCAGTGTTGGTATTAATTAGTGACCTAGTCAAGGCTGTAATATTCCAAAATATTCCACATTGCACCTCAATTCTGGAAAATATTTCTTTTTTTTTTTTTCCCCTTTGAAAAAAAGGTCTGTGGTTCTTATGAGAAAAAGGGCATAAAAAATGTAAATAATAATGATAATAACGATGAACTTTGTCTGTTGTTAGGCCTGAGGCTGTTTTGAAAAGATTTGATGTGGGGGAAGGAAAAAAATAGCCATCCATCCATTTTCTATACCCGTTTTAATCCCGTACAGGGTCATGGGGGTCTGCCGGAGCCTATCCCGGCTCATTACAGGCGAGACGCTGGGGTGGAAAAAATATATGTATAACATTTTTATTGCATTTTAATGAGAGGACCATTTTAAAGGTGCCCCAAGGGTTAAACTCTTACTTCACCAAAATCAGCATTATCTTGGTCCTCCGTCAGGTTCTCTGTGCTTGGATGCATCGTGGTGTTGTTACAGAGAGCTGAAGTTAAATTCATCACATTGAGCAGGAATGACCACGGGGAAAAAAAAGGGAATGACCACGCTTTCCAGAGTGGAGCAGAGCGTCCGGCTCTGTCAATCCAAATCTACTGGACCTGAAGGGTTGTTTTGAAGATGTGACAGCACATGTGGGATAAATGTACCTTCTGTCCAAGTTTGATTAAATACTAGCAGGGACAGTACTGCCAATCAAAATTATTGGTGAGGACATGTCTCTGCCGTCAACAGCTAAATGTACACCTCTGGGGAAAACTAAAATATCTCCCGATTTAATGTACCGTATTGACCTAAAAATGAGACGACCCTCCTGGCAGGAGAAGCCCCCGCCCTCTTTTTCCAGGACAAATCTTTTGGAAATGAAATTTTTGAGGACCAAATATTGTCATGTCTTTCTTTTTTGGTCCAGATGTGAGTGTTTTCCTATAAGTTAATGACGTAATGACCAGACTCTTCTCTGCCACGTCTGGTGGCATGTGCACAGGGTGACACACTTTGTGTGTGTCGAATGTACCGCTTCTTTTTCTTGAAGAGATATTTACTAAATGTGTCAAAATATGTTCTGGATTAGAAATCAAATAGAAACATTTACTTTTAAGATGTCATTAAATAATTTATTGGGCTTGCTCAACATAAATTAGGTGTTTTTTAGTCTGGTTGAGTGTTTAAGAAGCTCAGGCTCATGAGACCTCATTGGATAAAAGTTGAGACAATCAATGACGAGGAGCTGGGAAGAAAGATGAAGAAAATCAAAACAAAATCAAAGATTTTGCTCAATTCGAAAGGGAGTCGTCAGAGTCTTCAGCTCAAATTTAGGTGAGGAAATGTGGAAACTGCAAAAAAGTAAAAGCTTCTCTGCAAAAAAAAAAGTTCTATATCTTACCAATCTTTGTCAGATTTTGGGCCTCATGTGTTAAATTATTAAAAAGAAACACTTTTCAGAATATTTGTATTTCCCAGATAATACATTTGAGCAGAATAAAACTGAATTTTAAATCAACATATTGGGAAAGGGAGGCTGGTAAACAAAACGGTACTAAGGTTTAACAAACAGGATACTTAAAGGTGGGATGAGGTAAAAAACAATCATTTCAAAGTAAAAAGGAAAAAACATAAAGTGGTTGAAGGGGGAATTAAAAAAAAACTTTTCTACCTGCCTCCCTGTGAGGAGCTGGAATGTCACCGTCTTGAAGAACATGCTCAGGTTGAGATTCTGTGCCACCCTTTTCATCACCAAGTCTTACAGTGCTGCGCTGAAGTCTGTCAGGGGTCTGCACCTGTGTGTTTATCCAGAGGAGAGAGGTTCCTAAAACAGAACTCCACGTCCATCTTCTTCCCGCTGCAAATTCAAATGAGACATTTTCTCTTTTCGCCTTTTGGCCATGACGCATATTAATAAGCTGGGAAATGTTGCTGGGAGGTTACAGAAGATCTTTTTTAATAGCAGGAAGAAACTGTGTATCGTCTGAAGAGCCATGAGGTCCTCTGATGTGCGGGACGAGGAGATGAGTGGCTGGCCCACCCAGTGGACTGAGGACAGGAAAGGTTCATCAAACACTGGTCCCAGGTCCGTCTCTGAGCTGACAGTGTGGACAAATGACATATCCATTTTTGAATGGGTTTAAAGCTGCCGTATGTAACAATCACACTCCAGAATATATAAAAATCAACAGAAGCCCTATTAAACACCATATTCTGCCACGGTAAACATATTAAACAGATAGCTCTGCTGGGGGGGCAGACTGGCAGGCCTTGTAATACCACTGAAGGTCCAATAAATCATTGTGACATTCGCTCTGCCTTTGAACGGCTCGACATTAGTTGAGAAGAGGACGTTACGCTGGTTGCACTTCCTCAACTGACCACTGGGGGCTGGTTCCAAATACAAGTCGGTCTCCGCTGACCCCTGCGTTACAAAACGTCCCCCAGCTGAACCAGATGGTCCTGTTACCTGTTAGGTCTTCAGTGCTGTGAGAGTCTCACATGTACTCCTGCCTGCCCACGCTCCAACTGCAAACCCCACCTGTCTCTGGATGCCTGAATCAGTTTTGTCATTTCCATTTTATCACTGTTATAAAAGCCCCCCATACTATAACTGAGTCTCTGTCTGGCAGAGACTCCTGTGCTCCTGAAACCATCCACCTCCTGAACTCGCAGCCTGATTCTGTCACTTTTGAAAACAACCCTTTTTTTTACCTTTTGAGCCCCAGTGTGTCCGAGTTTACTCTCTTGGGTCCATTAACTTGCCAAACTCCGTATCGGAAATAAACCTTTACAGCCTGATTCAAGAAACAGTTTTTGTCTCCATAACTGGATTTCACATCTAATAAGACTCTAGTACCACCCATCAGATTGGTCAGCTCTGATTTCACCACCAAAATGATATTTCAAACCGGAAAATTCACGGTCAACGTTCGCCAGCAGCCGGTAGTAACAGCTTACATTGATTGACGCAGGGTGGGCGTGTTCCAGTTGGCTTCATTTGTTTGCCCGTTTACAACATGCCGCATGTGGTGACATTGCGGATCGTCTGTCCAAGTCTAAGGTTCACCCAGTAAAATATTTCATTGTTACCGTTTTACTCCTAGGTGTGTGCTCATCACTTTCACATTAAATGTGCAGCAGCTCGGGTGGCCGCGTTACTCTCACATTGTGTAATGTGCGAACCCAAAGTCAGGCTGTGAGACGAGTGAGCTGCAAGCGCTGAGGACCAGTAGACCGCTTCACCACTACCAGATAAAAGATCTGAACCAAACTGAAATGAAAGTGTTTAGAAGAAAAACAAAAGATGCAAAACAACAGTTTAACATTAGGGCTCCTGACCCTTGATGGAAAGAGCCGTTAGATAGTGAGAAGATGACGATCTTCTTGGTGGTTCTTCTAGACTGGTAAGTGCTGTTGTTTATATGTGCCGGGGGGGGGGGGGGGGGGGGGGGGGGGGGGGGGGGGGGGTTATTACATACTGTGCCTTTACAGCAGTAAAAGAGTGCTTGGTGTCCATTCGAGCTCCTTCCTCCCATTTTCCTCCATCTATTTCTTCTGTCATTCTCATACCTTCCTCTTCTCACTGCTTTCCTTTCATCCTTCCCTCTGTTTTGTGCCTCTCTCTGACTCTCTCCATCCTTATCACAAGGTAACAGAGTGGTTTCGCAGCACAACTTAGAATCACTCAGCAATAGGCCACGAGTCACTCACTCCCTTTCTCAGCGCAGTAGTTGCTTCTTAATCTCTTAATTCTCACATTGTCTAATTTGCAGGTGAGTAAATGGCACTGGAAGGGCAGCACCACTTGCTGATGTTGTTCTCACTTTCACTGCAGATCTCGTTATCACCCTGCCTCAGCATGATGGTGGCTTTGTTGTGGGTGATTGAGAAGCTACTCTGTCAAGTATAATGGCCTTAAATGATGACCACCTACATTTGTGTGTTCAGAACCGTGGTAGGGCGTAATCCAGGGCCACTTTTAGTAATAAACAACTGTTTCTCAGACCATCATGAAGTGGACTATGCAGCAAAAACAATGTGCACGTCTTCAAGCAAATATAAATGTGTTATGAGAATTGCTGAAGTGTGATTTATGGTTCTATTTTCAACTTTGCTTGCATATGAGATCTATGTCATTGTTGGCAGTTGTACTCTTTCTCTGTTATTTGTGCCGCTCTATTATAATACTTCTGTCTACTAATTATCTATCTTTCTACCTGCCTTTCAAACAATAAAAAAAGATGTAAAAGCAGAGAATACACAGAAGGAAGTGATAAATGGACCACATTTGTTGTGGTCTACGTGGACCTGATGTGTAGTAACAGTTCAGGAGAGATCAGCGGTGGAGGTCATAGAGGTCATAGGTCCCTGCTATAACGTCAGTTTGATGCAGAGGCATAAACCATGCTTAAATTACATGCGTGTAAACAGTGTACAGTGTAAAACCAGAATACTGGGGTTTTTAATTAACCTTCTGGGTTTTTCTTTGTAAGTCTTGATTTCACTTATGAAGACTTTGCTCTTCAACTACGATTATCTGCTGTTTGTGAGTTACCTGGTTTGCACGTTACTTATTATGTGTTGCTTTAACTCTGATTTATGTTCCTACGTCGGGTTAATGCCAAAGCAGAGCCTCTCTGTCGACCTGAACCCCCCTCCGCAGAGCCTCTCCGTCACCTCATGTGCACGTCAAAAATGCTCTAACTACCCGGCAAGACACAGACGGCGAGGGCTGCGACTGGTCCTCTGCGCTGCATCATTGCCGGTACTTTGCTTTTCCACTTTGTCCCTTCTGCTAGACTCGTTCACAGTGTACAGACGTCTCCTCGCACGACTTCTTTTTCATTTACAGTGTGACATTTGCAATAAAAACATTGTCTTTTCCATCTTCATCCATTCCTACTTCAACAACGCCGTCTCACGTGATTTAAAGAAAGATCCTTCAGAAACTCGACCCCCCCTAGTGTTTTGGTGTTTAATTGCATTGTCACGCTTTGTGACACAAAGACCTCAGCGGAGAACTTTGAAAGGTAAACGGTGGCGTTCGTCAAGTTCACGGAGCAGCATCAACCAGACTTTAGGTTCAGCTTCCTGACTGCTGCCAGCTGTGAGTCCTGAACGCCGTATCTATATATAATCCTGATTTTCCTTTCTTGCCTGCTGGTCTGCCATTATTCATTTCTACTCCTTCTAGGGCTTCTTGTGCTCCTGGTATTTCATCTTGAACCAATTTGTTTCAGCTTTTTGGATTCATCCTGCACTTGTGTTTGTCTCCCCTGTCTGTAAGTCTCCTGTATTCAGATCCTGGACACATTCCCTTGTAAAACCTGGTGGATCTCCATCAGGGTTCATGAATAGAGACTTTATCAACCTGAAAACATTTAAAAACCATGTCTCCCATGGCCCAATTACGTGTTTCACATGTGTTTCACATACGTTTGTAACATGTTTTCTCATATTAAATTTAAGATGTGCAAAATCAGATGCACATTTAGTCACATGGGATCAATATGTTTCTGCACAAGTGAATTTCATGCATTCCTTTTTGTCTTTAGGGGAGCTGAAGTGTTGTGCTTCTTTCCTTAGAGGGACCTGGAGGTAAAAATGAGGTTGTTCCTCTCCGCTGGGTTTGTCTGCCTGAGATTCTGTGGTTTCAATCTGTCACCCCAGAAGACATTTAAACAAAGCCAAAATCGAAGGACACATGCGGCCTTAAAGTTATTTGGATGGAGACTGTGACACATGATGGTGCAGCTATCAAAGCAAGAGACTTGAAATGCTTTGATAGTGGCTGTGGGTTGACATTTAGTCGTAATGGGTCGCTTTTCAGCCACAAATTTAGAGATTTTATGCTGTTGGGAAAAGAAAAGTGAACAGAATCTGTCTGAGTACAAATTCGGTCACAAATCTCAAGTCAAGTCTTAACTTGGGAGCCTCGAATTCCTAAACCCTCCAAATCCTGTGGTGGCGGGACAAAAAAAGTAACTTCATTGACAGTCAGTGGAATATCCTGCTGCACCCCAAACGTCAATACTGCGGTTTTGTTTTTTGTTTTTTTCTGAGTAAATCCACCGCTGTTCTCATGTGTTGCACTTTGCTTCTATTTACAAACACTATGTAGACCATAATTAGCTCCGCTGAGCTGACTGACGTTATCTTGTTAGTTCCCAGCAAGAAAAAAGCTCCTCTGTAACATGTTATTTTCACAACGCGTAAAGTAGCAGAGCATGAACTCTCAACATGTCCAGCTTGATTACAAGAGGACTACTTTGGTACAGAGTGGGTTTGAAATGGGTAAATGGCCACATGTGTCTCAACACGCCGTGATGGGTGGCTTCATGCACAAAACACGCACACATGCATTTTACACATTTTACGTATCAATCTATCGCCTCAGGAATTTAGCAGGAATTTAGAAGGAATGTGTGAAAGCAAAAGCCATATTTCACTCAACGTGATTACAGATCTTTCACTTAGAGGGAACAAGTGACAGGCTGTGGACAGACTGGGAAGTCAAGAGAGGGAATAAAGCTAACAGAGAAAAGGAGTGAAAGCAGAGACGTCTGTGAAGTCAATGACGGCTGTGCCTCTGCTCCAGCGCTTCTCAATTTATTCAGAAACTGACACTTTTGATATTTTTAAATCATTTATTCTGCATGGCATTATGGACCACTCTCTCTTTTACAGTGTACATGATTTGACAGAGTACTGAGTGGAAGCACAGTCCTGTGCCTGCCTTTGAAGACATTTTAAGTGGGATCTTCACTCAGTATTGATTTTCTCAGTTTGACAAGTCTTTTTTCGAATCTCAGACACTCTCTGTAATGGGCATTGGTTCTTTTCTTTCTTCAGTAATGTGGTAACTGCCTTATTTGTTCTTCATCCGTTGGATCTGTTTTGTTTGACACAAAAGCTTAGCAAGTATTTAGCTGACAGAGTAAGCAGTTGGAAAATATGCCAAAAAAATCTCAATAAAGCTGAAGTGATGCACAAAGTTCCATCATCTCCTTTTCAAATGCAGTTCTGAGATTAAGCACTGGATATAACTTCATCTCGCCATCCACAGTCCAAGACGGCTTCTTTAAAGTCCACTAGGATTTTAGGCAGGTTTGTTTTACAGGAGTTCTTGGTAAAGTGATGAGGCTGGAACTGCACCAGGGCCGACCTCCTCCTCAGCCTTGTCAGCCTTGTCAGCCGCTGTGTCTCCATTACAGTGACGGACCTGGATCCCCTGACCCAGAAAACTAGCACTCCATGCCACTTGGTGGAAGTGATGTGACATTTTTACTGTTTGCCAACTGCAAAAAAAAAAAACAGAGGAACACAAACATGCAACAAAGAAGATGAAAAAGAAGAAAAGCCAACAAGAACAACTAGTTCAACATAGCAGGAGCTGAGATGATTGCTGCGTTTCTATTTGATTCAATTTGAGTTTGCTTACACGGTGATGGTTATGATGAATAAAAAGAGATTTGAACTACACATCTTTTGTGTTACATTTTCTGTCTTAATGCATATTGGTTTGAGTTTTCTGTCCTGATGCTTTGACATTTTCCTTTGTCCACATGTCTCCTTTTTACAACTTTCCCATTTTGTTTATGCTCACTCCTAGTTTATACACACTTGGTTGGGAATAAGCAACATCTTTTGCCACATAACTACACAGAACTACACAAAAGCAATTTGTCCTTGTAATTTTAGAAAGAAAGGACAATAGAGTAGCTGACTTCAGAGCAAAAATAATGAGTCAACAGACCGTCAATAAAAAAGTAGTGGAGTCAAAATTTAGTTTCAAATGTATTGGAATGAAATTAACAAGTACAAAAAAATTCTGACGTGAGACACAGATACTCAGAACATGTACCTAAGTATAGCATTTCAGAAAATTTACTTTGCACTGGTGTTGACACAAAACACAAACCAGCCCCCTCCCTAAAATTATCTTATGAGGGGGGCACACTAATCTCATCTTGATAGAAAAAGTGTTACAGTCCAAGTGTAGACCCAGTCTGCTGTCTGAGGCCATGAGTTGATCATTGTTTTCATCAGTGCTGTTTCTTTACTGTGACTTCTAAATCCTCTCTGAAACTCTTTAGAAGAGGGAAGAGACATGAAGCAAAAGCAGAAAGAGAAAGGATGAATGTGTGCTTAGTGAGCTTATAAAACAAAGGGCTGTGACTGTATTTGGAGACACTGACCCAAAGTAAAAAAAAAACTCTTAGGGAGATGAACTGCACATCTCGAGAATGAAAGATTAAAAAAGAGCCTAAAAATGAGTCTTTTCTTGGTAAGGAGGATTTAAGCACACTCCCAGAAAATGACCAATGACATCATCATTCGTTTTTCTCTCCCTTTGTCTCTTTTCCTCATTCAGGCTCTGCAGTTTTACCCAGAAACAGACCAGTGAGTCCAAGCTGCCTCCCCTCCCTCACAGCTTCCCTTTTAATGAAAAACTAAAGATGTTCCAGACCATTCTGCGTTCATCTGAGTCTATCACAATAACTCTGCAAACTGACCCTTTTAGTCCATTATCACTGCTGTGGGTGTGCGTTTGTCCATATATGCAGTGATTCCTTACCTCCTCAGAAGTCCTTCATAAGTGAGAACAGAGCCATCAGGTGTCCAAATGTAGAATTATTCCACCTGAGCCACATAACGATAAAAGTCCTGACAGAAGAGCTGACTGGAAAACATCTATCTGACATCAACTCTCCTGACCGAGTCGTTCCCTGAAGAACGGTCCTGTACATCTTACATACATAAACACAACTTTTCACAGCTGTCACTGGGCAGTTCACCATCTTTCAGTTCTGAGGTTTCGCTTATCAAGACATGAGAAAAATCATCAGATCTTAAATTGAGGGGAATAAAGTCACAGCTGAGCAACAACAGTAAAACACCGTAAACAAAAAAAGCACAACTGACCCCTAAAGTCTGGCTGCTTTTATAAGTGCTCCGATCTATCAGTCACGGCACAATTCGTGGTCCCTGGCATGTTTGGGCATGGCATACCTGTACATGCATGTGGAGGAGGGCGTGCATGCAACAGCATGATCACTGAAGTAGTCTGCAGACTTTGATTAAACCAGCGAGGCTCGTGATAACAAACGTACAAGTGGTAATCACGCTCAAGTACGACTGCAGTAACGTTACTGCAGGCCAGTGGAGGGGTTGGGAAGGGGAGGGTCAATCATTGCCAGCGGTTTTGCTCCAACCTCCAACTATGTATGTCACAAAGGGACATACGTGTGGGCCATGTTTGTTCGGTCACTCCCTAGTACCCATTCTTTCACCACTCCATATACATAATGCAGTGCAGATCCCCACTGGCAGAAATGAAGCTGTATTTGTTCTAATCGTCTACCAAAGCTCTGAGCCTAGGCAAATGTTACTTAGGGCTCTCTGGAGGGTGGCTCGGCTGGAAGAACCATCTGATCCAGCTGCCAGGACTAGCACCCAGCCAGTGCTGTAGAGTCCATCCACAGGTTAGCCCAGGTGCCTAGACAGCATGTCTATTTGGGCTCCATCATGGGTTCCTTAAAATGTCATTATCATGAGCCCAAAATGGGAAGCCTATTTCTGCAAAATATATGGGCCCAATGAGGGATACAAGTAAACCGAATGGGCTTGAGGTTAGAAAGGGGCAGGTTTTGTGGGTTCTACATACTTTAAACCAGTGTTTTCCAACCTTGGTCCTCGGGGTACACTGTCCTGCCTGTTTTACATGTTGCCCTACTCTAACACACCCTGGCTCAAAGTAGTGGACCATTGACAGACTTGTGCAGACATTGATGACGAGCTGACAGTGATCCAATCACATGTGTTTGGGCAGGGATGATAAGAACTGTTTTAAATAACAAATATTATCATTAGTAAATGTACTGGTTGAGACCCACCTAAAATCACAGTTGTGCCAGCCCCTAGTGGTCAAACGCAGGTAGGTTCACCATGGAACCTGTGGACTAATCATTCTGCAGCCTACTTTTAGCTTTAGTGTGGTGCATATATAAATGCTGGCTTGATAGAAGCATTTGCCCTTGTGCAGATGTTAGGTAAGCTTCGTCCTTGGATCCTTCCAGGTCCACATAATAAATAATAAAGTATGAGCCAGGTCCCGCTCAAGGTTTCTTCCCTCTTACAGGGGGGGGTTTCCTTGCAGTTTTTCTCCCACTATGGGAGTTTTTACCTGCCGTTGTTTATGTAATAATTGCTCAGGGATCATGTTCTGGGTCTCTGGAAAGATCCTAGAGATAACTTGTGTTGTAATAGATGCTATATAAATAAAATTGAAATGAATTTAATTGAATAATCGACTCTCTCAGGAAGGATTATTATGCTGGCCTGGAAGAAAGCATAATGCTCCATGAGGTCTTTATTTACAGCTCACAAGTCAAGTCCAGACAGTGCTAAGCAGTAAGTAGTTAAAGTGCTGGCAGCTAGTCGTTAACCCTACCCAGTTCTCCCTCAAGTAAAATGTGCCTCTAATTCTGCATACATTTGTGGCTTCATGTAATTTTATCTGATGAGGTACACAAGAATGAACTCCCCATGCAGTTGTTAAGTGGTTGAAATCTAGGCATTAAAACCAGACAGTAAATATGTTTATTTGTGCTAAAAGGTCGGACATTTTAACGTGGAGGTCAGTGGAGATCGGGTCACTTTCTTAGCCACTGCCAAGTGGTCATTCAAGGAACTGCACACATGAAGTGTGGAGGCAGACATAAAAAACAATGGACTAACCATTAGGTCCAGTGACTCACTGCTTTCTAAAAAGAAGTTTTGAAGCCTCTGTTTCTTCTTATGACTGCTGGCATGTTGGGAACACGCTCACCGCATGTCAATCAAAGTTAGCCGTGGCTACCAGCTCCTTCAGCTGATCCCCACCGAAAAAGCTGCAGAGCTGCCAGCAGACATCTACAGCGGAACATGCAACGTTGAAATCAAAATGACTGTCGCGTTCAGATGACGCTGGGCTAGTACAACCTGCACAGTGCTTTGATAAGCTTGGCAGCTGTCGACTATGGATGAGGATGTGATGAAGGCTAGCCATTGGCTAAGCCGACTGTCGCTCAATCAGTGATATTAGAAATAAATGTTTTGCTTTATATAAACTCTCCTGACGTGGTAAAAATCTGCCTTAATTTCACCATATAATAGAAACGAAGCAACACCCTTATCTTGACTGTTATTGGCCGAGTGCACATGTTGTTTTCCACCAAAGAGGTGTTACTGCGAAGATGTCGTTCGGCTCTGCACGATTCACGTGAATGCCATTTGGATTTAAACGGCGAATGTCACTGAAAAGCGACGAGTTTGCAGGTATGTACTTCTGCATGAGTCTCAACCCGGACATTAGATGGTTGGCACTTGATCGTGTCAGAGTACCAACCCAGGTGTAGTCCCTGGACCATGAGTTTTCATTTTCTTTTCACATAAGAGACAGCAGCACTGAACAGTATCTGGACAGCTGCTGCCACCACCTGGCAGAGATTTGAATTAAAAAAATTATACTCACTTGGAATTGAGACCCACATTTTCAGAATGTATGAAACTCAAATATTTGTTTTGGTTTGAAAGCTTTAATTTTTAACACTCAAACGCGTTTTTGACTGTCTGGCACATCTACACGTTTCCATCTATGTTGTTTTTTGGGGGGTGGAGCCTATTCCGTCCATCATCAGATGTTACACCTGGGAAGGTCACTAGTCAATCACAGGCTCACAAGTGATTTTAAAATGTTTTTTTGGTCAATTTAATACCTGCTAAAAGCATCTGTTTAGTATTTTTTCATATATACCAGAATTTCAGCATCTTTGAAGAGTTTGCACTGAAGCAATCCTTTTGCCAGCCAGCCAAAATGCATTGAATTATTTTCCTGTACAAGGGTGAGTTTATGTAATATCCCTGCTGGTTGCTTCAGTTGAATTTATGGACTCAGAGAAACCGTGTTCCTTTGTGTTCCGCTCGTCTTTTCTTCCGTCCTCTTCCAGCAGAGTCTGTTCATCTGGAGGAAGATGAAAGGATGACATTTGCTCAACGATATAAATACATGGAGAGAGAGAGGGTTGAGGCGAGGCCGTGTAGGAGGGGAGATATCCTTGGGGCAAAAGAAGGACTAGGAGAGAGGGGTGAGACGACCACAGGGAGGAGAGGAGGTGGAGGGTGAGGGCAAGAGGGGGCTGGAAAACTAGGAGTCGAGATGGAGAAGAAAGAGAGGGTGAGAGAGGAGACAACAGGGAGGAGTAGAAGAGCAGAGAGGAGAGATGGTGATAAAACATGATCATGAAAATGAGATTTCCACCACATATTATTCCAACTATCAGCAGAGCATGCAGAGGTTGGGGTGCAGCCCAGACACTGATGTGTTTGTGTTAGAAACGTGCACATGTGGTCGCTGCCCACGCTCATTTGTATGCATTTGCATGCATGCCTCAGTGTGTGCGAACTGTTCCAGAGTTTTGTCTTTTGGATCTTATGAGCTCATTTGTCTACTTTAGCAAAAAAATCCTGCGTGCCTTCAATGCTGCTCGCAGTGTGTGTGTGCGTGCACTCCTAATATCATGCACCTTTGCTTGTTGAAGTACATTTATATGAAGCACCAGTTAACCTTTCTTTCCTGTCTAAAGCCATGGCGTTGTGACATTTTATTAACTGTGGCGGTTGATATATTACCACACTCCCCACAGTAAGATTACCCCTCTCTCCTTCCCAATAGGTCTCCTTATCGCTCCCCTCTGCTCCTTCCCTCTTTCTCCTGCTCACTTTGCTTTCAGCCCCCTCCCTCTCTCTCCACTCTGATAAATATATTTCCTCCCCCTTACTATGTGACGGCACCCACTAAAGTAATTACATAAGGAGAGGGGTAAAGGCCAGTGGAAAACTAAGCATCAGGGGATGAAGATGTCAGTGTGAGACACTTTCTGAGTAGGAATCCCCAGGAGAAACGTGAGCGTTGAGTGACAGGAAAGAAGAACGAGGCTGAGACGTGCAGAGACAGAGAAAGTAGGCAGTCGTCTCTGGTTACCAGCGATGGCAGTACCACAGTGGTGTCCAAGATGCACAGAGGATGTTAATGAGGGCAACTTCCAACGCACCACTAGCTGTAAGAGCTGTGTGGGTGAGAGAGTCAAGTGGAAATTCTTGTAAGGACTGTTGCTGTGATGCTGCTCAGACGTGATACTAAGTGTTCAACAATTTTAACTCAATAAACAGAAGAAAAGAGATGGGGTTTGAAGTGGTATGTCCTATTTATACCAGAGTCTGTGTCACAAATATGGACTGTATAAGAAGAAGTGGACAATCTCCCTGTGACATCATCCATAAGTGTCTTTGAAGCCTCTGTTTACTCCGACTGCACGGTACCTTGTTGCAAATGCCTGAAACGAGCCTGGGGAACCAGCTAGCTACCCCCCCCTCAAGACAAGCCCAGTTAGATACTTCAGCTGGGCTAAAATAGCTTATGCTAACCTAAAAAATGACATCAGAAACATCAGAAACGAGCGCTGCATTCACCCGACGCTCGGTAAGCACAACCTGCACTTCTAGACCAGCACACATGCAGTCACTGCGGTCTGTTGACAAAATGAACAACAAAACAAAACGTATTCTCTTTACATAGGAAGGATTTTGCTTTGTTAAGTCTTTATTCACAGCTCAGAAGTCAATATGGTACAAAGCCGTAAGTGGCAAACGTTATGACGCCAGCCATCGGCTGTGCCAGCCGCCACTTAACAGACAGCACCTCTTATTTTACATACATTTGTTGTTCTGTATACTTTTGCCTGATGTGGCAAAAAACAGGCTTTTGAACTAGACTATAAATATATTTATTTCAACTGCAAAGTTGGACATTTGAACATTAAGGTCAGTGGAGATTGACATGCTTGTTGTGCCAGCCCCTAGTGGTCAGCAGAGGAACAGCAGGTTTTCACGCTACTGCGCTGGCTTTAACCAGGTAGTTGGTGTGCTGGCAGTTTCTGTCACCACATTCACACTGAGTGATACGGCTGAGTTTAGGTCCGTACAGTTCAACATTGTACTTCCTAACCTTACTTTTATTTTTGGTTATTACTGTGCAGGCTGGATGGCTCAGTTTGGATCGTTACAGTCAGGTTTGGAATGATAAGTCCTGATCTATCTGTTTCCATTACCCGGAGTGACGGCTGGTTGGTTGCAGCTGCCTGTGTGGTGTAACAGCTTAACAGTGTCTCCAGTCAATAAAATCAAGGTAAAAAATGCAGTTCAATTAGGAAGCGCCAACGGTGAAGGACACAATTTATTAATTCATCATGGCAAGAATTAACCGAGCTTTGTGTAGGAAACATCTCAAAATGATGCATCTTATGGACAATAGACCTTTTGTTTTTGTTTCCAGCCCCACTTTAAGCTACTTTTCCACTGGTTTTTTGTACTCCAGCAGAAAAGTGACAAAATCCAGTATCGAATGGGGCACTTATTTTAGTACTGTTTTCATCTTTTGATGATGGAAACACAAATAATTACATCCCATACTGTACTGTACCTAACTATATCAAATTATAGTTATAGGCTAACAGATCTTAGGCTTGGATGGGGGCTGGGGACAAGAAGAGTGGGTTTGCCCCATCCTAACCCACAACATCCCAAATCCACCTGTAGGTCTTTCATATGGACAAGCTCGTTTGCTACAGACATTGTGTAAGCTCTTGACTTTGTAACATGTCTCCCATCAATAAAATATTTATGAGAATACAACTATTGGAGCAAAAGGGAGGATAAACAAAATAAGGGTGGGTAACCCAACAAAAATAACTTGTGCTTGGTCACCCACTGACAAACTGACTACATCACCATCTCCAGTTGACTGGAAGTCATATCAGTCAATTCCGACCTTCCTATGTCCAACAAGAGGGTCTCCATTAAACCAAACCCATTTGTTTTTTGGGTTTTTTTAATAAGAGTTTGGGTTTTTTTTTTAAATAAGAGGAGACAGGAAAAGAGACAGATGACATGCAGCAAAGATCCCAGGCCCAGATTCGAACCTGGGTCACATGCGTCTTAAGCATCTGCACATGGCTGAAACCTCGACTCCAAGAATTTTGTGTCTCTACGTCTTGGAGATAATGAAGCAAATGCTAAACAATCTGATTTCTTTTAGCTGCTGAGTTGGGTTGCAAAAAGATTTCCTGGGAATTGATTTCAGTCTCAGCGTATTTGGAGAACATTAAACATAAATGACAACATTTGTTCTCCTTTACAGATGACATAACTAAATAAAATATGCTTTAAAACGATTTCTTTTTTATGAATAACCAGCTGACAATAAACAGACTATCGTAGACATAAATGGCAGTAACTATACTGTCACACTGTTTATCATTCTGAAAATGCTGTCTCCTGTGTGAGCTGATTTAAAGAGGCTTTGGGGTTTATTCCCATTTATTTCCCACACAGTTTTCTTCTGTGTACCCTGGTTTCATCGCTCAATCCAAATAACATGTTTGTTAGGCTACTAGGTGATTTTAAAATTGCCCATGTGAGTGTGAGCAGGGGTAGTTTGTTTGTCTATACGAGGCCCTGTGATGGACTGGCGAAGCTGACTGTATCCCTGCCTTTTGCCTGTAGAGAACTGGGACGGAGCCCAGCAGACCACAGAGGAGATAGAAGTGGGTAAAGATGATGGATGGCTGGAATTTTCTAAAGGAAATCTGGAGTCAATAAACAACGTGTCAATCGTGTTTACTGACTGACTGAAGCAACTTTCACTGTCCCTTTATCCCAATGATACACCGCCATTACAAAATTCTCAAAATTCATCACGTTTCACTGTGAGCCTCACTAATATTGTTGGTCTCCACAATAACACAAATAAAAAAGGACCAAATCCTAATATTTTATGATCAGTTCTATGGCTCTGTATAAAAAATGCAGGTATTCATCAAGCAGTGTCTGAGGCTGGAGGCAGGAGGCTGGAATTGTGGCTGGAAGTGTTAGACCCAATAGGATCCACTGAGAAAACTAATAATCATAATGATAAGAAATATTTCTAAAGCTCTTTTCATACATAAATATGTAGGACAAGGTGTTTTACATATTTCAAATCAATACAAGCTAAGAAACAGATTACCCCCCCCCCCCTTTCAAAAGCCCCTCCCACATAATTCCCATTTTAACAAACATAAGCTCGATTCCAACCCATCAATAAACTGCCCCCTAGCACAGCACTGATTAAAATAAGTCTGCAAGTATTACACTCGGTGGTGGTGGTGTACCGTGTGCGTTGTTTTACAATTTAAAATAATTTTAACCAAGGTTTATTAGTGTTAGGGACTTTTGGGACCTTTTGTTTCCATAAACCAAAAGAAAAAGGCACTAGTCCTATTTAGTAAACTCGGAACGTGATAGCTGTCTAATGAAAATATAGTGTGAAGTACCTTAGTTTTGCACAGTATCTCCTTGTAGCACAGAAATAATCTTTTGATCAGTTTTTATAGACATTTTTACTG
The DNA here is from genome assembly GCA_014839995.1 of Xenentodon cancila. Lineage (NCBI taxonomy): Eukaryota > Metazoa > Chordata > Actinopteri > Beloniformes > Belonidae > Xenentodon > Xenentodon cancila. Next base: position 27,889,425 of record CM026198.1, on the reverse strand, counting down.
AGCAAATCTGAACTAAACGTTTGGTTAAAACTGAACAAACACTTAGCTAAGCCAGACAAGGACAACATATACTGCTCAGTCCCAGAATATAACGTTTAATGACATTCTGCTTCGTCCTGCTGATGGTTCACACAAGGAAAACTGTGTTATTTCTTATTCCTGAAGCTGTCTTTTGCAATGCCATTGAGCAGGTTTTGTTCGCTTGTTTGTTTTTTAATCAGCATCGATAGCAGAGAAGGGCACAGACAGACATTGAAACTATAATTAAAAGCGTTCCCACCCTAACTGTTGGGAGTGTCCTGGCGATAATTTAACTGACAGGTTCTGGATGGGAGCTGGTCTACTGAGGGACAGCCGCTCTCCGGTTCAGTCAGTCACCTTCATGGAGGCTGACACCAGACTACTTTCGCCTAATTCAAACTTCACATCCAATCACTTTTCATTTCCTCATAACTCCTGCTAGGCCCTGCCTCCCTGCTCTTCCCCAGTCAGGAGTCTTTTCTTTTTTTTTTTTTTGAGCCAGCAAATGAGCTATTAGCTGTTACCTGTGACAATTCATCCTCCTTCTCTTGCTCACCGAGCCTCATGCAAACATGCACTCCGTCAAAATTAAGCACCACCAACGTCTGACTGGCTGAACCTGAATCCAGACGAAACCAGAAACTCTGAAAAACACACAACCGAGCAGATGAGTAAACCTGCTTCCTGCTGTGCCGTTTGGTTTAAGGGTTTGATGGTGTCACGGAGTGAAAAATGACGATACGAAGCTCGTTAACTGTTGTTGCAGAGGAAGGCCTTATCAGCAAGATAAAATGTGAAATGAGGCTGCAGGAACGGGAGGACGTGAGGGAGCGCTCAAGTGATTAAAGAGACGAAGAAGAAGCGAGGGAAAGAAAGGGGACAATGGGAAAAGAGATGGAAAAAGAGAAACGGATGGAAGATTAACAATATTCTACTATCCTTCTTATCTGCAAATGTGGACCCAAGGAGGTCAGAACGCCAGATCAGTTTACTGGTTACCAGCAAACAAGAAAACTGGGCCTAGTTTGAACAACTTTAAATCAGAAAAGTGGGATGATTATAAAATAAATCTGTATAGATAGACAGACAGACAGACAGACAGACAGACAGACAGACAGACAGACAGACAGACAGACAGACAGACAGACAGACAGACAGACAGACAGACATAAGTTTTGTTAAAGGAACTGATACAACCGCCACCACCTCTGGACAAGGTTCATACAGGCTCTTTTTGCACAGTAACGTTTTGATATATAATTCATGATGTAGCTCATTAGCACTAAAATTTTCCATGAAAATTGATCAGTTTCAACATCTGATATGTTTATGTTCGGTTGAGAATGAAATATTGGTTAATGAGATTTGCAAACGTTTTACAAACCGTCCCAACTTTTTTGGAATTAGGTTGTATTTCACGTGTACCAGCCACTGACTAATGACGGCATTTGATGCGCTGTCATCTGATCTCAGGTGTCCAGCTGAACAGAAATTCCTTCAAATACATTGAAAGGTTTTAGATATTCTTCACTGTCGGAAAATTATAGAAATCCCTTCCAATCCTTCTTAAATGAACAACTATTCCAAATCATCACAACAATCACCTGTGAACATCATCTGTTTGATTTGTTCACCTCCTTTCTAGCATTAAAATGTGCCGTAGAAATATTCTGGAATGTGTTCCAGGCCTGAAATGCAAACATTTTTTAATATTAACCAATTAAATAAAGTTGACAAGAAAAAAAACCTGAAATATCTTGTTTACAAAGATGTTGGAATGAAAGTGTAACAATTACTGGGTTTCTTTTCCCCATTTTCCTTATCGTCCCAACTTTTACATACATAGTCTGTCCTCCTACTTCTCTCTCCTGCTATTTCTATTTCCCATTTTTGTGTTATTCATGTCTTTCATCTTCAGATCACATTGCTCCGTAGTATGTCTCGCTATGTTCTCCCCCCTTGTGCGCACTTTGTTGTATGACTCCAATGAAATTCAGATCACATCTTTGAATCAAAGAGGCCAAATCTCCAGGAAGCACTGCTTTCATGTGACACAACCTGCTCATAATCTTTTCAAAGCTGCAAAGCCAAGGCTGAATATCAACACTCCACATTATTGACCTTCTGCTTCTATAATGCTTCTTTGGCAGGTTCCTGACTCTAAAAGAATTACGGTGATCATAAACAACCAAACTGCAGAAATTTCTCATCTAGTTGCACCTGCTGAAAAAGACACAACAACACAATATTTCTGTACAATATTTATTGTCATTGTACAGCAGAGCAACAAGATTAGATGTGACACATCTGATCATTGCAAATAAAAAGGCTTAATTGTCTTCTGTATGAATTCATAACACAACTAACATGCTGCTGCTTGAACTTCACATTCGTCACAGTTATCATCAGATTCATCAGAGGGAAACACATTTATGATGCTGTTGTCAAGGAGAACGACTCCGCTCATTTTACAGAGTTCATGACAACATAATGGTCACTGTTACAGATCAAACCTTGTAAAAGGTGTTTAAAACCTGCCGGCGTGTTGATCCTCACTGTATCTCTATCACCTCTGACCACAGGGGGTCAGGTAGCTGTGTCATGTTGACAAAACATGACTGCACTAGTGAGTGAAGATGGTCAGTCAGGACAAATAATACCACTTTGTTCCACTAGAGGTGCTCTTTGCTGTATTTTATACCAGGCCTGATGCTGGACTGTTCTTGTACTTTACTGCCTCATGTGGTCAGAAGTGGTATTTGAACTCCCTTGTACTATACTGCCGTCACGTGGTCAAAAGTGGTATTTGAACTTTCTTGTACTATGCTGCCCCCATGTGGTCAGCGGTTGTATTTCTGATTTTAACTAGAGGTTGCGACTAAACGGTTTAATTGCAACTTATCTCGGTGCTGATTGAAGTTCTGAATGCATCAGAGTTTAAGGTAAACAGTGTTGTAGTGTAGTTGTGTTTTTTATTTAATTGCAGTCACATATGTGGTTTGTGCTTGACAATGTGTGATAAAGGCTCTGAGTCCCCATTCTAGTTGATTGTTGTGCAACTCGTGCTTTGTGAGATTTTCAATCTATTTGTTCTTCTTTCTTATTTTCTATCTTATATAGCAAGCTATTTTGCTATTTTTAGGCACTGAGGAAAAAAAAACGTGAAAACAGAGACATATTTACTTTGGCCCTATTTTGACTTGACTGGTGACACGTCCAGCAGATACAAAAGGTACGTTTTCTGCATTAATTTGCCATAAAATGTGATCTGTTCTTCATCTAAGTCACAATAAAAGACAAACACAATGTGCTTGAGGTGATAAGAATGATAACTTTATGTGCTTTTATTATACATCCAAGAAAAAGTGAGTGATTCCCATAGACAGACAAATGAATAAAAAGCTAATAGTTAATAGTTTGCATTGTTACCAATAGTTTAGAGGTGTAGTTTAATGGAGCTGGCAAACAACTCCGTTCATGACTTTACCATACGTAAGTCAATGAAAGTTGCTCAAAAACAAAACAAAAACTTTGCAATGTACTTAAAAGTAACCACGGAACACCTTGGTAATCTGAAAAGCTACTGGGAAACTGATGAAACACTAAGTTTGTATGGCATAAAAGGGCACAGCTTACCAACATCAAGACATCCTCCCAGTGGTGAAGTACGGGGCAGGGAGCGTCATGATTTAAACTCTGTTCACTGCCGCTTGCCATCAGTTTAAATCCCTCAAGGGGAAGTGAATTCTTAAGTTACCAAAACCTCAAGAGAGTTGAACATTGACCATTTACATAAAGTCACTGCTGTCAGAGGAGACTGTCAATGTCTAAATGTCTTCAAAAAAGACGCATGAAATTCTAATCGTGTAATATCAGTTTATGTATCTGGGGTTAATGACTGTGACTTAGATGACAGTCAGATCACATTTCATGTCAAAAATAGCCAATAAATCCAAAGGGTTCACATACTTTATCTTGATGCTGTAGCTGCATGCACCTACATCAACGGCAGTCAAATCTGAGTGACATATGGACCATATCGGTGCTGCAGCCGAGCCAAAAGTCGCCCAGATTAAGACCAAAGGTGTTATCTAGGGAGGTTCCTCTAAGCCAATTTCAAGTCCTAAAAGGTAAATATATGAAAGGATTTACCATCTACCCCAGGGTTTAAATTATATGAGCTTTATATATTGCCTTTTTATTATTATGGGACTTTTAGAAAGTGTTATCCTGTGTTAAATAGAATTTTATTAAATACAACAAATCATTAAATGAAGGTCAGACAGGCTGAGCTGAAGCTCAATTACTCCAAACGCCACATAATATTTTAGAGGCCTTTCCTGCAGTGCTTTAGCCTTGCGTGTTTGAGCCTTTCAGACTTTATTTGAGTCGTGGCCAGCTCAGCTTGTTCTGGACTTCGCTGTTCACTTTCTGCTGAAATGAAGTCATAATGTTCTCCACCTTTTTAGCCTGAAAGGTTATCAGCGCCGTAGCACTGTATCTCATCTGTTCGGACTCTTTAAAAAGACATTCTGTGCGGTTCGCAGCCTCGGTTTGTGGGGATCAGACTAACACCCGGCAATCCCTCAAATGAAATGGTATTCCAGTGAGGACTAATTAGGGCATATTTGTAAAGTGTCACCAAGAAGGGCCCTATGTTACGTTGACTGATGTGCTTAATGATAGGGCTGCAATTAATTGAGTCACAGGAGATAAATGGGTCTGCAATGATCAGCCAGTGACTTTCAAACCATCGATTTGTCCCTTATCTCGGCCAATAAGATGCTTTTGGGAAGATGAAGGCAGCGCTAGTTATTCAGAGCTAAGCCACTTAGTCTTACCTGCTCCTGACGGTGCAGCCAAATGAACCGATAACATTTTAATTATCAAATGCAATCAGCAGTAGGATAATTAGTCATTTGTGCTGAGACGATTCTGGTTTATGGAGCAGCAAGGATGACTAAATCCTCCCAAGAGAGTTATATCAGCCCTGCAAAGCTGACGCAGGCAGTTCCTCGAGTGACCACTAGGGTTTTGAAAACGAGGTAATCTTCACTGACCTTCATGTAAAATGTCCAAAAGATATTTACGCGCTTGAACAAAAGGTGTTTGTCGGCTTGATTAGACATCCATGACAACAATGCAGGGGGTAAAGTTTGATAAAATTATATAGAGTCACAAGTATATGCATAACAAAGGAGTATGGTTTTTGAGTGATAGCAGTCTGTGGCGTTATCAGCAAACTGTTGCACTTTAGATTTAGATTTCAAGCCCTTTGAATTTGGCATCTGAGCCGTGAATTAAAAGCTCAAGCTTGATTTATACTTCTGTGTAGCAGCTACGTGCGGCGCCTGCAGCGTCTCTGGCGTTTATATTTCTGTTGTTTGTGTGTTGTTGTTTTAATTACACCATCAACCACTAGATGGCAGGTTGTTTTTCTGCAGCACCTCAGTCTCCTTCTGTTTGCACTCATTTCTGATGCTGCTTTGTTAGAGGTAAAGATTTGATCTGAAGGAATGTTAGGTAACCTTAGTTGCACCAGCGTGGGTAGCACAGGGTAATATGATCTAAGCCAAAATAAAACCGCTCATTTGTGGTAACTGAGCCAAAGTGGGAAGTTTCCAGGGTTGCTCGTTCCCCCCATTTGCCCATTTTTTGGAATGTGTCATGTCCAGAGTCTTCAAGATGTAGCCTTCAAACTGACTTCCAAGGAACACCTATGGGGGATGTCACAGAGGGGTTGTCCAGCTCGTTTTCTCTCCAGAGCGTGAACAGATGGATCACTGGGACACTTGCAGGTGATTTTAATAGGATCTGGCAAAAAGTCTGGAGACACAGCAGGTGCATGTTTGAATTAAAGCTGCGTTTGAGCAGTGAAAAACAACAACACCACAGTGTGAATCACTAGCTCCTGCGGTTCGTCTGCCTCACATTTTCCAGGTGTTCACGCAGAAACTGGCCTGTTTTCACTGGTGGCATTTTCAAAGCAGCAGCGGAGGATACCCGATATCTGTAGAGATTTATAAAACATTTGAAAAACATGCAACATTTTAAAATGCAGGTGCAGCATGAATGCACATACATATTTATAATTCAAATTGATAAACCATGTCCTCATTTTAAAAAGTGGCACTACTTCTAGTTGAAATAAATGAGGTTTTATAACCTTTTCAATCTAAACCAGAACTATAAATTTGTCATTAAATAAACTGTAGCTCTAAGGAGAACAAGACCACTACTCATATAAACGCATTTGCTATAAGATATGCATAAGAAGTAGAAATATAGACTACATGGAACAGCAAAGGTAATCTGAAGATTCAGATGAAATGTTCAAAACAGATTAAATATGAGTTTTATTCATCATTAGACTCAAATTCATCATTAGACTAGAAATGAAAAGAACAATAAATAATAGAAAGTAAAATTGAAAAATTAATCAGCTCAGCTGCTAGGATGAACTAATTAGTTGTTTGTACTTAATGTGGACTAATATTTGACATCAACCCAAACTCATCAGCAGAATGGGACTGTGTGTGTTTGTGGATCATGCATGTCATCTCTCCTACAGCCTTGCACAAAAGTTAGAACTCCCTCTTTTGGGATTCAATGTTTTTTGTGTGCTCAACACATGACAAAATAATCTGATTGTAGTGGCTCTTGATTTTAGACAAAGATTATCAGCAAGATATAACTTTTTTTTTTCACAGTCCCATTTTTTGTTTAACAAAAATGAAGGTAAAAAAAATGTGGGTGGGTAATACCAAGTACCCCCTAACTAGAAGTTGTAGCCAGGTGGTGGTAATCGTCACGTCAACACATCAAGGTCTCTACATCTGCTGATGTGCAGGGCTCTATAGAAGCAGGAAAGTGTCAGTTTGCTGGTCTGGAGCATTCAGGTTTGTGTTAACACAATACCGAGAGGGAGAGACAAAAGCAATGGTCTTAACAAAGTAAATGTTTTCTGCATATTAATCTGCAGAAATGTTATAAAACCATTCCCAAAAATTTGGTTCAGTGTTCTACGGTGAGAAAAATTATGCAATTATACAAGTGGAAAACATTCAAGACAGTTTAAAGAAAAATGGCAATTAATGTTAGCTCAGAATAAAAGACAGTTATTTCAAAATAAATTTTACCTCTGTATATGTAAAACAAGTATATAAAAAGAACTGTATGTATATGATTTGTCCATTCACTGCTACGTCTTCATAGTCTGTAAAAGCTACCTCTCAAATGTCATGAACTACTCTCAGGAGGAGAGTTCATGGCCGCTGCTTCCATAGATCTGGATCAGTACTTTAGATGTTTATTAAAGCAAAGGCCATGAACTGCAGAGCAGATATACTATTCACACATCGCTCTTGTTGAGAGTACCACCTGGATAAACAGTCTGGGCCAATCTAGGGAGTTTACAGACCTCAGGCATTCAGTCGTTATGTGTGAATAATTCCAATGAGTTCACCAATGAGCCATTTACAACTGCCGATGGAACATGCACACCAAATATCCAGGGTCTTCAGGGATTCCCTGTCTGTCACAAGAATCTACCATCATAAGTTGTATCTCATGTTAAACTGCGGCTAACTAACATGACCTTACGTGGATCAAACTGGCCCATTCATCCTCATCTCTGATGTCACTACCCAAACTACATTTGTCAAAACAAGCTCTGGAGGAATAACTAAGCACCAAACATCTAACTTCCAGGCTGAGTCTTGTGCGAAACTAAGATTAGTTGCAGTTCCTCGACTGGCCGCTAGAGGCTCCAAAAACGAGTCATCTCATTTGACTCCATTAAAAAATGTCCAACTTTAGAAGAAATAAACATATTTACAGCCTGGTTCAAAAAGCATTTTGGTCTCAATCGTTTGATTTCACCTCAATGACAACTCTGAGGGGGGTGAATTATTTTGAACAGCGCCAGGAGAGTTTATATAAAAGATTACATTTATTTCTAACATGATTGATTGACAGCCGGCTCAGCCAGTGGCTAGCTGGTATCATTTACTCATATGTAATCATCGTGCTGCTGCGCTGAGCGAAGCAACCAGCCGCTTGTTTTAGCCCAGCATCGGCTAAACGCAATGGTCGTTTTTTTATTTTGCTGCTGAGTCGATATGTTAAACGATATGTCCTGCTGGAAACGTATGACAGCAGCGTCGCAGACTTTTCAGCAAGGTTCAGCTAAAGGAGCTGGGAGCAAAGCTAACATTTATTGACATGCGGTGGGTGTGTTCCTGTGGGCTTGCTGAGCAACATGGCAATGGCCTGTACGAAGAAAAACCTCGTCTTTAGATGCCAATGGGTCACGTGACCGAATGCTTCGTCTATTGTTTTATAATGTCTGGGGTGAAACAAGGTGAGCTGGAGCCAACTGAGCATCTGTGGGACGCTTGGTGAGACGATTCTTGACTAACTGATCGGGGTCCTCCGACAGAACCCGGCCCAGTGGAGATCTGGCCAAAGTAGTCAGTCAGAAAGGGTCCAGGTCAGTCAAGATGGTGGCTCTGCTGGAAGAGCCTGGTCTGCTGGCTGTTGCTAGGGCAACTAGCTGGCAAGCAAGGGGTTGTCTGCAGGTTAGGCCAGATAGTATCCTTCAGTGGTGGATGAGGGTAACTGCTTCATTATTTACAGCTCAGAAGTCAAGTTCTCCAGCAGAGAAAAGCTCAAAACTAAAAGAAAACAGCTCCCTACATATGTTTTAAATAGTTTTACTTAATGACTTAGAGTAAAACTTGGCATCTGCTAATTACTCAGAGTAGCACTATTGATCTAAAATATGAAGTTAAGACCAGAAAAGGCAGAACTGTCTAAAGAAGCTCTTGAAGGTGGTATTTGTAGCTGAAGTGTAACAGACTGACGACAAGCGGAACTGCTGAAAGAAGCAGAAGTGACAGATGAAATAAAGGCAATGAAAACCTCTGCTGTGTTGATTCTGCATTAGAAGACTGTCAGATAAATTATACTCATCATCTCTCTACTGTATGGTGTATTTCCTTTAATAAGTGAAGAGCAGGTGCCGAATTGATGGAGAGCCTTGAAAGACATTCCAGCATTTTATCTGTTTATAATGCAGCATTGGCAGCCGTGACACCAAACCAAGATAAATACTATAATTATCATTGCTGCCTCTCACAGCTCACCCGTCTGCCGATCGTCTGCCGTATCCATCATGCCTCCACAAACGCTCTCATGCTCACACACCCACAAAATTGCATGCACACGCAGTGTTTTGATGCATCAAATCTATATCCATCATGGCAAGTCAAAGTGAGATTTAGTGGCGCGCCCGTGCAGGGTAACTGCACTGTGGGAGACGCCATATTAAATTGTCTGGTGAAGGGGGCCAGATTGTGCTGGGCCAGTCTATCCATCCATCTGTGCTGATGCTTCTTCTGCCTCCATCTATTTCTCGAAGGGGACTGGAGAGAGGAGGACAAGGTTTTGCAGAGAACAAAGTGGGAAAACTCTGCAAAGGTTTAATAAAAAGAGGCCAAGTAATCTGAATAAACGAGGGCTGTCAGTTGATTCAATTTTTTAATTGTGATAAATCGAAAGATTTAGACAGTTAACTTGCAATTAATGGCAATAAATTACACAGATAATTTTTATTCAAACTTAAAAATATATTTTTCAAATTGCATCAATACAGGAGCAGACAATTATCCTTGCTATTATATGTCAAAAACATGTCCTGAAAGTCTAGAGAGGAAAAACTTTGGTCCAACAAGCAACAACTGATGAGCTGAGTAATTCTAACAAATAATAATGTCCAATTCAACACCCACAGAGCCTGGTCCCTGGACAGCTCGGTTGAGTGGGCACCATTTACAGAGGCTATGGCCCTCGTGCAGGCAGCTCGTGCAGTTCAAATCCTGGCCTGCCGCTCTTCCCTGGGTGTCTTCCCCCTCTCTTTTTACCGCTTTCTTGTCCACTTACTTTGAATAAAGGCCAATAGTTCTGACCCCCCACCCCAAAAAAACATCCACAATTGCAGCCGCTCCAACGTTGGATCAGATGAAAGAGCAGCTATTTACAGCTAACTTTGATTGGCATACGGTGGGAATGTTCCCATAGGCTTCCAGAGCAACATGGCAGCGTGTCATGAGAGGAAAAAGTATATATTCTTTATTTTTTTTCTATGTTGTTTACAGTCAGTGGGAAAAAGGAAAAGGAGGCTTCAAAACGGCTCTTCAGAAAACCAACGTGTCACATAACCAAGGCTTTCTATGTTGTTTTTTTCCTGTCTATTACAGCTGGAGGAACAGTTGTTTCTCCAAAACTTCAGGTTGGCCCGGTCCCATTTCCATGTATGACCTGCGCCATTAATAGGTTAACTTTGACAGCTTCGATTATTACACAACCCCTAATCACTACAGCATTTTACAATATGAAAAATACAGATTAAAAACCAAAACACAGTGGTTCTTACATTTAAATTGTATTTCTTTTGAGGTAGTATTAATCCAATGCACAGTATTTTGTGGTCCTTATTTAATTTGTTAATATATATCAGTGTATTTCAGGCTTGCAACATATTGCAAAACCCAGATGGTCAAACTTTCAACACTTTCTAATGTTGTCATTCCTTCTTATGATACTTAAAATGTGTTCTGGCACTAAAGATGCCAAGTGATGAAGACTTCCAAGTGATATTTTACTCAATTTTTCCATCATATATGTGCAACAAACTGTAGCAGTATAAAGGTGTTGTTGAGTGTGTTGTTTCAAAACTTACCCAACCTTCTTGGCTCAGGACTGCAACCAGGCACGTCTGTCCAGTACCTGTACTCTCTTCTTCCTGAGCTAAATAATCTGTGCAGAATGTCTATCTGGATTGTCTTGTTGAAGTATTTTTTCCTCCAAAAAGAGCTCTGGTATGTTGATTTATCTGACCATGGGCCACTGTGTGATGGTCCATCCCAGATGCCTCTGAGCCCAGCTCCTAAATATTCCACAGTCAAGAACATCGAAGTGTTTGGGAATGACAGCAGCTCAGCCACAAAGTGGTCGACAACTTTCTGCAGAGTCAATGGCTACAGACCTTCAAACTTCATCTGGCCTTCAGATTAGCTCCAGAACAGTGTACAGAGAGCTTCATGGATGGGTATTCATGGTCGAGCAGCTGCATCAAAGTCATATATCACCAAGTGCAATGCAAAGCGTCAGATGCAGTGGTGTAAAGCACGCCCCTACTGGACTCTAGAGCAGTGGAGATATGTTCTCTGGAGTGACGAATGGCACTTCTCCATCTGTCAATCTGATGGACGAGTCTGGGTTCGGTGGTTCCCAGGAGAACGGTACTTGTCTGACTGCATTGAGCCAAGTGTAAAGTTTGGTGGAGGGGGATTAATGGTGTGAGGTTGTTTTTCAGGAGCTGGGCTTGGCCCCTTAGTTCCAGTGAAAGGAACTCTGAATGCTTCAGCATACCAAGACATTTTGGACAATTCCAGTCTCCCAACTTTGTGGGAAAAGTTTGGAGCTGGCTCCTTCCTCTTCCAACATGACTATGCACCAGTTGACAAAGCAGGTCCATAAAGACCTGGATGACAGAGTCTGGTGTGGATGAACTTCACTGGCCTACACAGAGTCCTGACCTCAATCCGATAGAACACCTTTGGGATGAATCAGAGCCAAGACTGAGATCCAGGTCTTCTGGTCCAACATCAGTGTGACCTCACAAATGTGCTTCTGGAAGAAACACACTTCTAAACCTTTCGCCCATTTGCAACATGGCGCTGAGCAGTACTAGGAAAAATAGACATTTTAACACCACTATTCAGAAAAGCTGTGGGTGACATCACAGGGGTTCTGTTGAGTTCTTCTTAGTCAGTCTATAGTTTCAACAGAAACCCCTTACCCATGTGGTTTTATCAGCTATCGACGAAGAACGGCTCTTGATTCAGTTTGAGGGATCAGATATCACAGGTGTCTTAAAAGCCTTTTGAACCAAAAGCCTACTTTGCTCATACTTTCAAGGGTTAATAAACTTAGGCTTGCTCTTTTTACACTGAAATTACTCGAGATCCCTTGAGTGCATTAAAAATAGTGTGTATTATTATATAACATAATACAACATTTAAAATCTTTCTTTGAAGAACATTGTTTAATCACTTTGCACTGATTTTCTGACAGGTTTGTTGACAAAGTGGAGATTATCTGCCTATCTTTGCTCCTCAAAGGCTCTTCCTTTCACAGATACTGCTGATGTACCAAATCAAATCATCAATAAAATCACAGAATTACTTTTTTGCACCTTCTTTCTAGAACTAAATTGTCCCCCATAACGTGTACCTTAAGAATTAATATTTTTCCAGCTAATTTTAATAAACGTTTTCGCTTCCAGGAGGTGGTTTTTCAGTCGATTCGATTACGACTGCAGACAACACAGGCCAACCCGTCACAGACAGATTCTCCCAGCTCGGAGGCACCAGTGCAGACCACGAAAGCCCAGTTCAATGTGATTCAGCTTAATGTGATTCAGTTGAATTCAATATGACCCAACTCAGCCTACTTCAACTCCGTTCAGGAACGCTTCGGTGATCCCAGAGGCGGCCAGTTTGGAGCCTGAAGTGTAAGTGGTGTATGTAGCAAAACAGCCTCATGAATCAAACCCCAACTGCAATGAGGTTAGGATGTTGAAACTGATAGACCCTATAGTTGTTTTTTTGTTTGTTTGTTTGTTTTTTTACAAATATTCACTCATCTTGTATGTGATGCCTGCAACACCCTCCAAGAAAGCTTGAAGAGGGGCAAGAAATGACTGGTAAAAGTTGATAAATGTTGGAATAACACCTTTTGGAACAGGTGAACAGGTTACCTGGGAACAGGTGTGTGTCATGTTTGGGTATAAAAGGAGCATCCCGAAAAATGCTCAGTCATTCCACTTTGTGAAAAACTGTGTGGAGAAACAGTCCAACGGTTTGAGAACATTTCTCAATTGCAAGGAATTTAGAGATCATCTACAGTCCAGAATGTCATGATAGGATTAATAGAATCTGGAGGAATTTCTGCACATTTCTGCAGCGAGACCGGAAACTAACACTGAATACCAGTGACCTTCAATCACTCAGGCGGCACTATATTAAAAACTGACAGCCATCTGGAGACGATGTCAGCATCAGTGTCAGTTAGTGTGGTTCATAGCAACATCCAGAGGTGCAAGTTAAAACTCTTCCATCCAAAGTGAAGCCCGTATGTGAACAGCATGCACAAAAGCTGCTGGGTGCTCTTGACCTGACCCCAGCTGAGATGGACCGATGTAAAGCGCAGAAGTGTGACGAATCCATGTTTCTAATTGCTCTGGAAGTCATGGACGTCATGTCCTCTGGGTAAAAGAGGGAAAGGACCATCCAGACTGGTATCTGTTAAGTTCAAGATGCCAACATCTGTGACGGTATGGAGGTGTGTGTGTGCCCATGGGATCATGGGTAACTTCCATCGCTGTGAAGGGACCATTAATGCTGAAGGGTTTAAACAGATTTTGGAGCTGCCATCCAAGCAACGTCTTTTTCAGGGGTGTCCCTGCTTATTTCAGCAAGACAACCCCTAAACACGCATTACAACAGAGAGGCTTTGTAGTAAACGAGTGCTGGTTCTACATCCAGGCCTGTCTCCCAAAGAAACTATGTGATGTAGTATGAAACACAAAGTACGACAACAGAGACCCGCATTGTTGAGCAACTGCCATCGTGCATGACACAAGAATGTGCAAATATTCCACCTACAAACTTTCATCAGTTTGTTTCCTCAGTGTTGTTGAAGAGAAAGAGGATGTTCTCAAAACCTGTCCCAGCTTTTTGGGAAGGTGTTGCAGACATCACATGCAAAATGAGTGAATATTTACAACAACAACAAAAGAGCAACAAAAAACTATAAAGTCTATCAATTTGAGCATTAGATATCTTTGTGGAGTATTCAACTGAATATAGGTTGAAAAGGACTTGCAAATCATTGTATTCTGTTTTTATTTCGGTTTTACACAACTTCCCAGCTTTATTGGTGATTTGTGCATCAAATGTTGGGTTCTTATCTTAAGTTCATAAGTAAAACATCCTAAATGTATTTTGGGTTAATTCTGTATCCAATCTAATAAAAATCAGAGTAAATGTAATAAATTGCTTTTTATTCCAAGCTGTTTTTTTATTTGGGGTCGTAATAGAGATAATTTAGAACAAATGGATGATTGTCATAGTTTTTGGCTCACTAGAGGTCATTAACAAAATAATTATCTCAGCGTTTTCTTTGGGTTTTAAAGGTCCACAGTTCTTTCTGTAAGAACAATCCAACAAAACAAGAGTGAACGGTACAACAGCAGCTGCTAACGAGACTCAATGGTAATGAGCATGGACAAAAAAGACACACACACACACACACACACACACACACACACACACACACACACACAAACACACACCAGTATACCAGCATGCTCTCATTTTGGCATGACCACTTTTAAGTATTTGTTGCCATGGTGACAGTGTGATTTATTTCCCAATTAAGAGTTAGTGAACTTGCTCACTTACAACCAGTAACATGCGGCTGCACATAAATTACCTTCACGGGGATATTGTGCTCTGCTTGCCGCTGAAAATGCAGGAACATCACCCAACTTCTGCATCCAGAGTTTGTTTTTCCTGCATGAACTGATATTTCCTGATAATTGTCTGCTACATCTAATTGGCAATTAATGTGCTTGTTATAACAGATGAAATTCAGCGGCTCCCGAATCCACCTTTTTTCATCTATCGCGCTTAAAATGAAGATAAACAGTGTGTGGATGGATGAGAGAGTCAGCAGGTAGGTGGGAACGTAATGGAACCAATTAGGCAAAGACTTGTGATTTATTTTCTGCACCGATAACAAACTTCTTATTGATGTAATTTGTTTCTAATGTTTATACAAGAATAACTTTTAAACCCCACCTCCTCTTGTGACAAATAATTAGAGCACCAGTGCCTGCCTTTGTATTTTTTTTTGTTTGTTCACATGCACATTAGAGCGGATTCATAAAGATGAAGGTGATGTGTTTACCAGTCGGGCTGCAGTGTATGATGCCGTCTGTGTACATTCTTTCTTTATGTGGCATATTTCTGTATGTTTGAATGCGAGAGTGCAGCTTGGCCAAGTTCCTCTGTAATGAGCCCCCTCTGCTGCTCTTCTTACCTATTTTCCTCGTTGCCTTCTCCTCCTCCCACCCCTCTCCTGCCCACTGCAGTGTTCTTGAGAAGAAGAACTCGTCTGGCCCTCATTAATGTCCTTGGCATCCGCTTGGCTCTGCAGCTCTCTTTTCTTCTGACGGATTCGTCCCACTATCCAGCTGTGCCGTTCTTGCAGAAAAGCATGAACCCCTAAAAAGGTATGCAAACCCCTTGGAATTAATTGGTTTCCTGCATTAATTATCCATAAAAATTGGGATCTGATCTTCATGTAATTCACAATAATAGAAAAAACACAAACCTTAAAATCTTGGTAAATCTGCACTTAAATCACCTTCTCACTAAAAAAACTACTTTAAATTCACAATGACTACAAGAAAAACTTGAATTTGATAATAAGAATGTGTGTACATTCATGAACGTCCCGTTGCTACCGTTGCTCATCTATTAGCAGAAAGCCCCGCCCAGGAACAACCATATAAGGAGACGTGACAATACATTCCTGACCTGCACATCCACCTGTGAGTATGGCGGACAATAAAAGAGACAGAAAAAGGGTAGAAAGAATTTTCAGACAAAGCAACAAAGATCATTTTAACTGAAGTGGAGCAAATAAAAAAGCTTTTTATTTTGCTTTGAAAGCACCCGTGGGACAGCGACCAGCAAGGCACAGCCTCAGAAATAATAGCACTGGTTTGCTCTGAAGCGGCTCAATTCGCCATGTGGGTGTCTGCCAGCATATCAAACCTATTTAATCAATTCAATGATTTTTTTAAGAGGCATGATCTGAAGCTCTAAATATGCTAAATGTCCACTCATTAAAATAAATTAGTTATTCTTTCTAACGTATTCTCATGTCTGAAACGCGTTTTAAAGTCCATTGATGTTGTGAAATCTGACAACGACAAGCGACATTTACGTGTGCATCTCATTTACACAAGCTCTACACGTGGTTGGAGGCAGGAGAAGTTTGAAAAATGTGGAAATGCTGATGTTTTCATGAATGCCAGAACACATTTTAAACAAACCGTTTGGACACAACATCATTGTGTTCATGTGCTTCAGAGGTGAAGCCTAATGTGACCAATAAGGACAGTCTGGTTTGTAAAAGTGTCTGTTTCTTGATTTAGACATCTCTTTGTATTTTTAACAGCTAATCTAATTAATAATTAACAGCTAAGTGGTAACCGAGGTTACTTCTGAAAACATTCGCTGACTCCAATAAACTTGTGCTCTGAACTAGTTAAAGTTAGCTAAGGTTATATGACCCCAGTAAAAAAAAAAGAAGAACAAGTTAATATTTGATGAAGTTACAAGGCTCTAATAATCTTGACGTTTTAGATGAGTCAAAGTTAACTAACTCCAGTGAACTTGTCTGTTTGATGTCAAAGGCATTTAAAGGCTTCTTTTTCTTTTGTTGTCAACAATGACTTGTGTTTTGGTACCAGTGAATCCCGCCTGGACGTTCAGAAGGAATCTTTAACGACTCTGCTGTGCAGAAGGGAGGAACCGTAAAGGTTCGGTGCCTGGTCCTTTCCAGCATCTATGGCTTAATCCCAGTTAAACTGGAGGAGTTCTAACTGGTCAAGCACTGTTTTCCAGGTAAGATCAGGGACCTCGTTCTGGACTATTACTGATGCTCCAGCTGGAGAGTCCTCCTCTGGAGCGGTAATAGCAGGAGAAGGGCATCACTGGGTATTCGTGTCAGTGATCTTGTTCACTTTGCCTGTGATTATGCTTATCAAGTCAGCACAATAGCTATGACATATCTCTCATGTCAGAATCACCGAGGCAGGAGGTCTCCTAATACTGACTGTGACCTGGGATGACTGGGTGGAAGAGGGATTTGAGACAAAGAAGGCCTGACACCAAAAACTCACAGCCAAGACCAGGGAATGAGAGATCAAGTGCCACTCAATCAAGGTCAGAATCAAAGATTTTGCAAGTTAATCACTCTGCAGAGATCTCAAGCTACAGGGGATCAGGGAAGTGCACAGCAAGAGAGCGTCAAGAACATCACAGTTGCTCCTGAGAAGGCATCGAGATAGCTGTGGATCAAAAGGGATGATCTGTGGTTGATACAGCTACCTAGTGTGTTCTCCCATGGACAGTGATGTATTCAGACTTGGCTGGGTGCACTTTGATGAGGAGTAGCCACGGTACTAAACTGTCTCCATTTATAAATTTGTAGCCTAAACACAAGATGACTTTGTCTCCCTCTTGTATCTCTGTAGAGATCTCCTTTCTGCAAGGCTGGTTCACATCAGCAGATGCTTCTTATGAACAGCAAACGTTATTATCATTGTACATAATACTTAGTACAACAAAATTAGTTGCTCCATTAGAACAGGGACATTAGTAAAACGCTAAATATGATAATACAAGAGAAACATGAGCAGTGAAGTGACTGTACAGCAATAATGTGGCTATAAATGATGTAAACATTATTGATTAATATCAGAATTCAGCAGAGGAGTCGTTCTGCTATGTAAAGTTTATTTATAAAACATCATTCACAGTCAACAGTTACAACGCGCGTTACAATAAAAACATAATAGCAATAGATAAAAAAGCAATGAAAAAAATGCAGCATCGTAAAAGCTCATCTAAACAAAGATGTTTTCAGCTGATAGGCAGCAAAGATATGGGCCTGCAGCTTTCAGGAAAAGATGGGTCCAAGTTAGATTTCTTCAGCAATAGTTGCAGGACAACAGCATGTTTAAAAACAGAGAGAGCAGAACCAGTCGAAAGAGTCAAGCTCATCAAATCAGCCATATAATGGCTGATTGAGTTAAAACTTTTAAAAACAGTGAGTCAGAGTTGGCATTTAAAGGTGGAACCACTGGTCCAAATGAAGAAGCTCTTTGTGATTCTGCTTGTGTGTGTTTTCACTGATGTGTAACATCTACCAAGGGCAACAGATCAAACAGGTGGAGTGCTGGGAGGGAGGGGTCAAAGGTGATGGAGTTGGTCCCTCTGAAGCAGAGGGAAGAGGAAATCCTATGGCCTTCTCTGCTGTGTTTTTCACTCTCTGGACTGCTTTCCTGTCCTCAGCTGTGCAGCCAGAAATTGACACACACAAGCAAGAGAGTATACTCTCCACCGATGATCGGTTGACGGCCAGCTGCAGCTTCCTCTCCAGGTTTTTCTTCTTGAGCGCTCTCAGGACGTGTAGCTGCTGCTGTGCCTCCTTCATGAAC
This sequence comes from Xenentodon cancila, assembly GCA_014839995.1. Taxonomy (NCBI): domain Eukaryota; kingdom Metazoa; phylum Chordata; class Actinopteri; order Beloniformes; family Belonidae; genus Xenentodon; species Xenentodon cancila. The sequence continues at coordinate 27,871,043 of CM026198.1, read as the reverse complement.
GGATATTTGTAGTGTGTGTGTGTGTGTGTGTGTGTGTGTGTGTGTGTGTGTGTGTGTGTGTGTGTGTGTGTGTGTGTGTGTGTGTGTGTGTGTGTGTGTGTGTGTGTGTGTGTGTGCAGTCATAAGTGTAAAGTGTGTAGAGGAGGGGGCCCAGCACAGAGCCCTGCGGAGGGCCAGATCTGAGTGTGGGAGTGGATGGCAGATCTGATGGTTTGTGAGGGCGTCTTTCATCCAAGTGGAGGGTCTTTGGTAAACCAAAGCAGCTCTAAACTGCACTTCCAAATGTGATTAATCAATTGGTGTACAAACTACTGATTCTAATTAGCTTTTGTTGAAATAATGTTTTTTGTTCCCTTAGCACTGGGAACGTTTCAAGGCTGTTTTCATTAAAAATGCTGGATATTTTAATTGCTTGGTGTGCTATTATCTTAAGCATATTGTATTTGTTGTGACTTTAATGAGAAACAGATTGCATTTTTTGGCAAATTAATGCAGAAATCTGGTTAGTAATTCCAAAGAGTTCCCATTCTTCAATGCCATCAGTGCTCACATCATTAGGCATTTACACGCAGTGTTGGAGCGTTTTGGGCCGGAGCTGTTTAAAGGGGGGACCAGGACCACCTTTGGGTAATACTTGAACTTGTTGGGCAATAATAAGAAATAATGTTTTCCTCCTATTGTACATTATTACTGGCTTGTCGACTTCAACCTAAGTAAAACAGCATCAAAGAAGCATTATCTTATCTTCTGACAGGTTTTTTATAAGCCATTGTAGGAAAAGATTGAGGTTTACGGTGACCTGCAGTTGGTGATTCAGTGATCAAAGTTTGCATTTCTTTGTGTGATGTGGTACTTTGGAAACCAGCCACACCAGGGTCACGTACGTTCTGTCACTTTACAACTTGATAGTGTTCTAGCCAACAGCTTGCAGAGGTAATGAAGTGTCCCAGGATCATATAAGCTCCAGTATGAATCTTTGATTCAGGCCTAAAACTTGGTAAAGTCATTACAGTTTTCACTTCTTCATGTTCTGAGACCACTCCTTTATCCCCGGCTTTCTATTTTTCATCACAACGCTCTTCTCATTCATACCCTCAAACTGTGTTTAAACTTGAGGAAATGAGCCCCACGTCTCTCGGAAAGGAAAGAAATAAAGGAAGGGGCTCCGGGGTGATGACGGGAACGTTCCTGACACCGAGAATCAGCCTTAAGCTGATGCTGAATGTTTCAGAGCGAGCTGGGCTCTTCTTCTGAGGGGGGATCAGACGGCTCTTGTGTTTGCATGTCTGCCGGGGCTTTGGAGGTAGACGACAGGCAGATACCTCTTCTACTCTCCCCTCTCATCTCTTCACACTAATTAGAGAGAACTGGCTTTAAAGCTTTGTGGAGACACACATCCTCGGGCTGCACTTGAATAGGTGTGTGTGCGCTCGGCGCTCATCAAAGCTTTTTAAGTAGATCTCGTTTTTGTCTGAAGGTGACCATAAACATAATTTCAGGTCACAATTTATTAGGGAAAGGCATGCTGGGGGAACACTGTGTGTGTGTGTTGGCAAGACTCCACAGGCAATGAAGAGGTGGGGGCTCAAGCAGTGGGCTCTCCAAGCCTAATCACAGCCCCCATTTCAAAGGTGAGAACGCCAATTAAAACTGTTCGGGCTCAGTATGGGCTTCTGGGCTACCAGCCCCCCTCAGCCTCCAGTCTCCTGGTCCTCAAAACAGCTCCCGACAAACATGTGCTCTGTTAGGATGTGTGGCGGAGCAGAGAGGGGAGACTCGTGTGGAAAAGACGTGAGTTTGAGTCCCCAGTCGTCATTTGTGCGAAAGTGTGCTGGGAATCTGCTGGTCTGTGATCTTCACTTCTGAAAGTAGGTGGAAAAGAGAGTGGGCACGACTTTGATTTCCGAGTCAGGGAGGATGACCTGCGGAGCGTCCTGATCAGGTAATTCAACGTTTCAACCTGCTTTCAGCACGTTTTAAGTGTCGCAAAAACTTCTTCCACACATCGTCTTGACATTAAGAGGTGTAAGCCGTGATTTTTTTATTTCTTTAATATTTATTTCAGAAACACAGTTTAAAAGAAAAAAATATACAAACTGTAAATTAAAGAGGTTTTTGACCTCAGGAGCCGTTTCGGTCAGACGGCTCTTGGCTCTGAAAGTGTGTCGATCTCCGCTGAGTTTCAAGTTTAACTCTACAACTTTACTAAGCTTGCAAACATAACATTCAAACGCTCGACTCGTGCACCGTTTAGTCACTGCACCAGCAGATAACAGAGGTAAATCACAATGTCCAGATCGATTGCTACAGTTTTCCCTCTGAAACACACCTCTGCACAGTTTTGTCATTCTTCTTCTTAACCCAGCAGCTTGCGTTCAGCCTTTCTATCTTTTCTTTGACGATAAATCAGCTTTCCTTGAGTCCTTCTTAAAAACACTGTTAGAGCTACGGACCAGGAAAATCACACAAGCAAGCTCATACCTGTGCATTAATGCATTTACCATAATGTGCTGGCATGTAGAGCACAAATATTAAAAAATAATTCAATATAAGTGTAACATGATGAGAACTCATTTATGCTTTACAGGTTACAGCTTTAAATTAAACTGATTCCTCACATTATTAATCATGGTAATAAATCACAAAAAAGCCAAACAATAACTTGTCAACACTTAATTAAAAAAATACTTATTGTGCAAAATAGTTTACTACAAAATAAAAGCCTCAGAAAGTGGTATCTAGTAATACTCCTTTATGCATAATTTACACTGATACTCAGATAAACAACGTTAAGACTTTAAAAATTATGCCGTCACCTAAATATTTAAATAAAGTTTAAAGGCAGGTGTTCTTTCATTAACTCTTGAGCTGAGTTCAAATTAAAATCTATTACTTTAAGCATAATATTAAAGTAAATTACACCTTAATGACAGCTGCTATAAAAATAAATTAGCATTCAGTCCCTGAACGAGAACTGTTGTAATATCAGCTTATGAAGGTTTTGTAAGCATTATTTTTATAAAAGTAACACATGTTAACAAAATTTGTTTGATTTAATTATGACATTTTAGAGACATTTTTAGAAATGAGTGACACAAAGAGAAAGAAACTCAAAGACATCAGTCTTAGAAAGGTACATGAGCCAAAGTCCAGTAAAATCTTCTTTTTACCTACAGTTTCCATCGTTTGAAAAATTATCTATGTAGTTATTGTGCAGATACGAAACCACTTTAAACCCTGCTGGACTTAAAAACAATGTTTTTAGTCTCTATAGACACATTACACATCCATAACAGGTAGGGTTGTTTTTTTTTTTTCTTTTTATGCATCTCACTGGGCAAATTCATTCAAATGTGTGCATAATTAGAAGTGTGATCACTTTGGCTGATGGCTGCATTACAGTCTAAGGTGTCAAACAATTAGTTGCCATCACTTTAGTCACTTAACGTTCAACATATTTGGTGAACTTGACATGTGAGCTGAACTGTAAGCGCTAAGAGTGTAATTACTTTTATTTTGAAGGTAAGAGCATCTTGTATTTTGAAGTGAGCGAAGACAGCCTAGTCACATGGCTGCACTAATGTGAAGTCTGGCTTCTTGTGGCAGTCTTTACTCAGACCCGGATCCCGCGAGTCCTTCGTATCCTTAGGCTACAAACTAATTAAATCCTGCCAGTGAAACAGGAGCCCATTGTCTCTATCTTCAAACAAATGCATCCAGAGTTGATAGCTATCGTACATCTAAAGCAAGAGACTGCAATAGGCCTATTTATCTATTTAAAATGTTAATGCACAATTTTAATAAATACTGCATATGCCTATTGATCTTGATAAAATGCTTTGATCAAGAATGAGATCACGGATACAAGTGGCTGAAATAAGTTTCCTACATAGGGAGGCTGTACTGTCCTTTAGAGATAGGGTGAAAAGTTCAGGGGGAACTCAGAGTAGAGTCGCTGCGTCTCCACATCTAGATGAGCCAGCTGAGGAGGTTTGGGCATCTGGTAAGGATGCCTCCTGGACAGCTCCCTCGGGTGGTGTTTCAAGGATTTCCAACCAGGGGAAGGCCTCAGGGCAGACCAGGAACACGCTGGAGAGGTTTCATCTGTCATCTGGCCTTGGAACCCCTCAGAGTTGTCCCAGAGGATCTGCAGGACTCAGCCTGGAAGTGGTCTAGGGAACGATCTAGGAAAGTCTGGGCCTCTCTGCTTTGGCTTTTGCCTCTGAGACCTGATTTTGGATGAGCCGAGGTCAGTGGATAGATGGATCAAAACGCTTTCAATCATGAAATCTCTGACTTTAAGTTAGGTAATAAAGTTTGCTTCTACGCCAACGTAGCAGAAACTCTTGCATTGTCAAAGTTAAATGCTCCTGCATCCAGGTTCAGGTTCAGGTAGTTTAATGTGTCTCTATTCATTTCTATTCTGAGTCTGACCAGGTCTTAGTGAGCAGCACATGCTTGAGTCTTGTTTTTTCAGATGGGTAAAGTGAATCCAAGATCTGTCTCTGATTACTGGAGCTGCACAGCCGAGCCGCCTGTTCATTTTGGTGAAGTGAAGGGTATGGCTGGTATCCCTCCCAGTTACAGCCGTCCCCGCCGGTACAGAATCACAGGGTGGAGACGGGCTTTACATGATTACTTTATGCTTCCAAGATTACTACCGTGAATCTGGAAGACTGGCCCCAGTCAGGCGTTGCTACTCCGCCGCTCACCAGCTGGGATGTCTGTTGTTGGCCCTAGTCCGGTTCTTGGTCCGCCTGCATCACATTCTTCATTCTCAGATGGTTTGTATACCTGTCCTGTGGTGTCCAGAGGCAGTTCCCTCTGAGTCTGTTGCTGACTTCGTTGTAGGCAGACATTCTTACAAGCATATGTGCCGTCTGGGTGATGATTTGTGTTTTCTCACAAATTTGCACATTTGTAAATTCACAATTTCCAATTTATAAAGTTTAACTCCATAAGCTCAGGGTCTTTTTGTTTGTTTCATGACCTCCACCCTCCATTTAGTTTTCCTTTTTCTCAAACAACCCAAATATGCTGTCGTACATTCAGATTCACAGATTAAACTTGAAAAAGAAAATAATAATAATAAATAAAGGATTCAAAAACACAGTTTTTGGATTTGTAAAATACATTTATTTACTTGCACTAAAGCAACAATTAATTTCAGTTTTCAAAGTATTGCTCTGAATATGTAAAATAATAGAAAACCATTGTGTGTTTGAATATTTAAGTAACACAAATGTTTTTTTTTTCTGTTAAAAAATGTTCTTATTTTTTTGGACGTGTCATCTTAGCACTCGCAGTCTTTCGGCTCTGCCATCAGAAAAACCAGATAAAGTACCTTGTGCTCCCATCCTGGTGGTCTCTGGTGACAACACTGCATCACTTACAGCATATTGTCAGACACCAGCAACGATGAAATGAGCTCACACTCAAAACCAGCTTCAGTCCTGTACTGCTGTAATGTGGCTCGTGCAGCAGCAACGCTCTGCAGAGGGCGCTTCTGACGGGCCTTCATCATGCTTACTAGAGGTCTGCAACGCGACCTGAGCCTGATAGAACCCAAAGCCCAGCTCCTGCTCGGGCTGGGTTGGGCGCTCTTAATTTAAAAAAAAATAAAAAAATAAATAAACAATTCAGACTTCTGTCGGGTCGGGCTGTCTCTGTTTTTCTATCTTTAGTTCTGACTTCTGTCCTTATGTTGGATATTTGACTGTTTGCAGTAGACTTATTACAATAAAGTGGGTCAAAATGGTAATAAATTATTATTGTATGTCTGATTTTTTTATTATGATTATTAAACAGGTTATTTACTGCTTCTGGGGGCCACTGATGCCATGGATGGTCTAAAAGGGGGTAAAAGTGACTTGCAATTTCTTTGTGCCGCTTTAAAGAACCAAAGTAACTTCATAGCCATGCTGAATATTTAGCATATTTCACAACGAGCACTTTGAGAATATGTGAAATGTACATCTTTGCTTTTGTGCCAAGAGTTTGGTGAGACGAGCCGTCTTTCATGTTTGCACGGCACCTGAGCAACCAGAACGAGCGAAGCCAACGGCAGACGGCTCTGGCTACATCAACCGCGCGCAAACATGCAGATGATCTCCTTGTCTGTCTTTGTTTGAAAAGGAAGTGAATCACCTGAAAAGTTAGACAAAATGCAGATGATGATTTCAACTCACTTTTATTTGTCAGCCACTGAGAGGAAAATAACATTTCATCAATATGTAAAAAGGTCTCTCTGTTACATGAATTCAGAACACGTTCAATATTGATGCCAAAGAATCATCAGTCATTATAAGAAATGACAATCCAAAGGTTCTGTGTGTGTCTGTGTGTGTCTGTGTGTGTGTGTGTGTGTGTGTGTGTGTGTGTGTGTGTGTGTGTGTGTGTGTGTGTGTGTGTGTGTGTGTGTGTGTGTGTCGCAAGGACCTCTGGGGTTATCTCACTGAAGTGAATGTCAAACTGAGCATGCTTCGTCACACATCACACGCGTTCACGGTCTGTGGAGATATTTGTGTGTGTGTGTGTGTGTGTGTGTGTGTGTGTGTGTGTGTGTGTGTGTGTGTGTGTGTCTTCCACGGTCTGAGAGGCTGATATCGTTTTATATCATTAGGTAATAAAGGCTGACGGCTCTCTGCTCGCCGTCTGAGAGTGTTTGCACTGTTGCCCCGCTGCTGCTCTGGCGACTTTGTGTCTGTGCGAGAACAGAACAAATGTGAAGAGAGAGAAGTTTTACAAAGCTCATGGCTTTCCTAACCACAGATCAGACTCCGGTTGGATCCAGTCCTCTCCCATCACACTCTGCAGGTGGAAATCTTGGAAATACTCCAGGCGGTGGCTGAGAATCACAGAAAATTGCGTCACTTTTATCCATTATCATACATTTGCTTGCTAGAGGTTTTAACAAGTAGCACTGCAGACTGCATAGGAAAGGGCCAAAACATCCAAAGAAACATTCAATCAGCACTTAAAAGACAGTCCAGCACTAAAACAATGGACAATTTATGGACAATGGACAACGTTAAAGCAATTAAAACCTATCTGAGACGGTAAGGAGTGTGAACTTTCACTTAAATGACTGTTTGTAAAAACATCTCTGACTGGTTACTGCCATGTCGTCCAAAGTTTACACTCCTCATCGTCTAATAATACACCTCGAGTTGTCCTTTAACTCCAAAATGTGTCTTTAAGCAGGATCATTCCCTAAACTTAAGACTCTGTGGGAATTTACGGGAATTATAGTAATACGCTGGCCCAGTGGTTCCCAAAGTGGGGGCGCCAGGCGCGGTATGAATGAATAAAAGGATAAATGCTTGGACAAAATCAGAGGCGCAGCCTTCCAACAGGCAGACCAGGCCAAGGCTTGGGGCCCCAAGCCCGAAGCGGACCCCCGAGGGCAGTGACAATGAGGAGAATTTGCAATGACAGTGGTCGGCCGGCGGAGAACTCCCTGGAGGGGCCCCGACTCTACCTCTGGCTCTGCTGTCTTTCCTAAACTGATGAGAAGAGAGTCTGATAAAAATTAAGAGAAGCTATCCATCTGGCAGTGAGAAAGAAAGGCGGAAAAAACGAGCAAAAACGCATCAAGAAAGTGGTGCAGATAAAAATAATTTATCTCAGAGCAGCTAAGTGCGTCCAGCTGATGTCGAGCGTCATGGTAAAGACACCTGCAAGAAACTTGCATGTGAACTCAAACAAAAGACATTTGATTTATTTGTGAGTTCTGCGTTCTACTTAGTACATACTCACTAGCCATATCTAGTAGCTTGTCAGAAATCAGGTGTTGTTATTTGGTGAGTTAGAAAGTCTAGATGTGGACGTCATAAATCAACAACTGTAATAACAACTGGCTACTAAAATGACAGGCCGCGAAACTCTGGTCATTCACAGACTGAAGAGCCTTAAAAGAAGTATTTGTGCTGAATAAACACAACAGCAGGAGTGGCAGAAGGAGACTGCTGGTCATATTTGTGCAACTGGATTTTAATGTTACCTTATAAACCCATTTTACATTAGTTAGTCAGTCATTAAGACCACAAATCATATCATAGTTTGGCTCAGACATTTGGCTGACTCAAATACTGGTTAGCCAGACGACGTTGAAGATGGGGCGACTAAGGTGTGAACTGTCTCACGAAGCAAATCCACCTGAGAAGACCCACAAACCCGCCTGAGCTTTCTAATCCCAACTTATGACACTGCTCCAGAGTTGGCAGAAACAACTATTCACTTGATGACAAATGTAAGTCATCAAAGAACGGTAACTGCATTTATGGACTTTGGTAACAGCCAAGTGGACCGTTTAAGAAGTAGGCGTACATGGTGTGTTTTAATATTCAGAGTACGGTTGCATCTTTACACTGGGTTGTCTATGACCTGGAGGATGGCGGACATGACCTGAGACTGCAGCCTAGGCTACTCACAAGTTGGGCTTTTGGCCTTCAACGATCTCTTCTTTGGGGATGGGGTAGAGAGCCTCATAAGTGCGCTTCTCTCCGGAGCCGTGGATGGCGTAGGAGTTCATTTTGTTGATGTTGGGAGGGAAGTACGACCAGGGGATTAGAGCCTCGCCCATCCACCGATCCCCTGTGATTGTGGTCTGAAACACCATGGGCAGCTGTTGCTGCAGAAAGAAATGAAGAATGTAAGAAATACACATCAGCTGGCACAAAAGCGCTGAACTGGCTCAAGCCTACCAGGAAAGCGTGTCCGGCTCCTGACAGTAGCAGTATCAGGTGCTGTCCGTGACTGCAGGAAAAACAGACAGCGGACGTCCCGTTATTACACAGCCAGTGTCATCAACGTTCAATCAGAACTGCAGTTTACGTACGGACAAAGCTCCACCTCGAGGTAATTCTCCGTCGAGCTATCAAGGAAGAAGGACTCCACAACTGATGAGATAAAGAAAAGAAAATTAAGATAAGAGCTTCGTTTTGACATTAACAAACTGCTTAGGAGCTGTTATTAACCTTATCAGATGGCTGGAAAACACACAATAATTAAATCACTGGATTCAGTTAGTGTGTGTTACAGTCCGATGTTCTCAATAAGGTAAAAGGACGAGCACAACCGCTCACGTGGAAACCTGCTCAAGACTGTAGACGGGTTGGCTCGCTGTTTGTTAAGAAGCATTAATGAAGCCACATGTGCGTGCTCATTACACGGAAATCAAAATTCCTGAAGGTCAATTAGACCAAACTGTTATCACCGGACCTCATTCCAAGGTTTAATTGCTGTGTTTCTCCCCAATAATGACGGAGCAGTTATGGTAAAGAGAGAAAAGACACAGCAAGCCCTTCATCTCTCAAACGCCTCGGACTATACCCTCACAGTTTATCAGCCGGTATAAGACCTTCACACTGCATCACATGCACATGGAGTTACACAGTCATGAGCGGAAGAACCATATTACCACCAGGGATCCTGGCTGGAGCAGCGGAGGCCGTGACTCTCAAATCTGTGCGACGTGATGTCATCTTCTGCAGCTCTGTGAACTTTTCCTACGTTTATTGTGGTGTCACGAGTTTGTCAGGATAATCTTATGACTGTTTGTCAATTACTGGCATTATGAAGAATAGTTTTAGGAAACATAACCCCAATTCACAAAAACGTGCGTAAAATGTAAATAAAATCAAATGCAATGATTTGCAAGTCCTATAGACCCAGGTTTAGAAAATAGAAAAAATATATCAAAAAGGTAAAAAGTGCATTTGATGGCGGCAACACAAAAACTCAAAAAAGTTGGAGCGAAAGACTGGAAAACACCTGGAAGAGCATCTCCAACTAATGAGGTTAACTGTCGAACAGGTAAGTTACATGGCTGGGTAGAAGAAGAGTCTCTCAGAAGTAAATATGGGCAGCGGTTCATCAACCGGTTCACGGAAATGGACTCAGTCAAGGTGGAAAAGTCTCTTCAGAGTCACTGTGGAGGTTTATAGCTGCGGGCAGGAAGGACCTGCCGTAGCGGCGTGTGTTGCAGCGGATCTGAAGAAGCTTCTGACTGAAGACTGACTGAAAGCTTCTTTATTTTATTATAGTATTCAAGCTGCACATGCTCCCAGTTAGACAGCATCTTTTTCAGGGACGACCACGCATCTTTCAGCAAAGTGATGCTAAACCACACGTTAGAAAAGCACGGCCTTGCAACAGATGAGTTGGGCGTTAGTTCGTCCTTCAACAGCTGAAATCATTTGGTCGGTACACAATAAATCTAAAATATGATGAAGAAAACCAAGGGCTTTTGAGGAGCTCCAGTCCTATATCAGCCAAGAATAGATGCTATATTCCTAAAGTTTAGGATTGTATGTGCTTTCTTTGTTCTATTGTGAATAAAACATGGGTTTTCATTCTGCAGTTGTTTTACGTGGCATTTCATCTGTTTCAGAGGTGGAGTTAAAATGGACCTAAGTAGACCTAAGAGTGCTGGTCAATTTCAAACTTCAGTATTAGACAAGGTTTTTAGTGCCATGCAACACATTAGATCCAAATTTTCCCCGTTTCTGCATCCTCTTATTTGAAAACGTTCATCGTAACTTTGCTCTTGGTGCAGAAAGTACTGCATGCGTTCAGCATGAACCGGTGCTTTGCTGCCCACCTTCATAATCCCAGAGTCCAGGGAATGGTTGACTGGGGGGCCCTGCAGGAGCTGGAGGGTCGTTGAAAAAGGGCCCAAACACCTGCATCTTCATTCCTCCTTCTCCAGGAGAGAAGACGACCCTGACGGGGTCGTGATTCACAGGGTTGCTGTCCCAGGTGTGCCGGATTGCAAACTCCATCTGTGCCAGAGGACTGAGAATAAAGAGTCAGAATGAAAATATGATCTGCTACAGTACAACAAAGATGAAAAGATACTCACACAGATCCACAGCACAGCAGGAGGCTGCAAAGTGCTAAAAACCCAAGTCCCTGACTTCCCAACATGTTGGAAGCTTTTTCAGTGAGCTGCAGGAAAGTCTGACATATCTTCTTTTTATCAGAGCTGATCGTATGTCTGTTAAATCTGTTAATTAGTAACTACACCTAATGATAGAGCAGAATGGTCAAAGTGAGCTTACCTGAACAGGTATGAGGTAATAGATGAATGGTAGGAACTGCAACAGATCACGTGACTTTCCAAACTCAGCCAGTTTTACGGTAGCACCAAAAATGAGATCTTTTTTCACTAATTCTCACTTCGATCCGAACTCCCTGTTTTAATCATCTTTTTACAATTCATCACAGATTAGTCTGAAAATGGCATGACTTGTGGCGTAAAAATCGTAGTATAAAATAATTTAAACTGAAAGTAGATGTCTTGTGTTCCGCTGACGATTCCTAGCGCTGCGAGGAGGAACTACTTTATTTAACCGTAACCTGGACGGAACCGTTTCAGTGGTGCACACGGCGGTTTGAAAACCGGTGGCGGAATCAAATCCGACCGAGAAACCCAAATAATCCGATTATATTCAAAGAAACGAGTGTAGTGAATCTTTTATGACACCACCAGCCGCAAGGTTCGACTCACAGGCTCTCGGCGAACCGCAGAACAATCCAAATGTTTCCCCGCGGGTCGCGCTGTGATTTCAGCCGCTAGCTGCTCACCGTTTCCATAGTGACGCCGGAGAGTCCGACCAGAACCGAGGTCCACATGGACGCAGAGCTGGAGTTCCTGCGGGACCAGGGTAAGAACTGACGGGGTAGTGGGTGTTTACGGGACGAGGTCCCGTCCGACCAGAACCGAGGTCCACATGGACGCAGAGCTGGAGTTCCTGCGGGACCAGGGTAAGAACTGACGGGGTGAGGGGTATTTATGAGAGGAGGTCCCGCCCGACCAGAACCGTTTATTATTATTATTATTATTATATTGTTATTATTATTATTATATTGTTATTCACGAGATGAGCAACAGCTTCCTCCGACTGGGACCTGAAGATGTTGGCACTTGCCTCAGTTAAAGGGACGTATTATGAAGGAAAAATGACATTTTTCTGTACTAAAGAATAGTTGGGTGTCTTAAGTGACTGTCAAATCAGAAACTGACACACACACACACACACACACACACACACACACACACACATGTGTTACTCTATCGGGGCCAGTTTAGTGTTGAAGTGTGTGATTCAGTGAGCTGGTCGTATTTGCAGGCTTCATGACATGACCAGATCAGATTTGTTTATCCAGCCTCGCCAACTTCACAGTTGACTTGTTTTGAGGCTCTTGGGGGCTCAGAAGTCGTGACATCTGATCTCACCTTGGAACATCTGCACAGGGAAACTTCGGTTTGTCTGTTGAAAAGACAACCTCTTATTATTCAAAAGCCGTTTTTGAAACGCCCTTTCTTGGGTGACCACAGCCCAGTGGATTTGACTGTAAATAAAAAAGAGGTATCATAATAAAACTGTGTTAAATTAGAAAAGACCTCCCAGTAAAGCAGTGTCTGATGGTGTGCGTTCAGTCCGTAGGTTAAATTCTGCTCTGAGCCAGTACCAACGTGAGCAGTCTGCCCAAGCCTCGTCATCTCAGGTAAAAACAAGAAAACAAACCCAAAAAACACCTCACACACTCAGCAGCCACACACTACAGACACTTGTAGGATACAAGTTCTAACCATGTGACATGTAAGATCGAGGACCTTTGATGAATATATATACATGTGAAGTTGTGTGGTTATAATTATTCTGATACAAATTTAAAAAAGGATCCTAAGTGACCTACAACAGGAAAGGTTTCCTCAATTTTAGCATCAGAAATGGAGGAAAAACGGTTTGCATCTTTTTTCTCATCTGAGTTTAAACGTCTGGGTGCAGCTGTAACTGCTCCAGTTTGGGTAAAAGGTTTTGCAGAGTGGATGCTGCTGCTCTGGATGTCGCGCTCTGTGCTGGAACCCATCCCTTTATATGTGTTGTGTGGTGCAACAAGAGTTGGGGTCTGTGCCGGACTCAGTGCAGCACAACACAACACCTCAGAACACCTCAAAACATCACATGTGTTGTTCATGAGCTGATGTTGAAAAGTGCACCACGTGGCTCACACCTGCTCAGTCAAACACTCGACTACAGTTGATGGAAGTGAAGCTGGCCTTGGTGATGGCCCACTTTCTCAAGCTGAACAGTACGAGTTTACAACAGAAAAGCACTGGTGTAGAAAAGAAACAACAAGTTTGTATTAACTGGTGTATTTAAAAAGCTGTAGCAGCATAATTTTTTAAATGTCTGTCTCAGTGCTTCTTTGTCAAACATGGCCAGGGTGGTCCTGAAGTACACCTAAAAACTGTTAGTACAGCTGCAGCTCCTGGACAAGTCTGAGCCTTTCCCAGCTCCTGTCTTTGTTTGAGGATACCGTGGTCTCACACCATAACCTTCTTCGCTGCAGATGGTCTCCTCCTCCTCATTGCTACAGCTGAAGTCAGAGCTTTTTTTTTTTTTTTTTTTTTTTTTTTTTTTAGAAAAAAGAAAGATGCAGCATGTGTCCATCTCCACAACTGGGAAAACTAGTCATTATCTGCTTACCATCTCCTGGAGACCTTTTGGTCACCTAGCAACCGGTGCCCCCCATGGACATGATTTGCTCCGGTGACGACCTCCTGTGCTGCACTCCAACCTCAGCAGCGAGCTCAGCTCATACTATGTCCTATCTGCAAGGCCTTTAATACAGACAAACAAGCCATAGTCATAAAAGTAGATGCATGTGCATGAATTATCCCCCAGTGATGTGTCTTAGCCATCCGTCTAAATGTCGATTAGTTAACTGTATGACTGGAGCAGTGTTGCATGTCTGGTGTTGGACAGGTGGAGGAAGGACAGCGGACGGAGTCTCCTGCTCCTTGGCTATCAGACAGAGGGTCAGTTTTCTCATTCTTTGGCACGTTTTAGAATTGCACGGTTATCACACTTTAAAATGATGTGTAATATGTTTGTATGAACACAACAGACAGCAAACTATTTTCTGTGTTACAGTATCATGGCTCCTCTCCTAGCAGAGTATGACCGGCACATGGATGACATGACTCGACAGCTCCAGAAGTATCAGGTAAAAACAAAACACTTTGCTGCAAAGGGTGAACACAGAGGGAATGGACAACAGCACCTTATTCAAACAACCCACAAATCAGTAGCTGGGTGATGCCGGTGCTCGGAGAGAGCGTGCTGTGCAGGGAACCGTCTGCTCCATGTCTGATGTTTGGGTTCAACAGGAGCTGATGAGCGACATCAAACTGAAGCTGGAGCGGGTAGTGAAAGAAAATGAGAGGTAAGCTCTTTTACGCTTTTGAGGAAGTGTGGACGTGAATTTGTATGATATCAGCCAAACCATGACATCGTTACAGACACGACGGGAGAATACAGCGGAGTAGAAGTTGGCAACAAACTCTTTCAGTCTCGTGGCACAATACAGACACAATATCAGTTGTCTGACCATCGTCTAGTATGAGGTGAATTAACCTCAGATACACAACATGCCATCATTCAAAAGCCTTTGCAGCAGTAACTTGAAGCAGTTTCCAGTCTCTCACTTGGTTTTGGAGGAATTTTGCTTTGTTCATCGAGGTTATTGGACAGTCACTCATTCACATCTCTCTCAAACTCATGTTTCAGCCTTTTAACTGGGTTGACATCTGGACTCTGAGCAGGTACTACACCTTGACTTTATTTTGTTTTCGGGTGTTTGGAAGCAGATTTGCTGCTGTGCTTCAGTCGTTGTCCTGGTGCATGTTTTTTCAACTAAGCTTTAGCTGTCAGACAGATGTCTTCACATTTGTCTCTAGAAAACAGAAGAGTTTATAGTTCATGGAGCACAAGTTTCTCGTGTTTATTTCAATGATAATGACAATCGGAGTGCACGCTGCCCAGGACATGCACGTCCAAAACGAACCCAAATGACTGCACCTCCCCTGCCGTGCTGAACAGTGGCTGTGGCCTGTTTCTGTTGAAGTGCTATTTGGTTTTCTCCAAACATGAGGCTTTACTTTACTTTGACATATTTGGACATTGGATGGTCTGACTTTTCTTATGAACTTTTCCAGACTGATGTCTTTCCTTCTTGGCATTGTGTTAACCCAAATCGAATGCTTCAGAGCAGGAAACTGCCAAAAACATCTGCTTTTTATAGTAATTTTTTTCTGTATAATTCAGAAAGAGCTGATTATTAGCAGCATCTGGCTGGACCTCACTCTCTTAGTCCCTATGGATGCAGTAAGGGGTACTTAGTATTGACCACATTTTCTGTTTGGCTTCATTTTTGCCATAAATAATGAAACAATAAAATAAAGTTATATGCTATTGTTGTTTGTCTGAGGTTTTATTCACCTATCAGTAAGACCCACTGCAATCAAACTATTTTTTATCATGTTTTCACAAAGAAAACAAAACAGGATTGAAATAAGATTTACTAACTTTTGCACATATTTGTAGGAGTTGCTCCGGTTTTTGAGCTGTTTTTATTGTGTACTGGGTTTTCCTGGTATGGTCAAAGTAAGATTATTGTGTTTGGTATTTAGAACTATATGCAATTTTAAAGTAATTTCTTATAGATGAACCGTTTCTGGCTCTGCCACCGTTTCCAGGTTGCATGCCGAGCTGAGGGAGTCTGTTGAGAAGCAGCTGCAGGCGTCTACCGCGGCTTCAGGACTGGAGGGCAGCACAATGGAGGAGGACGCCATCATCAAAAACCTCCAAGAACAGATCCAGCTGTCAGAGCAGGTCTGCAAATGTCCGTGTTGTGGTCGCTGATTACAGCCACGCTTCTCTGTGTTTCTGTCGTGAATAAGTCGCTCCGGCTCTCCAGCAGAGCGTTTCTTTTCTCCGAGCGTTTACACAGCAGGGCTGGAGGATGGCAGCGTTTTCCTCTTCCAGGAAACTCTGCTAAATGTTAGCACACAATTTAAGCCAAAATTGGAGCAATTATGTGCAGAAAGAGTCTTAAAAGCCAGTTTAAAGACGTTACTGCTGAAAAATGTCCCTCAAACAGCAAAAAGCAGACAAACGGTCAATTAAGGCAGTGGTAGTGCATGAGCAGAGAAATGCAGCCCCACACTTCCAGAGGGTCACCAGACTTGTAGCCACTGTTACAGATTAGTTTATAACCCAGAAACTAGAAACAGTGTGTTTATTAACACTCATTCAGCAGTCACACTGCTGGACTAATTATTACAAGGACAGCTAATTAGACTCAGTATGTTCAACACCTGGACTTCATTTAATTAAGTAAACGTGGAGGTTTAGAGCTATTTTGATAATAATAAAATAAAATACACTGACACATTGAGCAGGCAGGATGTCCACTGTCTTCCACTGTGAAGGAAGCTGCTGCTGTGCAAAAAAAAAAAAAACATTTGCTCTGCAGCTGAAGTTCTCAAAATGCACCTTGAATCCAAAATATTATTGATAAAAAGCTTTAATGACTGATGAAGCAAAGCAAAACATCCTCCCAACAGTGAAGCATCATGATGTGAAGCATCATGACCCTAGGCCACTTTATTCTCTAGTTCACTAAAACAAGCTGCAGGTTATTTACAGATCTTCACCAGGAAAAGAGCAGTAGAGGAAGGGTTGCGCAGCCAAACTATGACCATGGAAGTAAATCCAACACAGAACGATTTCAGAACACGAGAAGCATCCAGTCAGAGTCTGGACCTCAACCACATGGAGATGTAGATGAAGCACATCTCATTAACTTCGTTTGAGTAGCTGATCAAGAACTTTGAATGCAGCAAACTAAAGGTGATCAAAAATCTGTTGTAACATGAGAACATGCTGCTCTCTTTGTCTTCTGGTCTGTTTGAACTGGAAGTGTTTTTGTTTTGGCATTTCAGTCAGCATACTGTCACTCAGCTGATAAAAGAAGAAGGTAATTGGTTGGTTAATCAGTTGTTTACGCTCCACCAACCCGTTGGAAGCCTGCTGAGCTGCACATAAAGAAATCCTGCAACGATACATCATCACTGAATGATTTAATATTGTTAATGGCTGAGTAGAGAGGAAATTGCAAGAAAAGAAAATCTTTTATCACATCTGAAAACATGTAGGCAAAATGGCTCTAAACCATGTTATGAAGGTGCTGACTGAATAAGTGGCTCTTCCTGTCCAGTTAACGTTCTGTACATGCACATATTCCTGCACGGTCCAGTCTGAGGGGCAATGCAGCCTCAGTTTGATGCAGTTAGATCAGACGATCAATACACGTTTGAGCTCTTATTTCAGCAGAGAGCACCGGGAAACTGCCGTCTTTTGCATATGCACCGCCAGAAGACACGACATGATGGTTATTTGAGTGCATGTGGTCGGCTGTCTGTGCATGTCTCTAGGAGCGGGTGAAGGCCATGGAGCTGTGGCAGACAGTAGCCCACGAACTGGACCGCCTCCAGCAGGTCCAGCAGAAGACCGCGGCTGACTGGCAGCTCCACAACACTCAGAAGCAGCGGCTCACGGTTCAAGCAGCATCTCAGATCCACACACACACACACACACACACACCTGCCTTCACGTTTTATTTGAGCAGGCGTGTGCACACTTTGGCCACCACTAGATGGCACCATTCTCTCAGCATCAGGGTTAATTACACTCGTCTGCTCTCAGTCGATTCTTGACAGAAGCAGCTCATTACTCACCATTAAATACTATTGAATTTTTTTTTTTTTTGTGCCATTGCAGGATCAGCTCGCTCACTTCCAGCAGCACTCTGCCAAACTCCAAGTGGCCAATCAGAGACTTGAATCAGTAAGTAACAGTTAATTAAAAGTGTGTTAAATTATACTCCTCCAATTAGCCACAAGATCGAAATGCTGTGCACTTTTCCAGAATGAACCCTGCTGGAATAATTAATCCTGTAATTAAGTGAACTGATTTCTAAATCCCTCAGGTGGTCAGCAAGAATTGTCATGTTGTATCAAGGACTGTCAGATTATTTGGTTTTTCTTTTTCCTGCACAAACCAAGTACACACAACTGCCGACACAGATAACTCATCTCCCGACTGTTCAGACTCACTCAGCCTCTGTGACTGTATCAACACACACGCATAAAGACCTCGCGTCGCCTTTAGTCACATGACAGAGTGTGAGGAGCTGGTACAGTAATATAATCTCCTTTTCATGCATCTTTAATGAGTGGGTGAGCTTTGGGCCTCCCGTCTGTGACTGCTGATGCGAGCAGCTTGTTTCCGTCGCTGCATGTGAGAACGACTGGCTGACAGGGGGACTGCTGAGGGTTTGATCTGGAAGGACAGAAAGTTTCTGAGGAAGGTTGCTCATGACAAACTTGGAGCTGTGAGCTCAGAATCATGCGACACAAGTGGAAGAGTTGTGTTTCCTGCCACACACAGACAA
This sequence comes from Xenentodon cancila, assembly GCA_014839995.1. Lineage (NCBI taxonomy): Eukaryota > Metazoa > Chordata > Actinopteri > Beloniformes > Belonidae > Xenentodon > Xenentodon cancila. The sequence continues at coordinate 27,852,734 of CM026198.1, read as the reverse complement.
ACCAGCAGCTGCTGAGGACGGTGACGGAGCAGAGCGCCGAGATGGAGGAGCTGCACACTCAGCTTAGGTAACCACATACCGCACATGCTCGGTTGCCTCCCAACAGCTAGACTACACACTGCATCTTTAAAAGACCCGGACCCCAACGGTCTCTGACCAGTGTAACTCCCCTCGGAGGAGGACCTCTGTGGTTGCTGTTTGCAGCTACTTAAAATTCCCCGGCGTCAATAGCTGAACATTTCAAACTGTCCCACCTCATCTGTCCGCACACCTTTCTCCAGTCAGACTCTCTACTTTATATTTAAATGAGAATACATTTTAGATTCAATGTTTCAAATGTCAAGAGACCACAGCCCTGTTGTCCTCGGTTTTTATTTATTCTTTAAAAGTGGTTTTAACCATAAAAATGTAATCCGCTAGCTTTAGAGGCTTGGAGACGGTTGTGGATTTTTGGGAGTGGTCACAATCTTCACCTCTGACTCTCAGAACAACAAATGACAGCGTTTCCTAACACGGGAAGCCATTTCTATTAAGTCTTAAACGTATCTGAAGCAGGTGACTGTAAATTGTTTGGAATTAGGGTTGTAAAACTCAATGAATTTTCCAAGCTGGGGTCTTTCCATGGGGATAACACAAATATTTGGGAATTAATAAACTTCATCGGAATCAGAACTGATTCAGAGGTGGGACTGCAAAGAGCCAGAGAGCTGGACACGTTTTCCCGTGTACGGCTCGGTAGTTGCTGGACAGTAGTCCGTAAGTCCTGCAAACCTCTGACAGGAAGCTGACTGGGAGGACCGTGGACTCTGGTGTAAGGAGCAGAACCAGGTAGAGCCCAGAGGTCCTGAAGTACACAAACGAGTCTGAATTAGATTTAAATGCTATTTAAACGTCTGATTTGCTGTGTTGTAAAAGATTTGCTGTCTGAAAACGACACGTGTACTCTTCTGACAGCATCACTTCCTGTTTGTGTTGCATTGTAGACAGACGAAGGCTAAACTGAGGACGGCCACGGCCAAGGTGGACGAGATGACCAAACTGCTGCAGAGCGTCCAGGAGCAGATGCAGAGACGGGTGAGTGACTTTAAACACTGCACCAGATGGATAAGTGTCACGTGTCTCAGCATTTCAGATTCTTTTGTTTTTGTGATCGCTGATGGTCACATGTTTGTATTTAGGACGAAGATGTGGCGGAAGCACAGGGCAGGGAGGACGCCGCAGACAGACGACTTCAGCAGCTGCAGACCACCTTGAGCCAGCTCGAGACCAGGTGAGTTGTTACGCTGCTCAACCTGTGAAGACCTGTCACTGCTTATAGCAGGAGATGACTGTCAACCACCCGCAGGTTAAAGGCAGCCTCTCAGGAGGCAGAGACCGTTCGCAGAGAGCAGACTGTGTGGGAGAGGAAGGTGGGGGAGCTCCAGGCGCGCTGCACCACCCTGGAAGAGGAAAAATACGAGGCTCTGTCCAAAATCAGGGAAAGCGTCCAAGTGGCTGAGGAGGCTGCTCTGCAAAAGGACCAGGTGACCATAGTCTTCACATGTCTTCCTCTACGTCCACCTTCTTCATCTGTTCATTTGCTCTGTCCCCTGTCGAGTCCTCGAGGTTTCCCACTGAAGTGAACACCTCCTCCATCCTTGTGCTTCCCTGCAGGCTCTACTGAGGGAAAAACAGAAGGTAGAGGAGTTGGAAAAGACCAAGGTGGCGATCAAACACTTGATCCAGGAGGCTGCGGTCCGAACCAGGAAGGAGGTTAGCAATAATCAAACGCTTCCCTCCAAGTACATTCAGTGTGTGACTGAAACCTGCTTTCAAACTTAGGGAGAATAAATCACAAAATGCATGGTAAGCCACGGATGATGCCCGGACATTAAGTGGCAGATTGCTTTTCTAAAAACCCGACTCAGAAACTGCAGACTTTGTGTTTCAGATTTAGTTTCATACTGAACAAGAGCAGCCTGTTTTTTCTTTTAAAGTCATGAATCACGGCAGCAGAGCTGTTTCAACCCGGTGTAACCTCAGCCAGAGACGTGTTGATTAATGCCTCGTTAATGGGTCTTCTCCTACAAGCTCTTGAACTGCTTAATCCTGTTAATGCTGCACAGTACGACTGAAGCACGGCCTGGCATCCTAATCTCTGGCTGTCCTTTAAAAACGGATGATATTTCAGAGAATCAGCGTTGATGCCTTCGACTTCCTGCTAATCGTCCACCCACATGCATTGGCTCTTTACCTTCCAGGTACTTTTGTCATTGAGATGGAGGTTAAGTTTAAATATTGCAGCCTCCCTAATTTCCCTTTTCCCTCATCCTGATTTAAAGCCACTCTGTGTGAAGACGAGCATTTGTAATGAAGAATTAATCCTCCAACTGCAAGTGGTTGTCAGACCTTCAACTTACCTGAGGACAGACATACTAATTAGACTTTAGACACTTGGTATTTCCACAATAAAAGCATGTCCAGAGTATTTCGGCATTCAAACTGAGCACATAGTCACCGCACATTGGTTATTCATCTGGGTGTCTAAAGATGTGGCAGAAATGTGTGTGTGTGTGTGTGTGTGTGTGTGTGTGTGTGTGTGTGTGTGTGTGTGTGTGTGTGTGTGTGGTGGTGGGGGGGGGGGGGGGGGGGGGGGTTGTTTTACATCTGATGGACTTTGGATGTCATGTGTGAAGAAACGTCACCATCAGGTATCTTGGTTATAAACGGTGGAGGTGCTGAATTCTGTTAAAACTGGTAGGTTAAGTTTCATAGGACCGGTTTTCAACTGGTCAGGCTTTGGTACTAGTGGAATAATTCAGGCATTAAATCATATGCTGACATAACATATAATAATTGCTCGGGGGTCATGTTCTGGGGCTCTGGAAAGCGCCTAGAGACAACTTGTGTTGTAATAGACGCTATATAAATAAAATTGAATTGAATTGAATAACAATCGCACCAGGGGCGGATGAGATTCGCCCTAAGTACCTCAAGTCTCTGGATGTTGTTGGTTGGTTGACACGGCTCTGCAACGGTGCATTGAGGTTGGGACCAGTACCACTGGAGAGGCAAACCGGGGTGGTGGTCCCTCTTTTTAAAAAATTGGGCCGGGGAGTGTGTTTCAACTATAGGGGGATCACACTTCTCAGCCTCCCTGGGAAAGTCTACGCCAGGCTACTGGAGACGAGAATTCAGCCGATAGTCGAACTGCTGATCCAGTAGGAACAATGTGGTTTTCGTCCTGGTCGTGGAACACTGGACCAGCTCTATACCCTTCACAGGGTGCTGGTGGTTTCATGGGAGTATCCCCAACCAGTCTACATGTGCTTTGTGGATCTGGAGAAGGAGTTTGACCGTGTTCCTTGTGGTATTCTGTGGGAGGTGCTCCGTGAGTACGGGGTCCAGGGACCGGAGCAGGAGCTTGGTTCCCATTGCCAGTAGTAACTCAGACCTATTTCCAGGGCATGTTGGACTCCGGTAGAGCTGCCCTTTGTTGTCACCGGTTCCGTTTGTAATTTTATGGACAGGATTTCTAGGTGTAGCCAGGGACCGGAGGGGGTCCAGTTTGGGAACCACAGGATTTCATCTCTGATGTTGTCCTGTTGGCTTCATCAGACCGGGTGCTGAGGCGGTTTGCAACCTAGTGCGAAGCGGCTGGGATAAGAATCAGCACCTCCAAATCCGAGGCCATGGTTCTCAACTGGAAAAGGGTGGCGTGCCCTCTCCGGGGTGGTGGAGATGTCCTGCCTCAAGTGGTGGAGTTTAAATGTCTCGGGATCTTGTTCACGAGTGAGGGAAAGACGAAGCGTGAGATTGACAGACGGATTAGTGCAGCGTCTGCAGTTATGCGGTCGATGTACCGGACCGTCGTGGTGAAGAAGGAGCTGAGTCGCAGGCTCTACTGAGGGAAAAACAGCTGCAGTAAGGTGAAGCTCTCGACTTACTGATCAATCTACGCTCCCACCCTCGCCATGAACTTTAGGTGATGACCGAAAGGACAAGATCAAGGATACAAAAAAAAACCTCTGTTGCAAGATTAAAATGCATATATATAGCTCTTGGGTTCTACCAACTTTGCATTAACCATTAATATATGTGCAAACAAGGGGGAAAAAAAAAAAAAAGATCACGGATACAAGCGGCCCAAATTAGGATGGGAAGCTCAGTCATTCCGGAGGAGCCCGGGGTCGACCCGCTGCTCCTTCTCATCGAGAGAAGTCAGCTGAGGTAGCTTGGACATCTGTGTAGGACGCCTCCTGGATGCCTCCTTAGACAGGTACTCCAGGCATGTCCCACCGGGAGGAGGCCCAGGACACGCTGGAGAGACTGTCTCTCGGCTGGCCTGGGAACGCCTCGGAATTCCGCCCAGAAGACCTTAGAAGAAGTGTCTGGGGAGAGGGAGGTCTGGGCATCTCTGCTTAGACTGCTGCCCACACGACCCGGTCCCGGATAAGTGGATGAAAATGGATGGATGAAGTGGACGGTGTGTGGTCCAGGCCAAAGAGCATCCAGACTGCTACCTGCACCAAGTCCAGATCCCAGACTCTGTGGTGGTCTGTGGTTGTATCTGACCTTGGTATGGCTTGTTTGACTTTCATCTGAGCATTGAAGCAGAAAAGTAGGCAGATACTCCAGAGCAGCATGTGCTGCCTTCAAGACCACATCACCTGTTGCATCCATGTAGTTTTCATCAAGACAATTACAAAGACACAAGTGGGGAAGACCAGGGTACAGGTCCTGGACTGGCCTGTCTCCAGTCCTGATCTGACCCAACAGTCTGTGGGACATTTTGAACCCAGAACAATGTGACAATACCCTCACTGTTCACTCGATTTAGTCCTTTATATACCGCCCACCCACTGCCGGCCCGCCGCCGGCCCAACGCCGGACCAACGCCGGCCCGTCTTTCAAACACTTTTTAGATTACCAGAAGACTTAAGATCGTTTTCATTCGTGTTCATTTTAGATGGTCTTTACTTTTTACATCACCATTTGTCATTCGCTGCTCATACTTTGAAGTTCCTTCCATCAGTCTGCTTTTTCCTCATTTATATTTTGAATAATCACAAGGTTACAGTCAAAGTACGACTCAGAATACAGATTACTTCCCTTCGCCGGCAGAGCTGCTCGCCGTCTGGGCATCTTTTATTTCATTGAATGTTACAGATTGTTTAATGAGTCTAATGAAATCAGTTCACTGTTGAAGTCTTTGCAACTATTAATTTGTGGTTTCTTAATTTCGGATAGGTAGAAAATATGCGCAAGCAGTGCAACATCCAGATCCATCGTCTGGCAGAGGAGCTGTCTGCTCTGCAGCTGGTAGGAGCGCTTCCCCATCACTCGCCATCTGCTTATCCAGCTGAACCTTCTGGTGATGGCGCTCGTCTTCTCTCACCTCTCTCTAGGAGTGCGTGGATAGAGAGTCCCAACTTGAACGGTCCCTCCGTGAGAGAAAAGCCATGGAGGAGGAGCTGGAGAAGGTATCTGTGAACCGAGAGTGAAGATACTGCTGAGGCCTCCTGGTTCTGGTTCTGTTTGTTGACGAGGATGGGTAACGGCTCAGGTGCTGCAGCTGCTCATGTTTTTGTTTCAGGTTTACAAGGAGGGCAGGGCAGAGCCGGAGTTCAGGAAGATCGATGCCCTTCATCAGAGGTGTCTGGAGGCAGAGAGGTTAAAGGACGACATGAGCCTCACGCTCCTGAGCACCCAGAACAAGCTGAAGAAGCTGGAGCTGGAGTAAGTGTGTCCTCCCACTTCACCACAGCTTCACTCCAAAAGACTTGAGCGGGAAGTTCAGACACGCCTTCTCTGTCCCCTGCAGCTACAGCGAGGAGCTGTCCCGGTGTCAGGAGGAGGTGCGGCGGCTGCAGGGCGGTCTGGCTGCAGCCCGGGACGACTGCATCGGTGTCAGCGAGGAGCGGCAGCAGCTGCAGCAGGAGAACCTGCAGCTGCGCAGGGAGGCCGAGGAGCTGCGCAAAGCCGCCATGCTGGCCCAAAAGAAAGCCAAACAGAAGGTAGTTCACCACAGCGACGGTGCGGATGCCAAGCAGTCGTCCCACAACCGTCCTTCCACATCACACACGGGGAAAGGATACGGGCGCCGTCCCACAACCGTCCTTCCACATCACACACGGGGAAAGGATACGGGCGCCGTCCCACAACCGTCCATCCAGTCGTTCAGTCCTTCACTGTCCACACCTGCTCCGTCCTGTTCAGGGTTGCAGGAGGCTGAAGCTCGTCTCTGCTCCGAAACGAGGCGCTAATAAAGAAGCTTTTCAGAAAAAGATGATCATTTAAGATCAATGAGGTGAAAAAAACAAGAGATGGACTTATTTGAAAAGGACGTTATTGATCAAGTGTGCAGTCAAATCATTCTCATTGGTAACACTAAACTTTAAACAAATTAGACTTCTGTTCTTCTGTCATCTTCACCAAACACAAGTAGGTTTCAGAAGGTCAGAAGGAGACAACTAACATAAAGACCTGACCTGTCATGATTTTTATTCAAGGTTGTGTGGAAGCAGAAATCCGGGCAGGAAACGAGACGGCGTTCCCACTCAGAACCACACTGATAAATCCGATAACATGGTTCTTAGTCAAAGATCTGATTTAACAGCTGGTGTCCTCGTCCAAGGACGAGGGCCCTGAAGCGTCTTCGTTTCTGGACGAGGTCCCTCAAGCGTCCTCGTCCAAGGACGAGGGCCCTGAAGCGTCTTCGTTTCTGGACGAGGTCCCTCAAGCGTCTTCGTTTCTGGACGAGGTCCCTCAAGCGTCCTCGTCCAAGGACGATGTCCCTGAAGGGTCCTCGTCCAAAGATGATGTCCCTGAAGGGTCCTCGTTCCTGGACACGGGATCTTAAGCGTCCTCGTTTCTGGACAAGGTCCCTCAAGCTTCCTAGTCCAAGGACGAGGTCCCTGAAGCGTCCCCGTTTCTGGACGAAGTCCCTGAAGCGTCCCCGTTTCTGGACGAGGTCCCTGAAGCGTCCCCGTTTCTGGACGAGGTCCCTGAAGCGTCCCCGTTTCTGGACGAGGTCCCTGAAGCGTCTTCGTCCAAGGACGAGGGCCCTGAAGCGTCTTCGTTTCTGGACGAGGTCCCTCAAGCGTCCTCGTCCAAGGACGATGTCCCTGAAGGGTCCTCGTCCAAAGATGATGTCCCTGAAGGGTCCTCGTTCCTGGACGCGGGATCTTAAGCGTCCTCGTTTCTGGACAAGGTCCCTCAAGCTTCCTAGTCCAAGGACGAGGTCCCTGAAGCGTCCCCGTTTCTGGACGAAGTCCCTGAAGCGTCCCCGTTTCTGGACGAGGTCCCTGAAGCGTCCCCGTTTCTGGACGAGGTCCCTGAAGCGTCCCCGTTTCTGGACGAAGTCCCTGAAGCGTCCCCGTTTCTGGACGAGGTCCCTGAAGCGTCCCCGTTCCTGGACGATGTCCCTGAAGCGCCTTCGTCCTTGGACGAGGGCCCTGAAGTGGACAACAAAGACTCAGGTGTTGCTTTGGCCTCCAAACTCACAGACACCTGTCTGATGGGACCTGGTGGCCTCACAGATGTCCACACAGACACCACAGTCCACAGGACCAGAAGTCTCACAGCCAGCATCCTGGTAGACCGTCCCTGGTTCTGTATCAGAGATGACCTGCACAACATAAAGCAGGTGGTCGTCATGTTTTCACACATCAGTGGAAAGCTGCTGGACGTACGAGTGTCCAGACACGAATCACTGCATGTTTGTGAATGAGAAACTATTTTGGACCAGAGACGAAGGCTGTGTGCTCCCCTCCAGGTTTCACAGATGGAGCAGGAGTACAGCCTGAAGGAGCAGGGACTGGACGCTCGGGTGAGGGAGCTGGAAGAAAGCAGCCGAAGCTGCAGCGCCCATCAGATGCGACTCCTGGCAGCGCAGCAGAAGAGCACTCAGCGATGGAAGGAGGAGGCCAAGAACCTGGTGCAGGTCTTCGAGAGCAAAGCGACGAGCCTCAAGTAAGAGCTGCTGCAGATACGTGATGGCGTCTTTTATTTCATTTCTGATGAGAGGGAGCAAACGGTCGCAAGAGCAAGTATGTGAACCCTCGGGATGAGCTGTTTCTGAGTTAACTAAAATAACATATCTGATCTTCAGATACGTCGCAATAACGGTGTTGAAGCTGAGAAAACACATGAAAGTTTAATTTCCTACGTCTCAGCTGAACACGTGAGTCGTTCACAGCTGGAGAGAAAAGTAAGTGAACCCTTGTGGATAAAAGCTGGCAGTCAGAGGCTCCGGATCACATCCCAACCACATCCCAGCGACGTTCAGGAGGAACTGCTGGCCACTCTTCCCTCCAGAACTGCTTCGGTTGGTCTGTCCTGGGTGGACGGCTCTGCTGTGAGGTGATTCCACAGCACCTCTGTGGGGTTCAGGTCTGGAATCGGGTTTCTGAAAGCCCGATCTTCTTTTCCTGAATCCATTCTGTGGTGGATTTACTTCCATGTTCAGCGTCATTGTCCTTCAACTGTGCATCACCCAACTTCTACCAGGCTTCAGCAGATGGACAGACAGTCTGACACTGACCTGGAGGAGAATTTAATCAACTTAACCCCCCTCATGATGGCGAGTGGTCCAGACCCATGAAGCTCCCTCCAACAATCGTCACCACTGACATGATGGTTTGATGTTGCTGCTGTGCTTCCTGAACATGTATAACAGTTAACTCTTAGTGATCTTCAAAGGCTTGAATGAACTGGACTTGCTTTTCCTGGTTCTTGAATATGTTGGATCTTTGACCCAGAAGATGTCGAAGATCAATTAGATCAGACCTGATAAATGCAGATAGGCCACTAGAGTCTCCACTTTCAGAGCAGTTCTCCTTCAGGGAACCTGAGTGAAGCCCTTCAGGTGACTGTGATCATTATCGGTGGAGAATGGATCATCAACGTGTTCTTGACTGAGCTCTAACTCCGTAACAACCAGCCCAGGATCATCTTCAGCTCTCTGCAGTTTTGTGGACTTTCACGACGCTTGAGTCGATCACTCGTGAACTGGGCTCAGCTTGGTCCCAGTTGTCCCGTGTCCACTGTCCTAAGTCTTGATGGGTTCTTCAGACTATCATCAGGTGTGTCTGGGGCTGAAGGCGACCCAAACTGGCTGGAACAACATTCCAGCCCAACTCAAATCACAAATACTCAACGTGGTGAATGTTTCCGGTTCAATGTGTTGATTACGTGACACTTTTTAACCTTCTTTGCAGAGCCGAACTGAATCAACAGAAGAAGCGTTCACGTGAGCTGGAGCTGCAGCTTGAAACGGACCATCAGACCATTAGTGAGGTGTGTGGGACTCACGCACGCATGCACGGGTGCTGACTAGAAACGGCTCTCCAAAACTCGCATTATCTTTGCAACCATCTGTTTTCGACCTGATGGAAACACTTACAAGGAAGCTGCGCTTCCTCAGAAGCATTCGCTGATGAACACGAGTCGGAACAGGCTGTCTGCTTTCATCGGCTGTGATGTTTGTTTTAGTGCTTCAAAGTGGAGCCGTAGCAGAAACTGTCAGCCGTGTAAGAAACTGATGTGGTTGTGTTTGCTCAGTACGAGAGGCAGCTGGCGGAGCATCAAGAGAAGACGAGTCGTCTCCAGAGACGGCTGACGCACGCCGAACAGAGGGCCGCAGCGGCGTCGCAGCAGGTAACGCGCCATTCGACGCCGTTTCCCATCTGCACATGCGCAAACTGTTGCTTGGATTTCACGTTACTTCACGTGTCAGCCCTTTTTACTCTTATTTGTGTCGCAGCTCGCTGTGCTGATGTCACAACGCAGGAAAGCGTGTACGGTGGATCCGGAAGCCGTCTGAGCCAATGAAGCATCCAGGCATCCGGACGCTGCTGCGCAGATGGCGTTGTTCCCGCTCTGAGGATGAAACGCTTAAAAATGTTTACACAGACCTGAACGTTTACACATGGGAGCCGTGTCCGGTGTGAATTTGTAAAATAATCTTTGTAACATTGTTAACCGAGTATCTTAAAAAAATACAAAAAGATGCACCGCTCCGTGGTTTTTCTGATTTCAGTTTAGTTGGTAAGGAAAAAAGAAGTTCCATGTGCACGGCAGGATACGGCTGCGTGGTAGCGAGGGTCAGTCTGTGGCATCAAAATGTGACCTGAAGTAAACGTAAACTCGTCATTATTACAATAAGCCAGACAGAACCACCCTGACCTTTCTGAAACGTCACTAAATCCAACACCAAAGACTGGTTTCAGGCCAGATATTGATATTTATTAATGCAGACTTGTCATCGATGCTCCTAAGGTTTTAGTGGAAATAAACTGAAAGAGGGAATTTTAGCGCTGGTGTCCCTGCGAGGACGAACGGCTCGATTTAAAAATAAAATGAAATAAAAAGCTTTTTTCTAAAGAAATATACAGCTCAACACCTCCATCTAGTGGCCGGTTCATGTTACTACCTTCAAAAAGACTTTGCTCCATGGCCCGTTGACCAACAATCCATCCTCATCTTCCACCGGTCTGACTCCGTCTCCCGGCAGCAGCAGCCTGAACAAAGATCTCCAGACGTCCGTCTTCCTGAGGAACACCGACGCCTTCCCAAACCACTCAACACATCTCGTCTGTTACTCTCTTTGTGCTCAGAGCTAAATGGCGGTATTTTTAATTAATTTACTTTTTGGTTTCGGAGATCCGGAGCCTCGAGGTCAGTGAATGCAGCAGCAGCAGCAGCAGCAGCAGCAGCAGCAGCAGCAGCAGCAGCAGCAGCAGCAGCTGCTCTGTTACGAGTCAAACAGGTGGGTTCACGGAACGAGAGAAGACAGCAGACCAGCGGCTTGACTGCATGCTGACGGCAGCTCTGACGTGTAGTGTTCGTGTTTGTCCACCAGAGGTCAGTGCTGCCCCTCGTGGCTGATGAACAAGAAACCGCTCAGCAGTCTCTGCGACGGTTTTATCCACATACATGAACCGTTTCCAAGAATTTGAAGAGATTGTAATTTTTAAAGATATTCTTTCAGCATTTCAATCCTCATTACATGTTTCATGTTGGTAACCTTTCAATAAAAAATATATATTTTGTTTCCCAACCCTTTGAGTCAGTCGCTCCAGTCATGTGACTTGTGCACCTGTGAACAGGTGTTCAGGTCCTGGTGAACCAACTGCTGCAGCTGTCTGGGTTTGAAGGGTTTCCCCTCCACATATTTCTTAGATTGTTCACAGGTATTTCAGGTCGATCACGGGACATTTCATTAATTTAACACCCAGAGATGGTTTGTACAGCGATGTTTGCATTGTTTAATTTTATAGGTTGGCATTCTTGTCCTTCAAGATTGTTTAACTGTATTTTGTCTGACATGTATGTTATTTGTTAAAATAAAGTTATGTACAATGAAATTGAAATATGACAAGAAACAATTTCATTTATTTAGCATCTATTGCAATACAAGTTGTGTTTAGGTGGTTTCCAGGGACTGACCCTCCCAGAAGCGGATGTAAAATTATCAGAGCAAACATGTTTTACAGCAGGATTCATATTTGCATAAGTATAAAATAGCTGGTTGAAAATACGTGGCTCCTTCGCGGGAGTGCAGGCTGGTCCCGGCCTCGTGGCTCCTTCTTCCAGTCTCTGGATACATCCTGAGACAAAACTCACCTAACCAGTATTCGTCTCCGACTCCCCACACCGTATTTCCCCAGTTTGAGCTGGTCAATCTTGGATGTGCAGGGTACAGACGCCACAGACGTCCTGGCTCCTCTTCTCTTTGTATTAGCTCCCGAACCTTTTCATCTTTTCAGGCCATCACACTTCTTATTACAGCACAATGCAATACGTTTAATAAACCAGAATAATTATGCAAATGTGCTTTAAATGAGCTAAATAGTATGACAATGAGCATTGTAACAGGGTCGGCGCTCAGTGGATCATGCTGGGGTCCCTCTGCAGCGTAGGCCTACAGCAGCAGGTCTAGGACGGAGCTACGTTTGTGACGAGCTGCAGCTATGACTGTTGGCCTTAAAGAAACAAACAACTCCAAAAACAAGTCAAACAGCACAGAGAGGTAGTACAAAAAGTCATTTATTTCTTGTCACCCCCCGTTCGGCCCACATTATTAAATCTCTGCTATAAATTAGGTATTTACATCATTAAGGGCTCATGTTATGGTGCACCATGATCATCTTTAGAAAGGATGCAGTTTATATTATACAAAATGCTGCAAACACCATCAACAAAACCTTTTCCCCTAGCAAATAAAGAAAAGCAGATGTTATTCTCATTTTCACTTGTAAATCCCACCGATGCCGCCACCCAAACCGGTTTCCCACACAGGCGGTAAACTGGCCGCCTCGTTCTGGACCCACTGCGGCAGTCTTTTCCAGGCTCCAAAATCAAAGTTGTATGAAGATAACTATCAAAATAAAACATGCATTCTTTTACGCGTGCTGGAAGGCATCTGGAAGGTTTCAGACACGGAGCAAAAATACACTTTGAGTAAAAACTTTAAAAAAATAAAATAAACAGATTCAGGTTCTTGCCGTTTTAGTCCTAAAAAAAAAAAAACAAAAAAAAAACCGTAAAAGTTGATTGTTTACAGACAAAGTGACACCTTCAAGTCACTTCTGTAAACGTAGGACTGGCTGCTCCTTCATTCTTCATTTGGTTGTCGGACGGTCGCTCGAGTGTGACAAGCAGGAACGCCGATGACGCATCCGAATCCTTCACCCAAACGCCCGGTGGGTTAGTTGAGTGTTATTTCCATTAAAAGTGCTTATGAATTAGAGCAGATGGATTTCCTTTCCTGAATCACCGCGACAGTAAAAAACAAACACAAGACCCCAACAGAGCAAAGACAGACACAATGTAAACAACCAGCAAGGAAGGCCGGAGCCCTTTTCCCAGGCCGGCGATTGTCCAGCAGCCTCTTCTGCAGGCGGGTCGCTTCAGTCACGAGCTGCGCGTTTCTCTGCCAGGCGCCGCGTCTCCGTGTCCGTCTGACTCACGACTGCATTGGTCCACGCTCCACAAAGTAAGATCTGGGCTGATAGCAACAGCTAAGCCATCCCGACTCCGTTCAGACTAAAACGTACAGTTTTGGTTCACGTCCTCATAAAATCCCCGTATTCGTCTCCCAACTCCCCCACGGATTTCCTCCAGTCTTCATACGGCAACAATATTGTTCATCTCCCATTTCTGAGTGGTTTTGCCGGTGTCACAGTCTGATATGAACACTTTGTGAAGCAGGTCAGAGCGGTCCAGACACCTTCCTGGAAGGAGAACGAAGGGTAAATGGAGCATATTTCCGTACAGCGGCCCGAAGCAGAGCTACAGCTGCTGCATCAATGCCAACTCGCTCTACAACTTGACACAACAGATCAGAACATTTTATTACAGAAGCTTCAATGTGATGTTGGCATTAAAGGAACTACATTATTCTCGTTTAAGTCATATTTATCTGACAGATTCCAGTTTGTTCGTGTGAATTAGGAAAACGCCAGTTGGTTCTGGTGTTCCTCAGGGTTCTGAATGTGGACCGTTGCTTTCATTTCTGTACATGCTTCCATTAGGTTCAATTATTATGCAGCACGGCATGAACCTTCATTGCTATGCAGATGATACTCAGCTATATCTATCTAGATAGCGGCCAGCGAGATCTGCCATCATGTTGTACTGAAGCAAGATACGTTCACCACACAGCTGGTTGTGTGTCTGAACCTGAACACGTGGTCAAGCTGCACGTGTATCCCCGGCCCGAGACCTTCCAGAGGTCCAGCTGACGGACTGGTGTCACTCGTCTATGCAGATGATACTCAGTTCTACCTATAGTGCTTCAATACAACATGATACGAGTTCTTGGTCCTAGTGACATAAAAGCCTGGACAAAGTTTAGACAAAACTGAAGCAAAGCTGTTATTGGTTTCAAACAAGGCCTCACAAACAGCTGACGTTGGTCACATGATCTCTGTAGAGACATGAATTTCCATTTTGCTCAAGATGTTGGGGGGTCTTCAAGAAACTGTCCAAGGCTGCACGGACTAAACACGGGTGGACAGATGTGTATATAGTTGGCTGAATGTGGCACCAACTGTCAAAATGACCCCCCAAAAAAACACACCGTCAACGCCTAAAAGGAAAAGAAAGTGTGCCCATTAAATTAGAAAACACAAGCAGCTACCATCATGTAGCATTTTGAGTTTGTGTCCACAATAAGGGTGAAAATACACTTTCCACAAAAAGCAGCAGCTCGGGACACTTTGCGACCTCGTGTCTGCTCTAACCAGCGCAACAGACGAAGCTTTCAACAACCAACCAGCGTAGTGTCCTAATTCAACTGACACGGTGGAAGGACGTTAGGAGTGACACGCCGTCTGAAGAACATTTACCTGTTGGGATATGAGTGAACCGATGGAGGTCCTGGGTGGAGACAAGCAGACGTCGTTAATTCTTAGTCACAAACAGGCAGATTTGTGAAATTACCACAGAGTTGCTCAAGGATGACTAGATGACACGACTAGTAAACTCCACATAAATGATGCTGTCGGCGTCTGACCTTGAAGTACTTCCACTCGGTGTACTGGTTCTGGTCACAGTGCGTGATGATGACGGCTGAACTGTCTCCTCTGGTCAGGCACTGGTCATACTGCATTAACTGGTTGGCTTCATTGATGCGGAATAACTACAGACACACACAGAGTCTACGATGAACCGAGGAGATCTGGAAGTGGAGGCCCGAGACTGAGCTCCACATGCTGCGGCAGAGCCGAACGCTGGCCTCGTCAGTGCAGTGCAGTGAGCTGCTGGAGGTGGAGACTGGACATTTGTGACATGTTGTGATGTACATCCTCGTGGAGGTTGGGGGCGGTTTCCCTGGTGCAGCAGGTTTGGTTGGTGGGAAGTGGCGGGTGCGAGAACGACCCTAATTTAAATGAAGGGAGCATCTTCAGAACGTCTTGGCGGTCTGGACGCGTCTGTCAATGACCCCTTCATTTGGTGGGACGTTTGTGTCGAGCTCGAGCTCGTGTTTCTGGTCAAAAACCGATTGTTTGAGCAGGTCTACCAGTGTCTGCTGTTGGCCTGAATCATTTTCATTTCGTCCCAAAATGTCAGTTCACCATTTTTATCAAAAAGTTCAAATAAGGTCTCAAAAGTCACGAAACGCTGATCTAAAACGGATCGAAGCAAAGAAGAAAACTGTGACGTGGAACTTTTTATTTACATTTTGGGATCAGGGTTCAGTCTTCGATCTCGCCAAGATCAGTAACAACATTGATTTGGGGGTTTTTACCTTCGTTTAGACATTAAAAATGACAAGTTTTTTTTTTTTTTTTACAATTGTCTATAAAAGGAAAATTGTTGTCTCATGTTAAACAGTATAAATTACACATTTTCTAAATTGAAACTGACATCACAGAATGAACGATTTTGTTGGGTAAAAGCTGCAAGATTAAAAAAAGAAATTTGTTTAAACTGGATCCAACACGACCACAAAGTTTAGTAACATTTAAATTTATTTTAAGTGCGTTTCTTTTCTCGTCAAAACAGTGACATAATTTCATTTAGATATATAAATATAAAATGTTTATGTTTTTTATAGCAGAGGACTCGCCACTCTGAAACTACAGACTGAAGTGACGTGGGAGAAGGGAAGTCAGCGTGTGGAGCAGCGACGGCTTGGTTACCTGGTTACCGCCCATCCTGTGGCATGGACCGATTTCCACCGTCCCTCCGTTGGTGTGTCCCATACTGTCAATACAGTAACCCGTGTCCAAGCCCCGTATCTGCACAGGCGGTACCGGACAGTTCGGAAAAGCGTTACAGCCGGCAGCGGTACTCTTCCTGAACTTGCTGTGTGTGTGTGTGTGTGTGTGTGTGTGTGTGTGTGTGTGTGTGTGTGTGTGTGTGTGTGTGTGTGTGTGTGTGTGTGTGTGTGTGCGTGTGTGTGTGTGTGCGTGTGTGTGTGTGTGCTCACCTCCCCCCATTCAACGTTTTTCGGAGGAAGAGGGTAGTGCATTGGAATGTCGTACGCGATTTCCTCCATGAACCATTTGAAGCTTTTGCACCGATGTTCCTCCCTATGGAAGCAAACGGGTTAACGTCTATTTTTACGGTGAACAAATGATATTTGTGCCACCGGAAGCCGTCAACAGGAACGGACGGGACATGTGGCTTTTTCAGCTTCAGTCAAAGTCATCCTCGGTTCACACAGCAGTGATTTCCATGGACCGCGTCTCCTTCCTGTTCTTACAGATCTCTTATTGACAAAAGAATGTTTTACACTACGTAGGGGCATTTAAAAACTTTGTAAACTCATTAGAATTTTATGGATTTCATTGGAAGTGCCAACAAAAAGTGTTAGCCAGGTAAACAACGTCCCTGAAACCAGGTCCAGCTCAAGTCTACCCGAGCTCTTTAGGTCTTTAGGCTTACCTGAAGCAGATTGACTGAAATTATAAAAGACTATTTCAAAAGAAAATGTTAGGACTTCAGTCTGTGCACTGTATCAAAGCACACAAGGAATTAAAGTGAGCAATGATGAGGAAAGTCTGTGTAAACGCCTGCTTCATATGAAAAACCAGCTGCTGCGTACGGAGGAACATTTTCCCATCAATGTTTCACAATATGAACCTTATTTAATCTAATTTGAATCAACGGCGTCTCAAGAACCTGAGTTGGAATGTGGAGACCTGTAACATTTATGCAGAAATAGAAAAGCTGGTACCAAATGCAGGTTTGGGTGTAGGCGTGTACCTGAAGCGCTTCAGATCACTTATGTCCCCGTAGGCCAGCGTGAGAGTTTCGGGGCGGCTGGCGTAGAAGTAGTCCTTATATTCATCCCACCAAACCTCCACCACACGGACGTAGTTCTGGACAGACACACAAAGTGTCAGCACACACAAGAGTTACTACCCACTCTTTTAGTCCCGTTTTATCACAAAGCTTAATATAATAATTATTTGATTATTGTTAGTTGGATCTTGGTGTTCAGGAAATAAAACCTCTGACAAACAACAGCATACAGCTTTTTCACCATTTCATTTTCTAAATTGCAGAGATGAGGCCAAAAAGGAAAAAGCCACAAAAATCCTGTGGGTAAGACTAAGTACCCCCCACTGCTCCCATAGGATTTAAGGCAGGAGGTTGTAGCTAGGTGCAGCTAATCATCAGCAGGTGAGCAGATCTTTATAAAAGGGAGATTCTGGCAATAGGCTTGTCAGGCGTGTGTGTTCACACAATGGCAACAAGGAACAACATCAGTAATAGTCTCAGACAGGGCGTTTCAGCTTTTCCAGTACTAGTTAGGTGCTAGTACCAGCACGTTTTTTGCTTTTCGACCGCCAGCTGTGAGGAAAGCACAGACTTGGTGCCAAGAAAAGTGGTGCTAGGCTGCCTCCCAAACCCTGCCAGGCCAGATGCAAGAAGTGCTACATCAGGGCAGGGACCGTGATGATTGTAACCAACCAAGTCTATGCAGCCGTCATATTTAAACAACTTCCACAGGTTTAAAACATATATATTGGGGTATTCTGAAGGCATTCTTACTGATTTAATCATGCAATCAAAAATAAGTCTACTTTACTGCAAGCGTGTGACTCTAAAAATACTTTTTTTTCCCCGAAATATAAATGGTGTCGGTGTTGATAGCTGAAACTTGCATGAAGTCAATTACGGGATCCAAACCAGATTTTAGGGCGAGGATCATCAGCATTAGTCGCGTTTCCATGACACTTTTTTGCAAAAGAAAAAAAAGAGAACCAGCAACGTCACATCCAGCGCTGCAAAAAGTGTTTCCATTTCACTTTTGCACTAAACTGGATTAACAACATGTCTGTAAACTATTTCTTAAAAACATGAAAAGGTTTTTTTTGTTGCCAAATTAGAGACATTTCCATTACAGGTTTTTGTGATATTTAGGTTTCGCACACATCTAGGGGTAATGGACACATCTATTGTTGTTATGGTAAGTGGATTTCATGCTTCTTTTACGGATTTCCAGTTTCCGCTTTGGCGTCAAAATAAATAACGGAGGCTCTCCGGTGCGCTCCAGCCAGTGGAAAAGCAAGTTCTTAATGACACCTGTTTGAAGCTGGCTCTGGCACCAGCACCAGTTTTGAGTTGGTCGAAAAGCCCCAACCAGAAAGACTTAGAAAACAATCTCCAAACAGAGGAAAACATTAAACACAGTTGCCAATCCGCCCAGGACCTCATGTCCCACCAGGTTAACCCCGGTTAATCCCCAGAAGGTGCCACACTCAGGGAAATTGTTCAGTCCATGACAGCAGAGCAAAGAAGCACGATCGAGGTTCACAAAATTGTATCTGAACCAAACGTGAAGGTGGATGGGCGATGGTTCGGGTTGTTATGCAGTCAGAGACCTGGACACTTTGCAGTCATAGAGATGACTGAACTCCTCTGGGACAAATATGACGGACATCTGTCTGACGGACACAACTTTGCCCAAATTAGGTCACGTAACAGGAAATGATCCCAAACACAGCAGCAAATCTACATCACCATGGCTCAGAAGTGAAAGAACTAAGGTGAGGGAACTGTAACTATAATTTTTGTTAAATAAATAATGGCATGGTGAGTATATGGAGTCTGCTTTTGCCTAACGTTTAGACCCGCTGTAATCGCAATTTTATAGGAGGAGGTGGGTCATCCTACCTTCAGAGTGGGTGAGGATCCAACATGTGCAGGCGGAGGGTTTCCTTGCCATCCCTGAAGTCTGTAGATGTGGCCGACACGCGAACACGGCACAAAGAGCAGCTGGCCTCCACACTGCCAGATCTACGGAAACACACGGGAATGTTTAAAAAGCGCTGGAAGTTCACAACCCGTGTTCTCAACCTGGGCGAGTCCATGCCTACCTTGTATGATATTTCAAAATTCTCTCCTCCCCATATCTGAAGTCCAGGGTCATACAGACCCAGCTCAAAGAAGAAATCTCTCTCTATAGCAAAAAGACCTCCTGCCATGGCCGGAGACCTGCAGGTATGAAGACAGATGAGCACAGGTGTCAGCATTCGCTTAAACAGGGGTTCATCAGGTGCATCTGTGTGGTAGAACAGCACAATGACCATTAATCCATGTTAGACATTAGAAGTCCGCATGTTTCAGTTGAAACCGGCATCAGACAGTTATATAACAAGGAGGAGCCGGGAGACAGACCGACAGGCAAAACATGAAGGGGAAAAACGAGTCAGAAAAAGCTCCAACAAAGAGTCAGGCAACAAGACACGATTAATGACAGAGTGATCAGTGAAAGATGGAGGTGATGGTGCCTCAGTCTGAACCCGCCGGCAGACCCAGGAGTGTCCCAAATCAAACTCAGAAGGCCAACCCGATCAGCTCTCGCACAAAGGCCATGCTGCGTTTTACCAACAACCCTTTAAATCCGTGTTTGAGGAAAGCAGAAAAACTCTTTCAGACAGTGAAAGTCGCCACTAAATGTATAAGGCGGTCAATCTGAACATGTTGAAAAATGGGCGTGGCCAACAAACTGGCAGCCCCCCTAGTGTGCTACACAATAACCCTTGAAAGTTTGAGTAGTCTGAGAAAATAAATTTAAAAAAATCCAGTATCTCTCAGTCCAGAAGTACCACTTCCCTCCAAGCTTCAGAGGCTTCCCTGCTCCAGCCACCTGACTCAGATTAATGAGTCCTTAACCGGATAAGCCTCCACGATGGGCCGATGGGGTGATCCTCTCTTTTGAATCTGGTGTGTATCCAGGTCCTCATGGGCCACTGCCTTGCATGTTTTGTTTCCCTGCTCCAACTCACCTACTCCGTCAACGGTCCAGTGATTTCAGCCAGGTGTACTGGAGCAGAGCAACATCTAAAACGTGCAGGACGGTGGGCCCCTGAGGACCAAGGTTGAAGAACACTGATCTAAAACATGCAAGGTGGTGGTACCCAAGGAGCTGGGCCGGGAACCAGTGGTTTAGTGGGTTGTGACCAGAGTGTGCATTAACGTGTATGATCGCTGTTGGTGATGTGAAGGGAACATTAATGCAACCGCGCAGGAACGTTTGTCAAAGGTTACTTCAAGGTTGCCACATTAGAACAGTTGGAGAACGCGCGTTTCACCCCGACACATTAAACAAAAGCCAACGCTGCACTTTCATCAATGTCAACTACACGGCAAACAAAACCAAACCGCTCTGTACATCCAGGACGTTTTGTTGGCGTTTTATTTCCTCCTCTTTATTGCTTTGATTCAGCTTATTCCAGTACTTCTGTGTCACAGCCTGGGGCGGGAACCGTGGAGCACGGTTCGGTCCAAACGGAGGTTTACATGCAGAGATTAGTTAAGATCTTCCACATAGTTAGTCTTACGATATTAGATGTTTACATGCAATTTTAGTTAGATTACTGGAATTATTTTTTCTTACAGGGGGTAAAACACCCCGACATTGTTCGGGGTTCTGGCATCTATGATTAAATTGTTAAAATGCCCCATGAATGTGGCATCAGAGGATAATGGCAAGTAATCATCGTGGTCAAAGCAGCAGTTGGCGAGAGAGCTGGACTTATATTTTAATATATATAACAGTGTTTGGGCAAGTCCTGCCTCTGGAAGCAGTTTGAAGACAGATGAAAGGAGCAGCCGACCAGCTGACGATGGAGAACTTTAAAACAAACGAGTCAGAATGCTGACCAGTGGTAAGTTAACCGCATTCAAAGATAGTTGTGGATGGTAACATTTTTCTCTCTTGGCATGTTGTAAACTCACAAAGAACAGGGTTTTGAAAGCAGTCCAAGTGTGCGAATCCCTCAAAATGCTGTAAAATAGATCAGGCCAACAACACACTGTAGTGAAAAACAAACATCCAGATTTGGCAGGAAAGGGACAGCTGGAGGACAGCACACCAGAAGACGACTTCCCATCAGTCGGAGAGTTTGGTTTAGTTGGTTAATTATGATATGCAGTACATTAGTACATTAGATGCCTGTTGTTGCAAAACCAGTTCATAATATTATCGTTTTACTAAGTTTAGAGCAACATTTTTCAAAAACTTAAGCCAGTACTAATGTCAAACATATCATAATCTATACGGATGTGTCTTTGTTGTCCGTGTTGACAGTGACCCAGTAAGTCAGAAGCATCGGTTGTCTGTACCTATATGGCTCAGTTAGAGTTTTTCTGAGTTTTTTTTCTCTGTCTCCCAGAGGAACTCTCTTCCAGAGCATGCTCCAGTCCCAGGCTCCTCTAGCAAAGCCGTTGTTGTCTCCTCCACCCTGGGACTCGATGGAGAACCTCTGGCCGTGGATGGAGTCGATCAGAGGCACCGTACAGACCGTTCTGACAGAGTGGATGTGGAGGACATGCATACGGGATACATGGGGAGAGGAGTCGTGGGGGACAGTGTGCACAGAAAGAGTGATGACACAGACGTGGGTGGGGTGTCGCAGACGTGGACGCAGCGGGACACAGTGCAGGAAAAGACAGGTGGGGTCGAGGGATGGGAGATGGAGACAAAGAGAGGTCAGGGATGAGTTTCAACATGCCGGCTGTGCAGTGTGTGTACCGGTAGGGCTGGGTGGTGTGTTTTCTCTTGGCCTTCTCTCTCTGGCTGAGCGGCACTCGCTTCCAGAGCAGGCTCCAATCCCAGGCTCCTCGAGCCAGGCCGTCCTCGTCTCCACCCTGCTGAGGCTCCATACTGTACTCATTACCATCTATGTAATCTATCAGAGGCACTGTGCATACTGTCCTACAGACACACAGAGACATATGCAGACCTTTGTTTCGGGTTTTCACCGAGGGACACGCCCCAACTTTACTTACTCTTCCGTTTTGGGCTGCAAACTTTTTCCAGGTTGGGAACTTTTCATGACAATTCATGTGAAAAAGTTGTACATTTTCAAAACTGTATGTCAGTCCACAATATTGAACTTTAACATGATTAAAAACAAACATTTTACCATAAGCCAAGTTAGAATAATCTGGTTAAATGCATTTTAATTTTCTACCCCTTATATTCTTCTATCACATTTATCACAATTAGTAAAATCTTGTACCAAATGTAAACCGTTTAAAATATTTAGCATTTGTTTAGCTTAAGGTGGCTAAAAAGGCGGAGCCTGCAGCAACTACAGGTCGTCAGCGCCACGTCCACGTTCATGTGAGTGCTCTGTTTCACTGCCTGATGTCACCGTTTTTCATCTGCAAAAGTACCTGCAATCTAGAAGGAGCTATGCTGCAATTAATCTTCTGTTGTAGTTTGAACAAGTTGCTGTTTTGGGGACCTGAAACTCGGATCTGCTGATATGGTGCATTATAGGTTAATAAAAGACACTTCTTACAAAAACAATCCTGTCAGTTGCTATAAGATATTTGTTAGGCCAAACAGTTGTGTTTCTTACCTGTCTTTGGAAATCGGGGCAACCAGCGGAGCATACCAGTTGATTCCAACTTCACAGTGAGCGTCCAAATAGATCAGAACCTGCGATACAAAAAAAGACGTGATCCTGTGGAAACCAGTGCTCGGGGTTCCACAAGACGTTCAGGTTGAAGGTACAAGCTTCAATCCCGATGCCCTGCCAGTTTCCTCCATCAGCATCGTTTTGGGTGATCTGACGGTATGTCACATCACCCAGACATTAGAATCTACCTCAGCGTGTAACTGGTTTCAAAGGCTGAATGTCAAAACTCCCAGAAAGGTCCAGTTCTTCAAAACTGCATGCATCCTGACCTTGATCTTTCCAGTAGACCACAGAAGCCGATCTGGTACCTCAGTTTAGGTGGGTGCCAAGTACAGCACAGGTCAAAAGCATGGCTGTTTCTCAGAGGAGAGTAGACCGGTCAGTTGTTATGAACACCTGTTCATGTTAGGGAGGTCCTCCTTATGTTCCCAAAAGAAAATCTGGTAACAAAATGTTAGCCATAGATCCTTTAAGCCACTAATAGGAAGGCTTCTTACAAACGCCCTCGATTCCTATCAGACTGGTACCTGAGAGGTTCGGAGCCCAAATGAACCTCTGACACAGGTTTCACGTGCCGAAATAACATTCAGATGAGTGTGAGGATGCAGGATTTCCCAGCAGAACATTGAACTGTAAGAAGATGAGCAGTGCGTTACTCATGGTACCCGTCATGGATCGCAACATTATGGCTGTGTGCATGTGGTCACTGAAAATAGCTTCTGAGCAGCTCAAACGCATTCAGCGACACCGTGCACACATGAGCCCTCCGTTACCTCTTTTGGACCAACGTGAAACAGGCTTTAGTTCTGTGGTGGTGCCAGTTAAGAGCTGATTAAACCTCGGAAGTTTTAAGTAACTTTCTATATCCGCAGAGCAACTATAGATCCATGTCATTCAGGCTGGATGCAGGGCTGCCCGCTGGATGCAGGGCGGCCCGCTGGATGCAGGTCCTGCTGCAAACGTTCCCCAACAGCTGTGGAGCTACTCAGGTGCGGATCGGTTGAAGAAGCTGGGCGTGCTAGACGCAGCAACTCTTATACAATTGCTGAACTGGTTCTTTCTTTACCGTTGACAGTTAAAGATCGCCCCACAAAAAAAAAACAAAAAAAAAACTGGCTTCCAGTTAAGCACTGGGACAAGACCCCAAACTGGAATCACTTTGATGGTAACGGCACCCCCACCTGAATTCACGGGTTTGACCGGATCAGCCGAGATAAACCGGGGGAAGTTGATGCCTGTCGCGAAGACACATTCCGTCGGCATCGTGGTTGTGGATGGAGCAGCTCGTACCTGTCCTTTGGTGGCCTTCTGGGCTCCGATACTTCTGGCCTGTATCAGTCCTTCTCTCTTTTCGTTCCTGAAGAGCTTGACAAGGCCGTTCCATTGCTTGATGTACTCCTCCAAACGCTCTTTCAGATGAACTGCACACACAAAATAATCGTATACAGTGGATGCGCTTACAAGAACACAACTCAAACCTGATCAGAATTTATGAGAAAATGACCATGTGCTGTTTCATTTCAGAGCTAAGCATTTACTGCATTTTTGTTATAAATCCAGTCCCTGCAAGAAATCGAATCTGCAACCAGACGTTTCTGATCTCTGAAACCCACCTTTGTTGCTGAAGTCGTCGATCATGACGATCTCAGCCAGGTATTTTCTGGGGGTCCTCTTAATGACGCTGTGGACGGTTCTCATGAGCGTGGACCAGCCCTCGTTGTGAAAGACGATCACCACACTGGACGTCAGCAGTCTGTCATCGTAATGCCAGTATTTACACCTGCAGAGGTGACGGTATTAGAGGTCAAAAGCAGAAAGATTTAAGGAACAATAAAGTCAAGTCGGCAGGTAAGTGTTAACTCTCTCTGTGTGTCGTACTCTACTCAGAGGTGGAAGCCAAAGAGAAGAAACACGTTTTTAACATTGACTTGAACATATCTCCACGTTTTAATCGTGTTCGCGGAACATTGAGAAGCAACTGGTTGGTTGAGCGCAGTGATCCAAACTAGATTGATCCAAACCAACGTCCAGCGCGTCACAGTTGTCTGAAGGTGAGGTAACAAAAGCATGAATTACTGTTGCAGGGGAACAGCAGTGACCCGCTGGTGGAAAAAGCTGGATTTTACCACTGCATTGATCCGTTTGTCCAACTTCGCTTCTTAAAGAGCCGTCCATTAAAAAAAAAAAGAAAAAAAAAAAAAAAGATCACAACTAGATTCCTGACAGCGAAGCGACTAGACGAGAACAAACATAGGAGCTGACAGTATCTGAACGTGATAAGTCTTACTTGAATGTTTTAACCAAACCACATTTACATTTTACTACGTTACCTTGTTTAGTTAAGCACATCTTCTCTGAAAGGCTCCAGCTGTCTTTAAATCTCACATGCAACACTCACCAGCTATGATTTAAAAGTCTAATGCTCTCTTCACATGTGACGAATATCAACTGGGGACCTGTGGTAATTTGTCATTTTTACGGAGGATGTTTGCGATATTAATCCAGTGTGAATGCAACATGTCTGACTTGCAGAGTAAATTCCACTGCAATTTACCTTCACTATTTCAGCAAACAGGTCACGGGATCATTTTAATCCTGTTTAAATAGGTATGGGGTTACTGTTACCATGGAAACATAAGCATATAGAAATACACTTACTCCGCGTGACGCAGATCGCTGATTGTTCTGTCCAGGGAGATCATGTCACTAGCAACCATATTAAAGCCGAACTCTTTGATGGAAGTTTGGACAGAGTCTTTGTACTCTGGTCCCAGGACAAATGGCTCGGCTGCCTCTCCAGGACCACCGGGGACCCCTGGAGGTTCAGGTTCATGTGGCTCAAAATTCCCCAGGACACCTTTCCTCAGAACGGGGCTGTTGTAGGTGTGTTTGTGGGGCTTGAAGGTCACATACTGCTGCTGGATGACCTGGCCCTGGTTAGGTGGCTGGTTGCCATCCTGGTGATTGTCAACCCCTCCTGGAGACCAATTCCAGAAAACAAATGTTGACACTAAAGAACAAGGACTGTTTGTTAATTTTAGCAACATTCACGCCACCTCTGGAAACTACACCTTTTTACAATGAGTATGTTACAGTTTTTGTCATCCACAGAAAAACTGTTTTACCTACATAATGCCAATACTTGATGGAAAACTCAGTCCAACCACTCACATCCCACCGCGTCTCTTCCTACCAACTCAGAACAGGAAGCTGCAGGGCACTATTGCGGTTTTTGGGATTCTGTTTATAAAAATGTAATGCTATCAAAAGGACAACACACCTGAGACCAAAGAAGTGAAATGCACACAATGCAGTCCATTTCTGAAGATACTGGGGGGTGTTTATCTGCTTTATCAGAGAACATCAAATTCAGTAATGATGCATTTTTAAACAGAGGGACCCAATGCAATTTGATGCTGATAGTCATTATTAATTGTCATATACAGATATTCTGCAACCAAGTCACTTATATAAATGTGAGCTTGGTTAGTTACCTTCTGAACTAGATTTACTTAATTCATAATCCAGGGAGTCAAAAGTAGTTTTTGGATTCCAAATCACAGAGAAATATGTTTGTGACAGTTCTTGTTTGACTTTGTTATTTTTATATGATTTGCAATTATAACACACAGTTGTGGGTGAATTATAACATCACAAATCAGAGCCTTCAGTTATCTGGATGCTCGCTGGTGGAACCAGCTCCCAGCGTGCAAAGACCTTCAACCAGTATGACTCCGATTCCAAAGACGTAAAAAAAAACAAAAAACAACCCTCTCCTGGTCTGAATAAACCCAAAATGATCAAAACTGGTGTCCATTTCTGATCAGGGCTTTTTACTTTTGACCACGTTTAGGGTATCACGTGACTCACACCATACACCTGTGAGCAGAGTTTATATGCCAAATGTATAAAAATAAGAACTCAAGAGTGTCTCACCATTTTTGAGTCTGATGGAGTTGAGGTCAACTTCCACGCCTTCCACATGAGGCCAGGGCACCACGGGCTTGAACTGACCCCCGACATCTTCTTTGGGCAGAAAACTGTTGTCCTGCATGATGGAGAACAACAAAGGATGTTACACACAGACACAACTCAATACAAAAAAAAAAAAAAAGTATACTCAACTCCTGAATTTCAACCTATGATTAAAATGTTGAGATGCGCTTTTACACCAGCCCTAACGGAGCGGACTATCTGAGGAAATGAACTGTGGCCCATTTAAAGCGGACCAAACAAGCTCTGGTCTGAAAGCGAAAGACTGTGGTTGTTGCAGGGAGCAGTTTTCATTTTTTATTATTATATATATTTTATTATTCATTTTCTTAATAAAATAGACGGAAGGCTGAATTTGATTGTATTTGGGGAACCCAGATGAAAGAAAAACAGTGCAGAAAGTTTGATTACTTTGTGTAAAAAAAAAAAGGACATAAAAGTTTACTCTTAAAGATGCATGAGGTGAAATACCAGTTGTCTCATGTTGCTATAGCAACAGATGAGACGCAAGAGCTGCTGCTTCCTCTACACGTTTGCTGAAGTAGTACAAGTCTCCTTATCCAACTTATCGCTGGGGTTCTTTATTTTTTCCAAATCACATTTATGAAAGCAGTTATTCACCAAGCATACAGCTCCACCTGTGACGCAGGTCGTTAAAATCATAAAATCAGTAATGTTGCAGCGGACGGAAATAGCTAGAAGCCATATACCCCCTCACAAGACATACATTAAAAAACAAAAATGGTTAAAAATAGTATCCGGAAAAAAAAAAAAAAAAAAAAAAAAAGGAGCAGTAGTTGTTTTAACAGAGCAGAAATCGAGAATAAATCTTATTTCAGAAACACTGTTGGTGTGCTCATAAAAATGCTGAAGTGTGTGATGGAGACGAGAGAAAACAGCATTGAAAACAAACCGAACATGTTGACAGACATCTACAGGAAAAGTCCCGGTGCTGACATCCTAAAGCACTCAATAGCAGAATGATGGTGTCTACTTGAGTTGCATGTAGGATAATGTATTTATATTCCTTTTTAAATGCCACAGACAACAACAAGTTACATTGGAATCGGTCTGCACTTGCCTAAATCCCTCCCTACACTCATTACATTTCTTGTGATTACAAAAGACGGTCGTTCGTTTTTTCCTTCCTGCCTTCCAGTGCAGTGCCAACTCCTGTGAAACCAGGGCAGTTGGTCACCACACCTGTGTTACAGGTAAATAGAGTCTGTGATATCAGTTAGGGAGGCACTTGCTGCCTGTATGAAACAAAGAACATAAAACCGAGGCTGTGCATTGTTTTGGTTGGATACAACCATCGTGCCCCGTGATTTAGCTCTTCTTGCATCTGGCCAGGTTTTGTGGCCAACCAAGCACCAGTTTTCTTGGCACAGAGACGCTGCTTTCCTCACAGCTGCCACACGAGAAGCAAAAAACTGGTGCCAAGTCTGGCAACAGCCCTGAACTAGCACCGGAACCACTTCGGTCGAAAAGCCTTATGCGTCTTCTTGAGGTTTGACGGCGTTCAATTGAACACACTTACTCCATAACTCAGCTTATCAGACAGGTGTCCAGATCCTGTGGCTACAAAACGAGCCAGATCATTGTGCCGCCACGCTTGACAGTCCATATGAGACACTTTGGCTGTTTCCGTCACCTTTTTAGACAGAAGAGGTCTTTTCTTCTGGAGACCCTTCCAAGTAAGCCACATTTGCTCTTATAAGTGTGCTGTGGGACCGATAGAGTAGGAGATGTGGCTCCTTCTTTGCTCTGAGCAGATCCCTCTCTGGCTTTCACTCGCTGGCCCGACAACTCCTGGGAAGACTGACATCTGTTCTGAATGTTTCCCACGTGCGAATAATCTTTCTAAATATGGAACTTTGATCTTCAAATTCTTTAAAATTGCTTTATAGCCTTTTCCGGAACCAATGCTTGTAGAATGTGTTTGAGTAGTCGAGCCCCGCCTCTCACTGGCACCATCAACGTCACGTGTGCGGATGTGCATCCTGCTCCTATATGAGTACATCGCTGTACAGGTGTACACGTACAGGTGTGGCGCACCTATTGGACCGAGGCACCTGTAAATCCACGACTTACCAACCGGCCAACACATCCCCTGTGCGTGGATGGAGGCGCGTGCTCGTTCACACAATCACCATCACAGACACACAAACCAGCGCTATCCCGCCGCGCGCGCTCATCCTGAATTCTACGTGCTGCCGTTTAAGTGTCGTCATCAACTTACCCGTTTTCCATACGGGGTCCCGTCGTCGGGCTTCGGGGACAGGGAGGACCAGAGCAGGACCAGACCGAGAAACGTCCCGAGGACGAGCAGACTCCGCAGTAGGAAGCCCACCTTCAGCCGCATGTCTGCCCGGTAGCTCCGCGCACTAATGCGACCACGCAGGACGAGCAGGCGCGATGTTCACTGGTGTCCGACACAAACCACGTCCGTAGTCCCCACGGCTCTGTGACGCGCTCTCATTTCCTGTCGCTTAGCTCCGAACCTGCCGCTTAGCTCGGAAGCAGCTCGGAAGTCCGAGCTCGAGACCAGGTGTGACATCACGACTCACGTGACAGTGTTGCTTTTTTTTCTTCCCCCTTTTTTAATTCCCCTTTATTTAAAACGCCAACAACACAGACATACAGTTTAAAAACAGATGGCATCATTTAGGATCAACACTGTTCAGGCACCGCAGTAAGATAAAGTTTATTTACTTTTAATGGGGATAGGACGACTAGGACCACGTCTAGCTCTGAGGAGCGAATCGCAGTTAAAGTGTCAAATAACTTCCGATCTATAATTAGCAACTAAGCGATTGGTCTGATTATATTCAAACCGTTGTCTGTCAGCTCCACAGTTTGGGATAAACTAAAAACGCTAGTTACCCAATTTTAGGCTGAACCTCCTAACTTATAAGCAGCGGCTGAGGAGAAAGTGATAATGGGTAGCCATTGGCTAGGTCAACTGTCAATCAAACGACCACGCCTCATATTAGAGATAGGTGTGTTGCTTTACGTTCACCTGACATGGCAGACAAAAATTGCATCCTCAGAGTTGTCATATCAGATAATTACACTATATGGGGTGGATATAGGCGAAAATACCAATGTATAATATCACAGTATATAGCGCAATTGCTAAAATCAGGCAGAAAAGACATGGAGAGGAATTTGCTTTAAAAGACTCCACGCCACCGAATTTCTAACCTGTCAATTATCATCTCATGAACTCGGTGTTTGGTGAACTAGTGTCGGTAATTTTCTGTTGAATTTTGACTTTAAAAATCACAGACAGGGGGCATTCGGACGGGATTGTGAGGCAGTTTGAAACAGTTTAGTAAACAAATAATTAAAATAGTAATTTTCTGACCTGCGCGGTCACTTTAAAACCAGAAGGTGGCGCACGCTTCTTTTTATTTATACTCAGTTTATCCGCACTCTGTGGGAGACACTTTCTCGGAGCCGTCGCTCTTCCAAGGTGTGTTTATTCTGCTTTCGCACATAAATCTCAACATGGTATGTTTGAAACCAAAGCTCTTGAGCGGGATTTGCGTTTTTGGCGTCCTGCTGCTCTCTGCTTCGGCGGACGCATTTCTCGAGAATCGGTTCAATGTGTTCCAGGATCTCGGGGGGTCTCTGGCGGACCTGACCGAGCAGGGAAGGACCTTCCTGCAGAAGCTGGCGGGAGAGCAGACGGGGCTGTCGGTGTTTGGTCCCTACTCAAAGGTACGGAATTAATCAACGTATTCATCCCTGCCTGGTGTTAATGGAAATGAGGAAATGTACTGCAGTACAGTACATTAATCCAAATAAAAGTGAAAACTGCGAGTTTCTTTACGTTCACAACATTAAGCACGTTTGACAGCAGTCGCGCATGCACGGACTCGACCAAACTCACACTTTCAAATTAACTTGCCTCTGTGTTAAAACATCCGCATTTACCGCAGAAATAAGAATATTTACAGCCTGGCTCAAAACACAGTTTTGGTCTCTATTGTCTGATTTCACATCCAGGACAACTATGAGGGGTGTGAGTTTCTTTTCTTAAGGTGAATTTATATCAAGTTAATTTTAATGACGCATAGCCTTTTTATTGACAGCCAGTCCAGCCGATGGTCAGTCATTATCACCTTCTTATTGGTCATCAGCATGCTACAAAGGTCACCAAATACATCAAACACAGCATCATCTTGACGCAGCAGTTATTTCTGATTCAAAGACCTTACAGGATATTTTGTTGTAAACCTCCAGCAGTTGCTTTGCAGCTCCTTTTTCATGGATCAGCTGAAGGGGCTGGTGCTGGTGACTTTGAAACCGATCAGAATTACATCACAGGATACAGTTATTGTAATACAGTCTGTGGTGCCTACCATAATTATGGTAGGTAAAACAATTTAATGGCAGAATAATTGTAGAAAAATAACCAAAAATTGCCAGTGACAGCAAGAATAATTAAGCTGCTACTTGTTGACATGTATGCTTACCTGAGCTCATATCCACCAGATATGGCGCATATGTTGTTTTAGTTCATTTTAGTTTATTGGGGCTTTTGGGCCCAAGCCCGGGTCTGTGATGGCCTATTGACCAGTTTAAGTGTACTTGCTGGTCACCTGAGAACCTCTGGGACCGGCTCCTCCCCCCTCTACTTCTAAACAGGATGAGGATAGTGTAAAAGGTGAACAAATAATGCTAATAAATACTGAGGCAGATGTGAAGCAAGCTTCTACCACTATTGTAACCATGTGTCCTGTCTTTGGTCCGCCACCCCAATCCCTTGCTACGCCCCTCCCAGGCTTTCTCTCAGGTCCTGGATGTTGTTGCACAAGGTTCAGCTGCTGGTCTTAACGTTCTGCTGGAGCATATTGTACACCTCCTGAATACTGTTGGAGTCCAAGGTAAGTCTCCTCGCACCATTTACAAATAAAGCTGCAAAAGGTTCTTCTATACAAGGTTGTGAGGCGAAATCTGTTGGTATGTTTCATAGTTTCTTGACACAATATTTTCGTTTTTGCTTCTGAAAAGTGGTTGCGTTAAATCAAATTAAATTAATCACATTTTAAACCATAATGTGCTCCATGCAGGAAGATCCAGCCTTTTACTATTAAAAGCAGCGGGCAGCATGGTGGCTTATTGGTCAGCGCTGTAGCCTTACAGCAAGGTTCCTGGTTCGATCTTTCTGTGTGGAGTTTGCATGTTCTCCCTGTGCTTGCATGGGTTCCCTCCGGGTACTCCAGCTTCCATCCATGGTCCAAAAACATGCATGTTAGGTTAACTGGTTATTCTAAATTGCCCGTAGGTGTGAATGTGAGTGTGCATGGTTGTTCATCTCTGTATGTGGCCCTGTGATAGACTGGTGACCTGTCCAGGTGGACCCCTGCCTCTCGCCTGTAATGAGGGATAGACTCCGACAGACCCTCGTGACCCTGCAAAGGATGAAGCGGGTATAGAAGATCGATGGATGGGCTGATAAATAAATTAGACTAGATAAATAGCTTGACAAACAAATAAAACTTAATGACACTGTTTCAGACAGATGCAGTGCCTAGGTTGTCTTTTGTGTGCACAAACTGCAGTGTATATAAAAAACTATATTATATTTAACAATACAAACTTGCTAGTTATCCTCCGGTCGTGCAGAAGCTGTTGCTGTGTTTTTTTGTTTTGTTTGTTTTTTTGGGGGGGTTTTTTTGTCAGGGAGTCCAACATTCACAGCACAGTTGCATCATTTCCAGGTTATACATAATTATACACAAAGTATAATTACAGTCAGTAAATCAGAGCATGTTTGTACTCTCCCTCTTCTTCTCTGTCGCTTTGAACCAAAAAAAACCCCAGAACAGCTGTCAGTCTCGCCCATCCCTCCATAAAGTTAAACTCACAATGTATTCTGTTTGTAATCCTGTAGAGAAGTGATTTTTATAGAAATTAAAGAAATTTAAAGCAGGTCCGGTCCAGTATATTTGACCCATTTTGCCCACCATCTCAAACCTTTCTCTGTTTGCATCTTTATCGCGAACGTCAGTCTTTCCATAGTATAAATGTATAACTTGGTACCAATCCTCCAATGTTGGAGCATCTGGTTGTAGCCCCTTTTGTTGTCATGACCTTCTTCCCTGCCACCAGTAATATTCTCATTAAATATTGATCTGCTACAGATTGCATGTCTTGTGTTACGGTTCCCAAATAGCATTAAAGCATTAAAGGGGATAGTTATTGGAAATGCCGTCTCCAGACTTTTTTGGATTTCTTGCCAAAAGGGGGTGAGTTTAGGACAATCCCAAAAGATATGGTTATGGTTGGCTTCAGATGAGCCACATAACCTCCAGCAACTTGTACCAACACCTTGATGTCTCTTTTGAGCAGGGGTAATGAAGAATCTGATGATACTTTTCCATCCAAATTCCCTCCAGTTGTGTGAGTGTGGTTTTTCCATTGTGATTTACAGATATTTTCCCATTCTTCCTCTGAAATTTGTAGTCTTCCTTCTGTTTCCCATTAGTAAGTGGGAAACTGATCCTTCAGCCAAGATCCCATTCAGTCTAAGGCGTATCAGTAAGTACCTAAAGAATTCTTTGTTCTCGAATCTGTATTCCTTCTTGCACATTTCAAAAGTTTTTACATCACCATTTGTTATTAGATTACAGTATGCGGTGACTCCTGTTGTCCTCCATATTTTAAATCTTGAGTCTGTCCTGTTCGGTATAAAATCTGTGTCATATGCACCCCACTGCAGCACCTTTTCTGCCCCCTGCAGATTATAGTTTTTAAACTATTTTCTGCCATATTTTTAGAGATATTTTTAGCCAAGGGTTATCATCAAGGTTATTTGTCAATTTACTATCTGCTATCATGGCTTGTATGGGTGGTTCTCTGGGTCCTACCTCTTCTATTTCCTTCCATCTTGCCCTAAATTGTGGATTGCAAATACAGAAGAGGTCTTATTTGAGCTGCATAGTAATAATCCTTGAGGATTGGTAATGCCATACCCCCTTTCTCTTTTGATAGCTGCATAACTTTATATCTTATTCTGGGTCTCTTGCCCCTCCAAATGTAGGTGAAATCAATTTGTCCCATTCAATGAATGTTTGATCATGTATTTCTATTGGTAGCATCTGGAAAAGATATAGTAGGCGAGGCAGAATAACCATTTTAATTGCATCAATCCTTGAAGATAAGTTAAGGAAGGGTAGAAGAGACCATCTGGTAATGTCCGATTTTATTTTTAAGTTCAGAGGGGCATAGTTGGCGTCAAATAGTTTTGTAACATCTTGGGTGAGATTAACTACTAGATACTTCATTGATTTCGTGTTGCATTTTAGATCATATTTATTCAGGAGCTGCTTTGGTGGATTAAAATTAAAAGTTAAAATCTGAGTTTTTTGGACATTTAACCTGTAGCCTGATAATTGAACAAATTTTTCTAGAGATGACATTAGTATTGGTAAAGATATCGAGGGTTGTGTTAAGTAGATAAATACATCATCAGCAAATAATGATAATCTGTGTTCTTGTTCTCCTATTTTCACTCCTGTAATCTCTTTAGTTTGTCTGATATTCACTGAGAGGCTCAATAAATATGGCAAAGAGAAGTGGTGAGCATGGGCACCCC
This sequence comes from Xenentodon cancila, assembly GCA_014839995.1. Classification (NCBI taxonomy): domain Eukaryota; kingdom Metazoa; phylum Chordata; class Actinopteri; order Beloniformes; family Belonidae; genus Xenentodon; species Xenentodon cancila. The sequence continues at coordinate 27,818,759 of CM026198.1, read as the reverse complement.
TGCCTGCAGGATCGTTCTAATATAAAGGTTTATGTAAGACTACCATTAATTTTAATTCTTGCTGTGGGGTTATTATATACAGCTTGAAGAGCCCGAATAAGAGTTTTATAAAAGCCAAATGTATCTAGTACTTTAAACAGGAAGGTCCATCTGACTGAATCAAATGCCTTCTCTGCATCCAACCCCATAAGCATTGCTTGTGTCTTATGTTGTTGTATATTTCACATAATATGTAGTGTTCTTCTCAAACTATCCTGGGTCTGTCTTTGATGGATGAAACCCATCTGGTCAAGGTGAATAAGTGGAAAATAAAATCTTCTCAATGCTTCTAGCTAATATAGACATAAATATGTTATAGTCTACATTTAACACTGATATTGGTCGGTATTGTTTACAATCTAATTTATCTTTGCCTTCTTTTGGTATCACTGAAATTATAGCATCCCTCCATGAGGGGGGGATTGTTCCTTTCTGTAATACCAAGTTACATATGTGGCATATTTTTGGAGTTAGTTGGGTCCTAAAACATTTGTACCATTCGGCCGGGAAGCCATCTGGGCCTGGACTCTTCTGTGGTTTAAGCCTGGATATTGCGACCTTCACCTCGTTCTCTGTTATTTCTGCCATCAAAGTTTTATTTTGTTCCTGTGTGACCTTAGGTAAATCTAGTGATTCAAGAAATTTTTCTATTTCACTTATGTTATCTAGTTTTGGCTGTGCGTATAAATGTTTATAGTATTCCTCAAAACTGTGTTGGATATCTTCTGGTTTATACTGTATTTCCTCTGTTTGGGAGCATCTTATTTTCTTAACTTGTATGCGAGTAGTTTCATTGCTTTACCACCTGCTTCGTAATATCCTTGTTTTAGAAATACCAATTTCTTTTTAACTTCCTCTGAGTATATCTCATCTATCTCATTTTGCAGTTGTTTTTTTTTTTTTTAAATTGCAGGTTTTGCTCCATTTTTATGTTGTTTTTGTAAGTCTTTGAGTTGACAGTTTAACTGATTAAGCCTCTCTTGATTGTGCTTCTTTAATGATGAGAACAAAATTACTCTTCCTCTCAGTACTGCTTTGTATGCATCCCACACCATAGATGGGGAAACTTCCCCATTATTATTGTCTTCAAAATACATTTCTATTTCTTTACCTAATTCTTCTTTAATTTGAGCGTTATTTAGTACATTTAAGTTCCCTTTCCACATTGTAGATTTTGGCTTGTCATTGATATTAGCATTTTTACTGGTGCGTGGTCAGATATATCTATTGTTCCTATGTCACATAGCTGAATTCGATACCGATCTCTTTTGAACATAAAAAGTCTATTCTGGAGTAGGTAGATTGTGATGCTGATTAATAGGTGTAATCTCGACTAGTTGGGTTCAGTTCCCTCCAAACATCAGTAACACCAATTTCTTCAATAACTGAGTTAATTTTGTTAACTATGGGTTTTGTATGACATATACTAGAACCAGACGAGTCCATCTTCGTCGATCTAATATTCATATCACCTCGTTAGCCGGTGGATCACTGCTAGCACTTGCACATGGACAGTCCGGCCTGCTACTGCCGTGAGAATCGAAAGTTTGCGTGATTTTCTTTGGTTTTAGTTTAGCCTTCCTGTCTCGCATCCACATCTTGCCCTTATCCATCACTTGAGATCAATTTTGATCGTGTTTGTAGAGTTTAAAAGGCAATTTAATTCCAAATGTCGGGAGTGAGAAATCTTCAAGCTGCCATCTTTGCGGCTGCGCACTGGAAGCCAGCTGTTACTGGTTTTTGATTTTTGCCTTAAATGTCAAATATCACGAAAACATTAAAAAAGGAGTCTGCTGAAATGCTTGTCGACAACCAACGTTTATGAGAGAAAGTCTTGACTAATGAGACAAGAGAATGCAAAACTTCAGTCAGGTCAGGAAGGTGACATTTTGTTGCGTCAATATTTTCATAGTTTAGATATGAAAATAATTTCACTGAACCACACTAAATAATTGGGAATAAAATATAATTTATTTATTTTTTTTTATATTTGCAGATCATTGCATTCTGTTTTTATTTACATAGTGTAACAACTTCTTTGGACTTGGGAGGTATTTTTAAATTAGCTGAAATTTATATTGTAACTTTTTAGACAATTTTTGAATCAACATTGTAAATTTTAATTCAACCAAACTGTTAACCATTTTTGTTTTTTGGGATGTTTTTTTTCATAATGAGAAGTAACTTTTTTCGCAACTGTCTCTGTGGTGGTGATTTTAATGTATTTCATTGTGCTCTCTAGAAGTACAACAAATGCAACTAAGAACAGATTTAATAACAATAACGAGGTGCATTAAAGTACAGAGGAGGAAAAAACGATAACCGTTAACAGAGGGCACAGTGCATACTTCATGCTCTATTATTGTAAAGTCCATTTGCTGTTATTTAACATTGGTTACTGGAGACATGTTGCAAGTTACGGATTCTGCTTCCTTTGGTTCTTTACAGCGCAACGGTATTAAAAATATTAGGACTGAATCAACGGTGTCAAAACGGATGTCATTTCATTACCAAGTAGGAGGAACTGCAGCACATCTCACAGCAGTGACAGCTGCACATTAGGTCGTTTTTACTCATTTATTCATTTTTAAGACACAAGAAATTAAAGAAATTCCTGATCTTGTCTTCAGATACAAACAAGTTCAACCGAAGATTTTTTTAGAACCTTAAATAAACAACCTTCCCCCTGTGGGACTACGACCTTTGAAGTACACGCCAGCAAGGCCTCTCTCGTGATTTGTACTGGTGGCGCTCTGAAGATGATGGTTTAGTATGGATAACCTTCAAGCAGCGAGGACCAGAGCCCTTTCCAGTCTGACCTTCACTTACAGACAGTTCTGGATTCAGCACTACACAGTGTTTCAACCTTCTACAGAGGCACCATGGAGATCATCCTGACCAGCTGCATCACCGTGTGGTACGGAGCCTGCGGCTCATCCTGCCGCAAGTCTCTCCAACTTGTCGTGAGAGCAGCTGAGAAGATGGTCGGTGTCTCCCTCCCCTCACTTCAGGACATTTACAGACCCATCTGACTCGCAAAGCCCGCAGCATCGTGAGAGACCCCACCCACCCGTCACACAGCCAAGAGGCTGCTGTCGAGAGGAGGCTGCGGACCCTCCGGGCCAGAACCAGCAGACTGAAGGACAGTTTCATCCACCGTCAGGAAGCTGAACACTCTCCCAGTCCCCCTCCTCACTCACTCTGACCTCAGGATCTGCACCAGGCACTTTTGGCAGAACTGGACCTCCTTCTTTGCACCAGGTCACTTTAACCAGACCGATAAGCTGAACACCTGCAGGACCATCACACACCTTTAAAAACTGTTGTACATTTCACCGTCCTTATTACAATACAGTTCATCATTATCAATAATGTCTATCATACTGCCATTTCATTGTTTTTACTGTCATTTTACTGCCTTTGGCTCTTAAACTCATCATGTTATAACTTGTTTCTTTTTAATTTGCACTTTGTGTTTAGAATTGTAGCACCGAGGGTTTGAGAGTAACGTCATTTCAATTCTCTCTATGTATCTCACGTGTGGTAGAATTGACAATAAACTTGACTTTGATGTGGCCAAAATGTAAATGATTAAAAGCAGCCGTTTGTGTTCACATGTGAGTCTCTCAGTATTTATGAATTAACAGTCTGGTTAAATGTAAGTCAAAGGTCAAATAGTGATCAGGGAGCAGCTTCTGTATGAGCTCTGCACTCTGTCCAGCTTCACATCCCCTCACTGCTTCTCCAGCTGTATGGCATTATATTTGTGCCTCAGTTCTGAGCACAGAAAACTATATAGAGGCAGAAGAGAGTGAATGTGAAGTGTTCCTAAATGTCCCTGTATGAGCTCTGATCTGATCTGGATCAGTCCAATGACTGTGGTGTCATTTGCATACTTAATGAATTTCCCAGAAGGTTCTCCTGATGGGAAATCATTGGTGTAGAGGGAGAAGATCAGTGGGGAGAGGACACATCCCTGGGGGGCGACAATGCTGATGGTCGGAGTGCTGAAGGTGACGCTCCCCAACCTCACCTGCTGGCTCCTGTCCGTCAGGAAGCTGCTGATCCACTAACGGGTGGAGGCATCCACAGTGAGTTGGGGTGAGCTTTGGGTGGAGGATTTCAGAGATGGTGTTTAATGCTGAGCTGAAACCCACAACAGAATCCTGGCGTACGTCCCTGAGGAGTCAAGACGTTACAATTGAATGAACATTGATTATGTATCAGTAACAGTGTAAAGAGTGACAATTTTTCAGTGTCAGCCAGACTGAGCATTTTTAAGATGAGCTCAAACTTTATTGATCCCACAATCGTGACAGTATAAAGTGTAAAAAAAAAAAAAATTTTTTTAAATACTGCAATAAAACAGTAAATATGAGTGAGCTATTACAGAAATACCTCAGTCCTGTCAGTTGACTGAAAAAAAGGAAATGCCCAAGTACAACAAAACTGTGCAGTTGTACAGTCTAACAGCAGTTGGGATATAAGATCAGCAGTGGTGCTCCTTTCTACGCTGAGGGTGAATCCCTCTGAACTGCAGGAGGTGAGAGGGATTGTACAGCGCATCAGTGTTGTGGGGCAAGTCCAGTTTATTCTTGAGGTGAACACCCAGATACTCAACGGTGTCCGTCCACCTTCTCAATGTCCGAGCCCCGGATGTTCACAGTTGTGTGAGGGAGAGTACCGAATATGGTTTCTAAGTTATGTCATTACATAAAAAGATAAAATAAAGCAACATACATTTTTTTACTGCAGGAAAAAACCGGAGCACCCGGAGAAAATCCTATTAGGATGGGGTAAAAATCTGTATCTGTAATCTATGTATTTTTTATTTACACATATTCATTTATTGAATATATATATAAATATATATATATATAATATATATATATATATATATATATATATATATATATATATATATATATATATATATATATATATTTTTTTTTTTTTTTTTAATTAGTGTTTGTATTTATCAAAAAATCCAAACTATACACATTCTAATGGTATGCAATAATATGTGTATATCGATGTTTAGGGCAAAAATTTTTTCATAAATCATGCCAGTGAAGACATCATAATCCTTCTCGAGAGCTTTTGCACTAACGTAATGGGCAATAAATTTAACTAAGGTTCTTTCCACCGCTGCATCTTCATGATAACGGTATTTTGCTAACCTACGAAACCCGTACTTCACTTTACACCATACCATAGCTCTCGAAATCATGAGATTCACACAATGAAATTTTGGGGGGTATCTACCCTCTACATCAAGTCGGTCCATTATTTTGTCTCGTAAAATGGTAATTTTCTTGGCGATCTGGTGGTCCCTCTGATGATTTATAGCTTTAAATACACAAAAATAACGCACCAGGATCACAGTGACTAACAGTTTAAAATGTTCTTTTCTTTTCATTTCACCAGTTTTGCAAATGTTCTCAGAGCTTGTTGTGCCACACCTGCTTTCTCTGTGTTTTATATGAAAGTAAATTCTGGGACTCAGATCTTGGCTTATATAGGGCAAAATGACGTCAAAGGAATTGTCGTCACGTGACTTACTACCACGCCAGTCACTTGGCAACCATGACGTCATAATGAGATTATTCTGAAGGCACATCAATATTATGCTATGCAGCAATCTCGTTTTCCTTAGGGATAAACAACGTTTTAAAAAAAGTACATTTGTTTCACACGCACATTCTGCTATGCTTCTGTGGCTTCTAGGACGTATACACACACACACACACAAACATATAAAAACACAGAAACACAGTTTTTTCTACCTCTTATCTGTTGACAGCCACCTGTCACCATTTAGGGCTGGAATATGCGTCCAACCGTTGGCATCCGTTTGCGTATACAACCAGCTGTTTTGTGAACGTCCCTTTCTTCAGGTATCCGCATCATCCACTTGGGAGTCAAGTGTAAAGTCAGTTTAGAAAATAACGTGACATATACTAGGAAAGTCCAAGAGACAGTTTTGCCAACTTGGCCACTTTTCACTCCTGTCTAGCGACATTTTCTTTTTCTTAAAAAAAAAAAAACCCGACTAGCGACAAATCTAATCAAAGCACTGCTAACGTTGATTAATGTTGACTGCGTTGATTTCGTCCGCGTTTCGGTAAAGAGCCTCGATGCTGAATTTTACGGAGAAATGCAGCAATGGACGAAGCTTTCGGCGACGTCCACCCAGGTGGGCATGGGGATGATCTGCGCATGCGCGAAGCCCCCGCTTATGATCCTGCAGCAGCCCAAGCGCCGTTGGATGATGTGAATGATCTATTCATTTATTTCTACATACATGCGTACAGGTTAGTCTCAGAGACACGGGCTCTTGTGTTCAAGAGAGGCATGTTTCACACAATTGCGGGTCCTGCTGCGGCGTCCTCCACGCCCACCAAAGCCCTCTCAGGCGTACAGTCTTCATGCAGCAGCCCCTCCCAGCTCAGCCAGAGCAGGAGATGTTCACCACCCCTTTATTACACTGTACATCAATCGATCACTAATAAAAATATATTAATGTGTCGTATAATATATTGTTAAAAAAATAAAGTGTCATGAAGTAAATAAGGTGTCATTTGAAATGTATAGACTTTATCATTTCAATGTAAATGATGCATTTATTTCATTATCATGTTAATTTATTTCATGGAAGATTCATTTCTCCTTACTGTTGATAACTTGAGCGACTTTACGCCACATTTTTTTTCAATTAAAAAAAAACAAAGCAGGTTAAATGCAGCAGCGTGTTGGAGAATCCACAATTAACCTGCTGAATAGTTTAACTGCATCCCAGAGACTATCTAGTCTTGACAGGGATTATTTCATTGTGCTCTCTAGAAGTACAACAAATGCAACTAAGAACAGATTTAATAACAATAACGAGGTGCATTAAAGTACAGAGGAGGAAAAAACGATAACCGTTAACAGAGGGCACAGTGCATACTTCATGCTCTATTATTGTAAAGTCCATTTGCTGTTGAGCTTATTTAACATTGGTTACTGGAGACATGTTGCAAGTTACGGATTCTGCTTCCTTTGGTTCTTTACAGCGCAACGGTATTAAAAATATTAGGACTGAATCAACGGTGTCAAAACTGATGTTATTTCATTATGTTATTTCATTCAAGAAGGAGGAAGTGCGGCACATCTCACAGCAGTGACAGCTGCTGTGAGATGGGGACTCTCGTGATTTGTACTGGTGGCGCTCTGAAGATGATGATTTAGTATCGATAACCTTCAAGCAGCGAGGAGCAGAGCCCTTTCCAGTCTGACCTTCACTTACAGACAGTTCTGGATTCAGTACTACACAGTGTTTCAACTGGATGTGGTCGCTGGGGAAAGCTGCCATGACAACAGCAGCGTAACTACACATTAAAAGAAACGGTAGACTGCAACCTTGTTGAATACAGTTCTAGACATAATGTTTCACACCGATGAATTGATACACAAGACGTACTTTAAACACTTTATCATAAAATAACAATTTTATGATAAAGTGTTTAAAGTACTCAGCAAGCAGTGTATATTATCCTTGATATGCCTGCGGCCCTGGCTGTAATAATACATCCTGTTAGTGACACATCTCTTTGTTATCAGGTGTCAAACTAACCATTTGTGGTCATATTTTTATTTGTTTTTCATTTTATTGGCATGTATTTGGCCATATAGTGAGTCATTTGTCCAGTGTTTAAGATCTTGTTCTATTATTTTTAACAGGGGAGCATAAGATTAAAGAGCTTTGACATCCTAGGGGGAATATTAATGCCTAATTTAGAAATTAGACAAAGGTGGGACATGGAAGAGCAAGAAAGAAAGACAAGACAGTGGTGGGTGCAGTCAGGTGTCTGTGTTGTAATGTGTGTTAAAATTCATCTATAACGTGGACACAGGACAATCAGATGTTACAAGCAAAGAGAGGACAGAGAAAGGGGGAGGAGCTTTCTATTTACAATTGTTTTAACTGTCAGTTTTTTTGTTGATACTATAGTAGTCCACATTTGAAGTGGATCAAAAACGCATTTAACATGTAATGAAAGATTTTTTTTTTTTTTTAAATCTCAGGACAGCTTTGATGAAATGTTTAATCCACTTCAAATATTGACTGTGATAGTTTGATTGTCTCTTTGATGTCAAATGCTGTATTTCTCTGATTGGTTGACGCCTGCACGGTGGTGTCCAGATGCAGTTTCTTCTGTGTTTTGTGGGTTATCGTCCATTGGAAATCAAAGATGATTCTAGAGCAGTCATGGGCAAACTACGGTCCTGGGGCCACACGTGGCCCATTAAACGTTTTAATCCGGCCCGCCGAACTTAAAAAAGATGAAATGAATAAACCTTGTTAATGTTTTATTTACCCTGCAATTCTGATGTTTTCCCACTTCAATTTTATTTGGAATTAAGGCATATATTTCCTCCATATCCCAAGATGTGTATTTTCTCACCAGGGAGGTGAGGTTACCAAAGCACTCCATCCATCTGCTCCCGGTCCGGGCCCTTTGTCAAATGTTAGAACCCATTGTGGCCCACGAATCAAAACGTTTGGCCACCCCTGTTCTAGAGGGACCAGACTGACCCCTTTATGTCAGAGGAAAGCATTTTGTTTTGCTTGGCCAGGCCACAGTCAAGGTGCTGATTCAGTATGTGATCATTATAACTATCACAAGCTTTAACTATTGGCATGTAGAAGCATCAATGAGGAAGTTACCCTGAATAGGAAAAAGAAGGTGTAATTCATGAATGGACGGTTATTTGTGTTATTTCTGTCTTTGTTAAACATCTTTGGTCTTTCTTGTTTTTCAGTTGACTTCTCCGTCAGAAAAGTGACACCTGAGGGGCTGGTCTTTGTCGTTCAGTGGGTCCTGGCGGCTCTGACTTGCTACGGGCTGTTCCTTAAAGGCTTCCGATTGGTCGCCTCCACTCTGAGGCGGGCACAACGGCTGCTGAATATTGGAGTGGCCTTCGCCTGTTTTGGTCTCATCCTGGGCGACCACCAGGTGGGCCCGGACAGCATCGCCATCTGACTGGCCATCCTGGCGTGCGTCTGCGTTTTGTTGGGAGTCGGGACTTCAGGTGGCTCAGAGGGTAAAAGCGCTCAGCTGGAAGAGCAGGTGAAGATCCTGGAGAGACAGCTCAGACAAATGGAGATATTGGCGCGGACAGAAGAGTGAAAAAGGGAATGCTAGCAGTCAGATATTTGACAGTTGTGAGGCTTTGTGAGGTTTATCTCTTGGTGGTAGACTTGGTTTCTTTAGGCTTTTAGCTGGGTAAAAGTTAGGGTTAGGTTCATGTTATATTTTCAAATCACATTTGGACAATAATCATGCTGAAGGAGATGAGGAATGACAGTGATCAATGAGATGAGGACTCACATGTTCTCATAGATCACTGTCATTCCACACTAAATTCTAGACATCTTTTCGACATTGGAGGGCGAAAAAAAAGAGTTAAAGGTGACAGAAGGTGCCTGGAAAATCCTTTTAATATTCACGATTTCTTGTCATCATTGCTGTATTCCAGCGAGGACTTGTTTACCCATCACTGATCACATCGGTGACACGCAGGAACTTCTGCAGCATAATTCAGCCATGAAATAGTCTGTCCCTGAATCAAATGTCATATCTGCAGTCTCAAATCAGGAAAGCTGTTATTTCTCTGCAGACACCTTTTTTCTTTTCTACTCCATTTTCATTTTATTTGACAATATGAATCCATTTTTTGCATTTCAGGCATGCAGACGACTCCAAAACAAAAGTTGTTTTGGGACAATTTGGTGTTGTAAGTAGATGAAAGATAAATGTAGATGTTATTTCAAACGTGTGTGTGTTATCAGGTGAATCTAATGATGATTTAGTAACAAATACACGACAGGCTGACCTCTGTCTCCCACCAGGAGCAGAAACTCCACGCTCACATGCCAATCACGCAGTAGTCTGCTTTCCCTTCGGCTATATTAGGCCACATTTAAAAATGATGAGTAGTGTCAAATAACATGCAGTTTTTAACCTCTTACAACAAACCTCTCCTTGTACGTGGTTCAAATCTCTTTACCTACATCCTCCACAGGTCAACATAATGTTGATGTCTGCGTCAGACGCCACTTGTGGTGGTTCGTTTAGAAAATGATGGCGTACACGTCAGTTAGGCAGCCACATTGACTACACGTAACTGTAGCAGAGCAGAGTGGATGCACTTCTCCTTCTGCAGTCCAGAACTGAAGCATTCATGAAGCCGTCGAGCTGGTCCTCTGATCCCTCAGACAGAAATACATGTGCACTTCACACGTCGCCATGGATAAACAAGACAACCAAAAAAAAAAGTAACATTTGTCTGAAGCGTCACACATAAATGGCAACACGGTCAGGATCCACTGGTTCTGGATGAGGGTTAAAGGTTGTTCAAACTATAACTGTATTCAGACTGTTTTGTTGCGGTTATGCACGTGTGTGATTTCTGTGTTTTAAGAGTCAGCGTGGCTAAATGGAGTCCAGTAGTTGTGAAGGGAAACTCTCAACTCATCTGAAGTTGAGATCTTGTGAAAAGTTCTGTTCCAGCTCAAAGTCCGGTCAACATCCCAGGATTGGTTCTTGCACTGCCCGTTTTATGGAGGATGCATCCAGCGGCGGCTCGTGTTGTCTTCAGTATCCCAGAATGCATTTTGCATCAAGCAGCTGCAGTAATACCAGTGGAGAAGGGCGCGAAAAAGAAAGCTATAACTTCATTATTATGTAATGGAATGTAGTTTTTAAAGAGGAAATTTTGAAAAATGGTTCTTCTGGCCTAAGATTTGTGGCTAATGTACTAAGATTTCAGATTTTAAAACATGGCTGAAATATAAAAGCGTATAACTACCAGAGGAGTTCACGGTCTATTCTGAGTTGTGTATCTGTGACTGGTTATTTTATGCTTTTAAGCTTTTGAATATGCATTAGCCTGCTCGTGGAGCTGTGATACGGTGTAGTATGAACGTACACCTCTGTTAAAACTTCAGAGAGATTTAAATGGGTCCTCACTTCCTCTGAAGTACGCTCTACTGAGTGGTAAATACCAAGTATACAAGTCCTGTCCCACAGCCGGCATCCGTCTCGCCACCCTCCAGGTGAGAAAACCTTGAACGCGTTGAGTCTTGGGAGAACGTGCCTCCGTGTGGTCAGCGGGAATGAAAGCTTTCACTGCAGCAGTACTTTCTTTCCTCCTTCCTGAGTTGTGACTGTGTCTGTGTCGAGTCTGCTGGGATGTGTTTTTGTGAGCCGACCTTTTAAAAAACGGTTCTGAAAACTGCTACTTTGGAAATGTCTTTTTTATATTTTGAGATAAGTTTTTACAATCAATAATACTTTTTATATGTGAATAAAAGGGGAAAAAAAACAAAAGAAACCAACATATGTCCTTTTGCTTTGTTTCTTTATTTCTTTATTTTTGTGCCTACATTAGACCTGGGAGGAGGCTTCAACATGATCATGTCATTTCAACTCATTTAGCTCATGTGTCCCACTGAATTGAACGCATGTGAAGTGATTAAACGATAAGAAAATAAGCGTAATTAAAATTCAAAAAGCTTGCTAGCTGCTCACCATGTCAACTTTACTTATATAACATATTTGAAAAATATTAGGACTGAATCAACGGTGTCAAAACGGATGTCATTTCATTACCAAGTAGGAGGAACTGCAGCACATCTCACAGCAGTGACAGCTGCACATTAGGTCGTTTTTATTCATTTATTCATTTTTAAGACACAAGAAATTAAAGAAATTCCTGATCTTGTCTTCAGATACAAACAAGTTCAACCGAAGATTTTTTTAGAACCTTAAATAAACAACCTTCCCCCTGTGGGACTACGACCTTTGAAGTACACGCCAGCAAGGCCTCTCTCGTGATTTGTACTGGTGGCGCTCTGAAGATGATGGTTTAGTATCAATAACCTTCAAGCAGCGAGGACCAGAGCCCTTTCCAGTCTGACCTTCACTTACAGACAGTTCTGGATTCAGTACTACACAGTGTTTCAACCTTCTACAGAGGCACCATGGAGATCATCCTGACCAGCTGCATCACCGTGTGGTACGGAGCCTGCGGCTCATCCTGCCGCAAGTCTCTCCAACGTGTCGTGAGAGCAGCTGAGAAGATGGTCGGTGTCTCCCTCCCCTCACTTCAGGACATTTACAGACCCATCTGACTCGCAAAGCCCGCAGCATCGTGAGAGACCCCACCCACCCGTCACACAGCCAAGAGGCTGCTGTCGAGAGGAGGCTGCGGACCCTCCGGGCCAGAACCAGCAGACTGAAGGACAGTTTCATCCACCATCAGGAAGCTGAACACTCTCCCAGTCCCCCTCCTCACTCACTCTGACCTCAGGATCTGCACCAGGCACTTTTGGCAGAACTGGACCTCCTTCTTTGCACCAGGTCACTTTAACCAGACCAATAAGCTGAACACCTGCAGGACCATCACACACCTTTAAAAACTGTTGTACATTTCACCGTCCTTATTACAATACAGTTCATCATTATCAATAATGTCTATCATACTGCCATTTCATTGTTTTTACTGTCATTTTACTGCCTTTGGCTCTTAAACTCATCATCCTATAACTTGTTTCTTTTTAATTTGCACTTTGTGTTTAGAATTTATTTATGTGTAGCACCGAGGGTTTGAGAGTAACGTCATTTCAATTCTCTCTATGTATCTCACGTGTGGTAGAATTGACAATAAACTTGACTTTGATGTGGCCAAAATGTAAATGATTAAAAGCAGCCGTTTGTGTTCACATGTGAGTCTCTCAGTATTTATGAATTAACAGTCTGGTTAAATGTAAGTCAAAGGTCAAATAGTGATCAGGGAGCAGCTTCTGTATGTACTGTACTGGTGGCGCTCTGAAGATGATGATTTAGTATCAATAACCTTCAAGCAGCGAGGACCAGAGCCCTTTCCAGTCTGACCTTCACTTACAGACAGTTCTGGATTCAGTACTACACAGTGTTTCAACTGGATGTGGTCGCTGGGGAAAGCTGCCATGACAACAGCAGCGTAACTACACATTAAAAGATACGGTAGACTGCAACCTTGTTGAATACAGTTCTAGACATAATGTTTCACGCCGATGAATTGATACACAAGACGTACTTTAAACACTTTATCATAAAATAACAATTTTATGATAAAGTGTTTAAAGTACTCAGCAAGCAGTGTATATTATCCTTGATATGCCTGCGGCCCTGGCTGTAATAATACATCCTGTTAGTGACACATCTCTTTGTTATCAGGTGTCAAACTAACCAATAGTCTGTTGGAGTTCTTGGGAGTTAAAAAAATAATTAATTTGTGGTTATATTTTTTTTTTTGTTTTTCATTTTATTGGCATGTTTTTGGCCATATAGTGAGTCATTTGTCCAGTGTTTAAGATCTTGTTCTATTATTTTTAACAGGGGAGCATAAGATTAAAGAGCTTTGACATCCTGGGGGAATATTAATGCCCAATTTAGAAATTAGACAAAGGTGGGACATGGAAGAGCAAGAAAGAAAGACAAGACAGTGGTGGGTGCAGTCAGGTGTCTGTGTTGTAATGTGTGTTAAAATTCATCTATAACGTGGACACAGGACAATCAGATGTTACAAGCAAAGAGAGGACAGAGAAAGGGGGAGGAGCTTTCTATTTACAATTGTTTTAACTGTCAGTTTTTTTGTTGATACTATAGTAGTCCACATTTGAAGTGGATCAAAAATGCATTTTACATGTAATAATAGAATTTTTTTTAAATCTCAGGACAGCTTTGATGAAATGTTTAATCCACTTCAAATATTGACTGTGATAGTTTGATTGTCTCTTTGATGTCAAATGCTGTATTTCTCTGATTGGTTGACGGCTGCGCGGTGGTGTCCAGATGCAGTTTCTTCTGTGTTTTGTGGGTTATCGTCCATTGGAAATCAAAGATGATTCTAGAGCAGTCATGGGCAAACTACGGCCCTGGGGCCACACGTGGCCCATTAAACGTTTTAATCCGGCCCGCCGAACTTAAAAAAGATTAAATGAATAAACCTTGTTAATGTTTTATTTACCCTGCAATTCTGATGTTTTCCCACTTCAATTTTATTTGGAATTAAAGCATATATTTCCTCCATATCCCAAGATGTGTATTTTCTCACCAGGGAGGTGAGGTTACCAAAGCACTCCATCCATCTGCTCCCGGTCCGGGCCCTTTGTCAAATGTTAGAACCCATTGTGGCCCACGAATCAAAACGTTTGGCCACCCCTGTTCTAGAGGGACCAGACTGACCCCTTTATGTCAGAGGAAAGCATTTTGTTTTGTTGGCCAGGCCACAGTCAAGGTGCTGATTCAGTATGTGATCATTATAACTATCACATGCTTTAACTATTGGCATGTAGAAGCATCAATGAGGAAGTTACCCTGAATAGGAAAAAGAAGGTGTAATTCATGTGTGATGGCCACACAGCCACACAAGCTGAGGGTGATGCAGCTGTTTCGCATCCCCATGATTGGGTTAAACTAATATAGTAGTATCAGAGGGGGAGAACATGATTGTTGTCATTTGAGATATTGGATTCTTATAATGTCAGTTGTTATAGCTCATATTTAGTTTTAGATTTATTATTTAGTTAACTTAACTGGTGAACCTAACTGTTGTTGTTATAGATGTTGTGTTGTTATATTATTAGTTTAGTTATGTGTCTTCCCCCTGTTTGTTAGACTGGTTTGATCACCCAGTATTTAAGTGTTTCCCTTCTCCAGTCTTGACAGAGAGACACAGAGAGACACAGAGAGACACAGAGAGACACAGAGAGACACAGAGAGACACAGAGAGACACAGAGAGACACAGAGAGACACAGAGAGACACAGAGAGACACAGAGAGACACAGAGAGACACAGAGAGACACAGAGAGACACAGAGAGACACAGAGAGACAGAGAGAGACACAGAGAGACACAGAGAGACACAGAGAGACACAGAGAGACACAGAGAGACACAGAGAGACACAGAGAGACACAGAGAGACACAGAGAGACACAGAGAGACACAGAGAGACACAGAGGTCAGTTTTGGTTAAGTGGATGCTAGATATGTTTGCACGTTTATATTTGAGTTTGTTTGATACTTTGAGCTCTTCTAAAGAAAAGCAAATAAAACTATATTTTTGTATAAAATATTGGTGTCCTCTTGCTTGACTAGCTCGGTCCCTCACATATGGTGGCAGTGGTGGGATCGGCCAGTTGAGGACACCTATATTTGGAATTTTTTTTTTTTTTTTTTTTTTTTTTTTTTTCCTCTTCTTCCAACTAAAGTCTTTTTTGCTATTTTTGAACGGATTTCTGACTTTGAACCATGCATCGTGGCAGCAAGAGGAATAAAGTGGAGTCAAAGATTACTGAGGAGCAAGATCCGGATGAAGAAGAATTGGAAGCAAGAGCGTTTGAAGTAGGTGACACTGAGGGTGAAGATGTTAAAGAGCCAACATTGAAAGATCTGACGGGGATTCTAGGAGCTTTTATGGGACAGCAAGAAGCACGGGATTCGGCCCTGAAACAGGAATCAGCCCGAGGAGAACACCGGTTTAAAGCACTGCAGCACCAGTTTCAGCTTTTACAGATGGAAGTTGAGGCCCGTACATCCCCTTCTGATGCCAAAACAGCTGTTCCTGACCAACTGGAGTTCAGTAACCAGGATCAACACTCTCAACTTTTGTCACCATCATCAGATGAGATCCAAGGCAGAACCAAGGGAGGTCAGTTGCATATTCCTCATGAGCCAAAATTACAACAATTAACTAATGATGAGGACATTGAACATTTTCTTGTTACTTTTGAGAGAATCGCAGCTGCCTGTAGATGGCCAAAAGTAGACTGGGTTTTCCGTCTTATCACTTTGCTCACTGGTAAGGCACAGAGCGCATATGTTAACATGGATGTGGATGAATCACGGAACTATGACGATGTAAAGATAGCTATATTGAAGAAATATGACATCAATCCAGAGACTTACAGACAAAGATTTCGTTCTCTTTATGTCCATCCTGATGAAAATCCCAAGGAACTCTGTGAGGTTGAAGGAGTTGTATGGGAAATGGATTCAACCTAAAGATAAAACTGTACCAGAAATTGGGGAAATGATTATTATGGAACAGTATTTAAGAATGTTATCACCTGAGCTCCAGGTTTGGATTAAAGAGCATAATCCTATGTCTGCTGCTGAGGCTTCCACGTTGGCGGATGCATTTGTAGCAGCTCGAAGGAGAGGTCTGCCGTGGAACCACACTACAATGGTGGATAAGGACATTCGCAGGTTGGGTTCATCTCGGAATTTCCAACGATCCACAGATGTAAGTAAGTGTGTTACCTTTGGGGGCAGGAAGGTCACACTAAGCCAATGTGTCCGAGAAAATCAAAATGTGCTTGGTACCACGACAACATGGTTAACACAGTTAAGATAAATGGGAGAAAAATGAAAGCTCTGATAGATACAGGCAGTACTCAGACCCTGGTGAGCAGACAATATGTGCCAGATATTGTTTATGTGCCTGAAACCATCCCCATTCTTTGTGTCCATGGAGATGAAAAACATTACCCTACTGCTGATATTTTCATTGAGGTGCAAGGACAACCCTATTTGTTAAATGTTGTTGTTGCGGATCACCTGCCATTTCCAGTGGTTACCAAAACCCGGGAAATCTAGGAAATCACGCAGTCAGAAGAGGCAAGATAAGTTCAGACGTGCTACTATAAAATCAGTTGAAGTGGCTCCAGAGCCACCATTAGGATTTCAAATCCCGACAAACATTATTCAGTTGCAACAAAGTGACACAACACTGTCTGCTTGTTTGTTGAAGGCTGAGGAAATGGAACCTGGAATTGAGTCTGACACCAGCAAAGAATACTTTTTACAGAATGGCATCCTTTACCATCGGCATGGTCGAGCTAAGCAGCTAGTCGTCCCTAAAACGGCTCGAGATGTAGTGCTAGGATTAGGCCACTCTGTCCCCTGGGCTGGCCACCTAGGGGAACACAAGACCTTGGCTCGCATTAGACGCTATTTTCATTGGCCCGGCCTGCGCTCGGATGTAGCTCAATTTTGTAGAAGCTGCCCTCAGTGTCAGAAGGCATCACTAAGAATTCCCCGAAGGGTTCCACTTCAGCCTCTGCCACTTACTGGAACTCCTTTCGAACGTCTTGGAATGGACATTGTTGGACCTTTGGAAAGGAGTAAAGCAGGAAATCGCTATATGCTGGTTATCACAGATTATGCTACTAAATATCCAGAAGTCTTCCCATTAAGAAATATGAAGGCAAAAGCTGTGTCTTTTTCATTAATACAGCTCTTTTCAAGAGTTGGGTTCCCAAAGGAAATCCTCACAGATCAAGGTACTAACTTCATGTCTGTCTTATTAAAACAGGTCTACAAACTACTCGGCATCAAGAGTATAAGAACCACTCCATACCATCCCCAGACGGATGGGCTCACAGAACGTTTCAGACCCTTAAGCAGATGCTTCGTAAGTTTGTGGGTGATACCGGTTCTGACTGGGATCAGTGGCTTCCCTATCTTTTATTTGTTTACCGGGAAGTACCTCAGGCTTCCACGGGGTTCTCTCCTTTTGAACTTCTTTATGGCCGTGAGGTAAGGGGTCCTCTGGCTTTTTTGAAGGAAACGTGGGAGGAATACCAGGAAAAGGAGGAACCTGTGGATGTGGTCTCCTATGTTCTTCAAATGAGGGAGAAGCTGCAGAAGATGGGTGATACGAATGAAAGTAAGCTGCTTGCCAAATGGCAGGGTCCATTTGAAGTGCAGAAGAAACTAGGTCGCACCACTTACCAAGTTGCTATTCCAGGTCTTCAACGCTCGAACAGAATACTCCATGTGAACCTGCTTAAAGAATGGGTCCCACGAACCAAGGAGAAAGCGGAGGCGCTGCTCATATGTGGTGTGGTAGAAGAAGTTGAGGATCAATACTTACCAACACTGTCTGCCCCCATCATGGACTTGAGTCATCTTACTGCAGAACAGCAGTCTGAAGTGAGAACTTTAATAAACTCAGATGTCTTTCAGGAATGTCCAGGTCGCACAAGTCTGGTGAGCCATGACATTGTGTTGAAAGATGATGTCCAGGTTTGACGCATGAGTTATCGAATACCAGAACGTCTTTTTTTTTTTGGCACCACTGAAGAAGGAGGTGGATCTCATGCTCTCTCTTGGAATCATTCAACCGTCAAAAAGTGAGTGGTGTAACCCAGTGGTGCTCGTCCCAAAGAAGGATGGCACGATAAGATTCTGTATTGATTTCAGATATCTTAACTCTGTTTCTAAGTTTGATTCATATCCAACACCCCGTATAGATGACCTTATTGAACGCCTGGGAAAGGCAAAATATCTCTCTACCATTGACCTTTCAAAGGGTTATTGGCAGGTACCTCTCAGTGATCGATCTCAGGAGCTGACCGCATTTCGTACTCCATGGGGACTGTTTGAGTTCACAGTTATGCCGTTTGGATTACACGGGGCTCCTGCTACTTTTCAAAGGTTGATGGACCAGGTACTGGATAGACTGGCTGATTATGCATGTGCGTATTTGGATGACATTGTCATTTACAGTGCCACCTGGGACGCTCACATGGAGCATCTGAAGGAGGTCCTGAATCGTTTAACATCAGCTGGCCTTACAGTCAATCCAGCAAAGTGTACCCTGGCCCGAGCGGAAACGCAGTACCTTGGATTCACCATTGGAGGTGGAGTTATAAAGCCACAGATTGATAAGGTTAGAGCTATTGAATCTTGTCCTCTTCCACAAATAAAGAAACAGCTGAGATCTTTTCTTGGAATGGCTGGCTTTTACCACCGATTCATCCCAAACTGTTCTGCTAGAGCAGCTGTCTTAACTGATATGACTGGATCACGTTGTCCTAATCAGTTGAAGTGGACTACGGAGACAATGGCGGCTTTCAGAGATATCCAGCATTCTCTGAGTACGACTCCAGTTCTCCATAGTCCAGACTTTGGAAAGGATTTTGTTGTGCAAACTGATGCCTCTGAAAGAGGACTTAGAGCTGTACTTTTACAGGGACCACAAGGAAACCAGCATCCTGTTGCCTATATCAGTCGCAAATTGTTCCCCAGGGAAGAGCGTTATGCCACGGTGGAGAAGGAGGCTTTGGCCATTAAGTGGGCACTTGACTCTTTTAAATATTATTTGCTGGGAAGGGGCTTTATCTTGCAGACTGATCATAAGGCCCTACAATGGCTGAATAGGATGAAGGACACCAATGGGAGGATTACTCGCTGGTACCTTTCCCTGCAACCATTTCAGTTCAAGGTCCAGTATATCCCAGGAAAAGACAACGTCACGGCTGATTATCTCTCCCGCTGTCCTAGTGACAGTTTCTGAAGAGGGGGGGAGTGTGATGGCTACACAAGCTGAGGGTGATGCAGCTGTTTCGCAACCCCATGATTGGGTTAAACTAATATAGTAGTATCAGAGGGGGAGAACATGATTGTTGTCATTTGAGATATTGGATTCTTATAATGTCAGTTGTTATAGCTCATATTTAGTTTTAGATGTATTATTTGGTTAACTTAACTGGTGAACTTAACTGTTGTTGTTATTGATGTTGTGTTATATTATTAGTTTAGTTATGTGTCTTCCCCCTGTTTGTTAGACTGGTTTGATCACCCAATATTTAAGTGTTTCCCTTCTCCAGTCTTGACAGAGAGAGAGAGACACAGAGAGAGAGAGAGAGAGAGACACAGAGGTCAGTTTTGGTTAAGTTGATGCTAGTTATGTTTGCACGTTTATATTTGAGTTTGTTTGATACTTTGAGCTCTTCTAAAGAAAAAAAAATAAAACTATATTTTTGTATAAAATATTGGTGTCCTCTTGCTTGACTAGCTCGGTCCCTCACATCATGAATGGATGGTTATTTGTGTTATTTCTGTCTTTGTTAAACATCTTTGGTCTTTCTTGGTTTTTCAGTTGACTTCTCCGTCAGAAAAGTGACACCTGAGGGGCTGGTCTTTGTCGTTCAGTGGGTCCTGGCGGCTCTGACTTGCTACGGGCTGTTCCTTAAAGGCTTCCGATTGGTCGCCTCCACTCTGAGGCGGGCACAACGGCTGCTGAATATTGGAGTGGCCTTCGCCTGTTTTGGTCTCATCCTGGGCGACCACCAGGTGGGCCCGGACAGCATCGCCATCTGACTGGCCATCCTGGCGTGCGTCTGCGTTTTGTTGGGAGTCGGGACTTCAGGTGGCTCAGAGGGTAAAAGCGCTCAGCTGGAAGAGCAGGTGAAGATCCTGGAGAGACAGCTCAGACAAATGGAGATATTGGCGCTGACAGAAGAGTGAAAAAGGGAATGCTAGCAGTCAGATATTTGACAGTTGTGAGGCTTTATCTCTTGGTGGTAGACTTGGTTTCTTTAGGCTTTTAGCTGGGTAAAAGTTAGGGTTAGGTTCATGTTATATTTTCAAATCACATTTGGACAATAATCATGCTGAAGGAGATGAGGAATGACAGTGATCTATGAGATGAGGACTCACATGTTCTCATAGATCACTGTCATTCCACACTAAATTCTAGACATCTTTTCAACATTGGAGGGCGAAAATAAAGAGTCAAAGGTGACAGAAGGTGCCTGGAAAATCCTTTTAATATTCAAGATTTCTTGTCATCATTGCTGTATTCCAGCGAGGACTTGTTTACCCATCACTGATCACATCGGTGACACGCAGGTACTTCTGCAGCATAATTCAGCCATGAAATAGTCTGTCCCTGAATCAAATGTCATATCTGCAGTCTCAAATCAGGAAAGCTGTTATTTCTCTGCAGACACCTTTTTTCTTTTCTACTCCATTTTCATTTTATTTGACAATATGAATCCATTTTTTGCATGTCAGGCATGCAGAAGACTCCAAAACAAAAGTTGTTTTGGGACAATTTGGTGTTGTAAGAAGATGAAAGATAAATGTAGATGTTATTTCAAACATGTGTGTGTTATCAGGTGAATGTAATGATGATTTAGTAACAAATACACGACAGGCTGACCTCTGTCTCCCACCAGGAGCAGAAACTCCACGCTCACATGCCAATCACGCAGTAGTCTGCTTTCCCTTCAGCTATATTAGGCCACATTTTAAAAATGATGAGTAGTGTCAAATAACATGCAGTTTTCATCCTCTTACAACAAACCTCTCCTTGTACGTGGTTCAAATCTCTTTACCTACATCCTCCACAGGTCAACATAATGTTGATGTCTGCGTCAGACGCCACTTGTGGTGGTTCGTTTAGAAAATGATGGCGTATACGTCAGTTAGGCAGCCACATTGACTACACGTAACTCTAGCAGAGCAGAGTGGATGCACTTCTCCTTCTGCAGTCCAGAACTGAAGCATTCATGAAGCCGTCGAGCTGGTCCTCTGATCCCTCAGACAGAAATACACGTGCACTTTACATGTCGCTATGGATAAACAAGACAACAAAAAAAAAAGTAACATTTGTCTGAAGCGTCACACATAAATGGCAACACGGTCAGGATCCACTGGTTCTGGATGAGGGTTAAAGGTTGTTCAAACGCAGCTGTATTCAGACTGTTTTGTTGCGGTTATGCACGTGTGTGATTTCTGTGTTTTAAGAGTCAGCGTGGCTAAATGGAGTCCAGTAGTTGTGAAGGGAAACTCTCAACTCATCTGAAGTTGAGATCTTGTGAAAAGTTCTGTTCCAGCTCAAAGTCCGGTCAACATCCCAGGATTGGTTCTTGCACTGCCCGTTTTATGGAGGATGCATCCAGCGGCGGCTCGTGTTGTCTTCAGTATCCCAGAATGCATTTTGCATCAAGCAGCGGCAGTAATACCAGTGGAGAAGGGCGCAAAAAAGAAAGCTATAACTTCATTATTATGTAATGGAATGTAGTTTTTAAAGAGGAAATTTTGAAAAATGGTTCTTCTGGCCTAAGATTTGTGGCTAATGTACTAAGATTTCAGATTTTAAAACATGGCTGAAATATAAAAGCGTATAACTACCAGAGGAGTTCACGGTCTATTCTGAGTTGTGTATCTGTGACTGGTTATTTTATGCTTTTAAGCTTTTGAATATGCATTAGCCTGCTCGTGGAGCTGTGATACGGTGTAGTATGAACGTACACCTCTGTTAAAACTTCAGAGAGATTTAAATGGGTCCTCACTTCCTCTGAAGTACGCTCTACTGAGTGGTAAATGCCAAGTATACCAGTCCTGTCCCGCAGCCGGCATCCGTCTCGCCACCCTCCAGGTGAGAAAACCTTGAACGCGTTGAGTCTTGGGAGAACGTGCCTCCGTGTGGTCAGCGGGAATGAAAGCTTTCACTGCAGCAGTACTTTCTTTCCTCCTTCCTGAGTTGTGACTGTGTCTGTGTCGAGTCTGCTGGGATGTGTTTTTGTGAGCCGACCTTTTAAAAAACGGTTCTGAAAACTGCTACTTTGGAAATGTCTTTTTTATATTTTGAGATAAGTTTGTACAATCAATAATACTTTTTATATGTGAATAAAAGGGGAAAAAAAAAACAAAAGACACCAACATATGTCCTTTTGCTTTGTTTCTTTATTTCTTTATTTTTATGCCTACATTAGACCTGGGAGGAGGCTTCAACATGATCATGTCATTTCAACTCATTTAGCTCATGTGTCCCACTGAATTGAACGCATGTGAAGTGATTAAACGATAAGAAAATAAGCGTAATTAAAATTCAAAAAGCTTGCTAGCTGCTCGCCATGTCAACTTTACTTATATAACATATTTGAAAAATATTAGGATTGAATCAACGGTGTCAAAACGGATGTCATTTCATTACCAAGAAGGAGGAACTGCAGCACATCTCACAGCAGTGACAGCTGCACATTAGGTCGTTTTTACTCATTTATTCATTTTTAAGAAAGAAGAAAGAAGAAATTAAAGAAATTCCTGATCTTGTCTTCACATACAAACAAGTTCAACTGAAGATTTTTTAGAACCTTAAAGGATCAAACCTTCTTCAAGAAATATGAACATTCAAACGTCCACATGACGGAGACTTCAATCTGGGACTCCTCTATGGCAAACCTGTTGAGATCTATCTTTCTAAATCACAAAAACTTGATCTTCTCAACATGAATTTAAAAAACCCAGCAACACTGACTGCTCCCACCTTCTTTCTGAGGTTAATCTTTATTTCCTTGTCAGTTGGATGCGGTTTCTCCTCTTCTGACTCTTTGGCTTCTTCCCCCTGTGGGACTACGACCTTTGAAGTACACGCCAGCGAGGCTTCCGTCGTGTACGTCTGTGAAGAGCCCACACTCTGTTTTGATGAAGGTGTTTGCCTCCTCTTTTGCTTCTTTTCTTGCCCCGCTTCTGCCCTCCCCTGTGCTGGGGGACTCTCGTGATTTGTACTGGTGGCGCTCTGAAGATGATGGTTTAGTATCAATAACCTTCAAGCAGCGAGGAGCAGAGCCCTTTCCAGTCTGACCTTCACTTACAGACAGTTCTGGATTCAGTACTACACAGTGTTTCAACCTTCTACAGAGGCACCATGGAGATCATCCTGACCACCTGCATCACCGTGTGGTACGGAGCCTGCGGCTCATCCTGCCGCAAGTCTCTCCAACGTGTCGTGAGAGCAGCTGAGAAGATGGTCGGTGTCTCCCTCCCCTCACTTCAGGACATTTACAGACCCATCTGACTCGCAAAGCCCGCAGCATCGTGAGAGACCCCACCCACCCGTCACACAGCCAAGAGGCTGCTGGCGAGAGGAGGCTGCGGACCCTCCGGGCCAGAACCAGCAGACTGAAGGACAGTTTCATCCACCGTCAGGAAGCTGAACACTCTCCCAGTCCCCCCCCCCTCACTCACTCTGACCTCAGGATCTGCACCAGGCACTTTTGGCAGAACTGGACCTCCTTCTTTGCACCAGGTCACTTTAACCAGGCCGATAAGCTGAACACCTGCAGGACCATCACACACCTTTAAAAACTGTTGTACATTTCACCTTCATTATTACAATACAGTTCATCATTATCAATAATGTCTATCATACTGCCATTTCATTGTTTTTACTGTCATTTTATTGCCTTTGGCTCTTAAACTCATCATGTTATAACTTGTTTCTTTTTAATTTGCACTTTGTGTTTAGAATTTATTTATGTGTAGCACCGAGGGTTTGAGAGTAACGTCATTTCAATTCTCTCTATGTATCTCACGTGTGGTAGAATTGACAATAAACTTGACTTTGATGTGGCCAAAATGTAAATGATTAAAAGTAGCCGTTTGTGTTCACATGTAAGTCTCTCAGTATTTATGAATTAACAGTCTGGTTAAATGTAAGTCAAAGGTCAAATAGTGATCAGGGAGCAGCTTCTGTATGAGCTCTGCACTCTGTCCAGCTTCACATCCCCTCACTGCTTCTCCAGCTGTATGGCATTATATTTGTGCCTCAGTTCTGAGCACAGAAAACTATATAGAGGCAGAAGAGAGTGAATGTGAAGTGTTCCTAAATGTCCCTGTATGAGCGCTGATCTGATCTGGATCAGTCCAATGACTGTGGTGTCATTTGCATACTTAATGAATTTCCCAGAAGGTTCTCCTGATGGGAAATCATTGGTGTAGAGGGAGAAGATCAGTGGGGAGAGGACACATCCCTGGGGGGCGACAATGCTGATGGTCGGAGTGCTGAAGGTGACGCTCCCCAACCTCACCTGCTGGCTCCTGTCCGTCAGGAAGCTGCTGATCCACTAACGGGTGGAGGCATCCACAGTGAGTTGGGGTGAGCTTTGCGTGGAGGATTTCAGAGATGGTGTTTAATGCTGAGCTGAAACCCACAACAGAATCCTGGCGTACGTCCCTGAGGAGTCAAGACGTTACAATTGAATGAACATTGATTATGTATCAGTAACAGTGTAAAGAGTGACAATTATTCAGTGTCAGCCAGACTGAGCATTTTTAAGATGAGCTCAAACTTTATTGATCCCACAATCGTGACAGTATAAAGTGTAAAAAAAAAAAAAAAAAAATTTTTAAATACTTCAATAAAACAGTAAATATGAGTGAGCTATTACACAAATACCTCAGTCCTGTCAGTGGACTGAAAAAAAGGAAATGCCCAAGTACAACAAAACTGTGCAGTTGTACAGTCTAACAGCAGTTGGGATATAAGATCAGCAGTAGTGCTCCTTTCTACGCTGAGGGTGAATCCCTCTGAACTGAAAGAGCTGCTCAGAGCTCCACTCTCTGATGCAGGAGGTGAGAGGGATTGTACAGCGCATCAGTGTTGTGGGGCAAGTCCAGTTTATTGTTGAGGTGAACACCCAGATACTCAACGGTGTCCGTCCACCTTCTCCATGTCCGAGCCCCGGATGTTCACAGTCGTGTGAGGGAGAGTACCTAATATGGTTTCTAAGTTATGTCATTACATAAAAAGATAAAATAAAGCAACATACATTTTTTTACTGCAGGAAAAAACCGGAGCACCCGGAGAAAATCCTATTAGGATGGGGTAAAAATCTGCTGATAACCAACCCACTATGCAGCCTTACTTCTGTTCTTCTAGCTTGAGTGTATGTATTTTTTATTTACACACATTCATTTATTTTATATATATATATATATATATATATATATTAGTGTTTGTATTTATCAAAAAACCCAAACTATACACATTCTAATGGTATGCAATAATATGTGTATATCGATGTTTAGGGCAAAAATTTTTTCATAAATCATGCCAGTGAAGACATCATAATCCTTCTCGAGAGCTTTTGCACTAACGTAATGGGCAATAAATTTAACTAAGGTTCTTTCCACCGCTGCATCTTCATGATAACGGTATTTTGCTAACCTACGAAACCCGTACTTCACTTTACACCATACCATAGCTCTCGAAATCATGAGATTCACACAATGAAATTTTGGGGGGTATCTACCCTCTACATCAAGTCGGTCCATTATTTTGTCTCGTAAAATGGTAATTTTCTTGGCGATCTGGTGGTCCCTCTGATGATTTATAGCTTTAAATACACAAAAATAACGCACCAGGATCACAGTGACTAACAGTTTAAAATGTTCTTTTCTTTTCATTTCACCAGTTTTGCAAATGTTCTCAGAGCTTGTTGTGCCACACCTGCTTTCTCTGTGTTTTATATGAAAGTAAATTCTGGGACTCAGATCTCGGCTTATATAGGGCAAAATGACGTCAAAGGAATTGTCGTCACGTGACTTACTACCACGGCAGTCACTTGGCAACCATGACGTCATAATGAGATTATTCTGAAGGCACATCAATATTATGCTATGCAGCAATCTCGTTTTCCTTAGGGATAAACAACGTTTTAAAAAAAAGTACATTTGTTTCACACACACATTCTGCTATGCTTCTGTGGCTTCTAGGACGTATACACACACACACACACACACAAACATATAAAAACACAGAAACACAGTTTTTTCTACCTCTTATCTGTTGACAGCCACCTGTCACCACTTAGGGCTGGAATATGCGTCCAACCGTTGGCATCCGTTTGCGTATACAACCAGCTGTTTTGTGAACGTCCCTTTCTTCAGGTATCCGCATCATCCACTTGGGAGTCAAGTGTAAAGTCAGTTTAGAAAATAACGTGACATATACTAGGAAAGTCCAAGAGACAGTGTTGCCAACTTGGCCACTTTTCACTCCTGTCTAGCGACATTTTCTTTTCTTAAAAAAAAAAAACCCGACTAGCGACAAATCTAATCAAAGCACTGCTAACGTTGATTAATGTTGACTGCGTTGATTTCGTCCGCGTTTCGGTAAAGAGCCTCGATGCTGAATTTTACGGAGAAATGCAGCAATGTACGAAGCTTTCGGCGACGTCCACCCAGGTGGGCATGGGGATGATCTGCGCATGCGCGAAGCCCCCGCTTATGATCCTGCACCAGCCCAAGCGCTGTTGGATGATGTGAATGATCTATTCATTTATTTCTACATACATGCGTA
Organism: Xenentodon cancila; assembly: GCA_014839995.1. NCBI lineage: Eukaryota > Metazoa > Chordata > Actinopteri > Beloniformes > Belonidae > Xenentodon > Xenentodon cancila. The sequence continues at coordinate 27,791,750 of CM026198.1, read as the reverse complement.
CAGGTTAGTCTCAGAGACACGGGCTCTTGTGTTCAAGAGAGGCATGTTTCACACAATTGCGGGTCCTGCTGCGGCGTCCTCCACGCCCACCAAAGCCCTCTCAGGCGTACAGTCTTCATGCAGCAGCCCCTCCCAGCTCAGCCAGAGCAGGAGATGTTCACCACCCCTTTATTACACTGTACATCAATCGATCACTAATAAAAATATATGAATGTGTCGTATAATATATTGTTATAAAAATATACCATTGTCAAACAAAGGTTTCAGCAAATTAATGAATATACCATTATAAAATAAGTGTCATGAAATAAATAAGGTGTCATTTGAAATGTATAGACTTTATCATTTCAATGTAAATGATGCATTTATTTCATTATCATGTTAATTTATTTCATGGAAGATTCATTTCTCCTTACTGTTGATAACTTGAGCGACTTTACGCCACATTTTTTTTCAATTAAAAAAAAACAAAACAGGTTAAATGCAGCAGCGTGTTGGAGAATCCACAATTAACCTGCTGAATAGTTTAACTGCATCCCAGAGACTATCTAGTCTTGACAGGGATTATTTCATTGTGCTCTCTAGAAGTACAACAAATGCAACTAAGAACAGATTTAATAACAATAACGAGGTGCATTAAAGTACAGAGGAGGAAAAAACGATAACCGTTAACAATGGGCACAGTGCATACTTCATGCTCTATTATTGTAAAGTCCATTTGCTGTTATTTAACATTGGTTACTGGAGACATGTTGCAAGTTACGGATTCTGCTTCCTTTGGTTCTTTACAGCGCAACGGTATTAAAAATATTAGGACTGAATCAACGGTGTCAAAACGGATGTCATTTCATTACCAAGTAGGAGGAACTGCGGCACATCTCACAGCAGTGACAGCTGCACATTAGGTCGTTTTTATTCATTTATTCATTTTTAAGACACAAGAAATTAAAGAAATTCCTGATCTTGTCTTCAGATACAAACAAGTTCAACCGAAGATTTTTTTAGAACCTTAAACAAACAACCTTCCCCCTGTGGGACTACGACCTTTGAAGTACACGCCAGCGAGGCTTCCGTCGTGAACGTCTGTGAAGAGCCCACACTCTGTTTTGATGAAGGTGTTTGCCTCCTCTTTTGCTTCTTTTCTTGCCCCGCTTCTGCCCTCCCCTCTGCTGGGGGACTCTCGTGATTTGTACCACCCACCCGTCACACAGCCTCTTCAGTCTGCTGTCGTCAGAGAGGAGGCTGCGGACCCTCCGGGCCAGAACCAGCAGACTGAAGGACAGCTTCATCCACCGTCAGGAAGCTGAACACTCTCCCAGTCCCCCCCCTCACTCACTCTGACCTCAGGATCTGCACCAGGCACTTTTGGCAGAACTGGACCTCCTTCTTTGCACCAGGTCACTTTAACCAGGCCGATAAGCTGAACACCTGCAGGACCATCACACACCTTTAAAAACTGTTGTACATTTCACCTTCATTATTACAATACAGTTCATCATTATCAATAATGTCTATCATACTGCCATTTCATTGTTTTTACTGTCATTTTATTGCCTTTGGCTCTTAAACTCATCATCCTATAACTTGTTTCTTTTTAATTTGCACTTTGTGTTTAGAATTTATTTATGTGTAGCACCGAGGGTTTGAGAGTAACGTAATTTCAATTCTCTCTATGTATCTCACGTGTGGTAGAATTGACAATAAACTTGATTTTGATGTGGCCAAAATGTAAATGATTAAAAGCAGCCGTTTGTGTTCACATGTGAGTGTCTCAGTATTTATGAATTAACAGTCTGGTTAAATGTAAGTCAAAGGTCAAATAGTGATCAGGGAGCAGCTTCTGTATGAGCTCTGCACTCTGTCCAGCTTCACATCCCACACTCTGTTTTGATGAAGGTGTTTGCCTCCTCTTTTGCTTCTTTTCTTGCCCCGCTTCTGCCCTCCCCTGTGCTGGGGGACTCTCGTGATTTGTACTGGTGGCGCTCTGAAGATGATGATTTAGTATCGATAACCTTCAAGCAGCGAGGAGCAGAGCCCTTTCCAGTCTGACCTTCACTTACAGACAGTTCTGGATTCAGTACTACACAGTGTTTCAACTGGATGTGGTCGCTGGGGAAAGCTGCCATGACAACAGCAGCGTAACTACACATTAAAAGAAACGGTAGACTGCAACCTTGTTGAATACAGTTCTAGACATAATGTTTCACACCGATGAATTGATACACAAGACGTACTTTAAACACTTTATCATAAAATAACAATTTTATGATAAAGTACTCAGCAAGCAAGTGTATATTATCCTTGATATGCCTGCGGCCCTGGCTGTAATAATACATCCTGTTAGTGACACATCTCTTTGTTATCAGGTGTCAAACTAACCAATAGTCTGTTGGAGTTCTTGGGAGTTAAAAAAATAATTAATTTGTGGTTATATTTTTTTTTTTGTTTTTCATTTTATTGGCATGTATTTGGCCATATAGTGAGTCATTTGTCCAGTGTTTAAGATCTTGTTCTATCATTTTTAACAGGGGAGCATAAGATTAAAGAGCTTTGACATCCTGGGGGAATATTAATGCCTAATTTAGAAATTAGACAAAGGTGGGACATGGAAGAGCAAGAAAGAAAGACAAGACAGTGGTGGGTGCAGTCAGGTGTCTGTGTTGTAATGTGTGTTAAAATTCATCTATAACGTGGACACAGGACAATCAGATGTTACAAGCAAAGAGAGGACAGAGAAAGGGGGAGGAGCTTTCTATTTACAATTGTTTTAACTGTCAGTTTTTTTGTTGATACTATAGTAGTCCACATTTGAAGTGGATCAAAAACGCATTTAACATGTAATGAAAGATTTTTTTTTTTTTTTTAAATCTCAGGACAGCTTTGATGAAATGTTTAATCCACTTCAAATATTGACTGTGATAGTTTGATTATCTCTTTGATGTCAAATGCTGTATTTCTCTGATTGGTTATCGCCTGCACGGTGGTGTCCAGATGCAGTTTCTTCTGTGTTTTGTGGGTTATCGTCCATTGGAAATCAAAGATGATTCTAGAGCAGTCATGGGCAAACTACGGCCCTGGGGCCACACGTGGCCCATTAAACGTTTTAATCCGGCCCGCCGAACTTAAAAAAGATTAAATGAATAAACCTTGTTAATGTTTTATTTACCCTGCAATTCTGATGTTTTCCCACTTCAATTTTATTTGGAATTAAAGCATATATTTCCTCTATATCCCAAGATGTGTATTTTCTCACCAGGGAGGTGAGGTTACCAAAGCACTCCATCCATCTGCTCCCGGTCCGGGCCCTTTGTCAAATGTTAGAACCCATTGTGGCCCACGAATCAAAACGTTTGGCCACCCCTGTTCTAGAGGGACCAGACTGACCCCTTTATGTCAGAGGAAAGCATTTTGTTTTGCTTGGCCAGGCCACAGTCAAGGTGCTGATTCAGTATGTGATCATTATAACTATCACATGCTTTAACTATTGGCATGTAGAAGCATCAATGAGGAAGTTACCCTGAATAGGAAAAAGAAGGTGTAATTCATGAATGGATGGTTATTTGTGTTATTTCTGTCTTTGTTAAACATCTTTGGTCTTTCTTGTTTTTCAGTTGACTTCTCCGTCAGAAAAGTGACACCTGAGGGGCTGGTCTTTGTCGTTCAGTGGGTCCTGGCGGCTCTGACTTGCTACAGGCTGTTCCTTAAAGGCTTCCGACTGGTTGCCTCCACTCTGAGGCGGGCACAACGGCTGCTGAATATTGGAGTGGCCTTCGCCTGTTTTGGTCTCATCCTGGGCGACCACCAGGTGGGCCCGGAGAGCATCGCCATCTGACTGGCCATCCTGGCGTGCGTCTGCGTTTTGTTGGGAGTCGGGACTTCAGGTGGCTCAGAGGGTAAAAGCGCTCAGCTGGAAGAGCAGGTGAAGATCCTGGAGAGACAGCTCAGACAAATGGAGATATTGGCGCGGACAGAAGAGTGAAAAAGGGAATGCTAGCAGTCAGATATTTGACAGTTCCCGGCCAGGATGGCGCTGGTGAACGCTAGATCGCTAGCCAACAAAACCTTCGTCCTAAAGGATTTCTTCATCACCCATCGACTGGATTTCCTGCATTTAACTGAAACCTGGATCTCTGGAGACGACAGCAGTGCCTTCAGCGAACCTTTGCCACCGGACTGTTCATATTTCAGCGTTCCTAGAATGTCTGGTCGGGGAGGGGGCGTGGCCACCGTTTACAGGAGCAGCTACAACTGTAAACAAGTGATCCCAACAAGGACTTACTCTAGTTTTGAGATGGATTTATTTAAACTGGACTCGTTCTGTGTTTTGCGCTGTTATATACAGACCACCAAAGTACAATAAGGACTTTATTGATGACTTTGCTGATTTTATGGCTGGAGTAATGCCAAAATATGACAGAATTTTAATAGTTGGGGATTTTAATATCCACGTCGTCCTGTTGTCCTGAAAAGCCGTTGGCCAGAGACTTTTTAAATCTTATCAACTCTTTTGAATTTTGTTCAGTTTGTATCTGCCCCTACGCAGGAACACGGTCACACACTTGATTTAGTTTTAGCTCATGGTTTTACTGTTTTTAACCTTGAAATCTGTGATGCTGTGTTTTCTGATCACATGCCTGTTTTGTTTGATGTGCAGCTCCCGTGTCACATAGTTAAACCTCGTGCCCCTGCCCTGTGCAGTCGAACTATTAACTCCTACACAGCCGCTCAGTTCTCTGCAGCTTTTAATTCCACTATTCTTTCACCAGAATATCATAGCTGTAATCCAGATATTGAGAGCATGTCATCTTACTTTTATTCAATCTGCCAAACTGTTTTAGATAATGTAGCTCCGCTGAAAACAAGGCTCTCCAGGTTGAGATCCGAGCCCTGGTTAGATGAGGCTACTCGTGCTGTGAGGCGGGAGTGCAGGAGAGCCGAGCGGAAATAGAAGAAAGACCGGTTACAAGTCTCCTTCCAGTTGTTGAGAGATAGCTGGCGATCTTATCAAAAGACTATGAAAGCTGCCAAGACAAAGTATTTTTCAGACATTATTGCAAGTAACCGTCACAATCCTCGGGTTTTGTTTAAAACTATTAACTCTGTTCTAAATGCTCCACAATCGGCCTCTCTGAAAAACTCAACCAGGGTTTGTGAGATGTTCGTGAGCTTTTTTACTGATAAAGTTAGGAATATTAGGACCCTCATTACCCCTCTCCCTTGTAGTCCCTCCATGTCTATCACATGTTCTACTGTTTTCCACCAGAACTGAACCAGAACTGAAGCATTCATGAAGCCGTCGAACTGGTCCTCTGATCCCTCAGACAGAAATACACGTGCACTTTACATGTCGCTATGGATAAACAAGACAACAAAAAAAAAGTAACATTTGTCTGAAGCGTCACACATAAATGGCAACACGGTCAGGATCCACTGGTTCTGGATGAGGGTTAAAGGTTGTTCAAACTCAGCTGTATTCAGACTGTTTTGTTGCGGTTATGCACGTGTGTGATTTCTGTGTTTTAAGAGTCAGCGTGGCTAAATGGAGTCCAGTAGTTGTGAAGGGAAACTCTCAACTCATCTGAAGTTGAGATCTTGTGAAAAGTTCTGTTCCAGCTCAAAGTCCGGTCAACATCCCAGGATTGGTTCTTGCACTGCCCGTTTTATGGAGGATGCATCCAGCGGCGGCTCGTGTTGTCTTCAGTATCCCAGAATGCATTTTGCATCAAGCAGCGGCAGTAATACCAGTGGAGAAGGGCGCAAAAAAGAAAGCTATAACTTCATTATTATGTAATGGAATGTAGTTTTTAAAGAGGAAATTTTGAAAAATGGTTCTTCTGGCCTAAGATTTTAAAACATGGCTGAAATATAAAAGCGTATAACTACCAGAGGAGTTCACGGTCTATTCTGAGTTGTGTATCTGTGACTGGTTATTTTATGCTTTTAAGCTTTTGAATATGCATTAGCCTGCTCGTGGAGCTGTGATACGGTGTAGTATGAACGTACACCTCTGTTAAAACTTCAGAGAGATTTAAATGGGTCCTCACTTCCTCTGAAGTACGCTCTACTGAGTGGTAAATGCCAAGTATACAAGTCCTGTCCCACAGCCGGCATCCGTCTCGCCACCCTCCAGGTGAGAAAACCTTGAACGTGTTGAGTCTTGGGAGAACGTGCCTCCGTGTGGTCAGCGGGAATGAAAGCTTTCACTGCAGCAGTACTTTCTTTCCTCCTTCCTGAGTTGTGACTGTGTCTGTGTCGAGTCTGCTGGGATGTGTTTTTGTGAGCCGACCTTTTAAAAAACGGTTCTGAAAACTGCTACTTTGGAAATGTCTTTTTTATATTTTGAGATAAGTTTGTACAATCAATAATACTTTTTATATGTGAATAAAAGGGGGAAAAAAAACAAAAGACACCAACATATGTCCTTTTGATTTGTTTCTTTATTTCTTTATTTTTATGCCTACATTAGACCTGGGAGGAGGCTTCAACATGATCATGTCATTTCAACTCATTTAGCTCATGTGTCCCACTGAATTGAACGCATGTGAAGTGATTAAACGATAAGAAAATAAGCGTAATTAAAATTCAAAAAGCTTGCTAGCTGCTCGCCATGTCAACTTTACTTATATAACATATTTGAAAAATATTAGGACTGAATCAACGGTGTCAAAACGGATGTCATTTCATTACCAAGAAGGAGGAACTGCAGCACATCTCACAGCAGTGACAGCTGCACATTAGGTCGTTTTTACTCATTTATTCATTTTTAAGACACAAGAAATTAAAGAAATTCCTGATCTTGTCTTCACATACAAACAAGTTCAACTGAAGATTTTTTAGAACCTTAAAGGATCAAACCTTCAAGAAACATGAACATTCAAACGTCCACATGACGGAGACTTCAATCTGGGACTCCTCTATGGCAAACCTGTTGAGATCTATCTTTCTAAATCACAAAAACTTGATCTTCTCAACATGAATTTAAAAAACCCAGCAACACTGACTGCTCCCACCTTCTTTCTGAGGTTAATCTTTATTTCCTTGTCAGTTGGATGCGGTTTCTCCTCTTCTGACTCTTTGGCTTCTTCCCCCTGTGGGACTACGACCTTTGAAGTACACGCCAGCGAGGCTTCCGTCGTGAACGTCTGTGAAGAGCCCACACTCTGTTTTGAGGAAGGTGTTTGCCTCCTCTTTTGCTTCTTTTCTTGCCCCGCTTCTGCCCTCCCCTCTGCTGGGGGACTCTCGTGATTTGTACTGGTGGCGCTCTGAAGATGATGGTTTAGTATCAATAACCTTCAAGCAGCGAGGAGCAGAACCCTTTCCAGTCTGACCTTCACTTACAGACAGTTCTGGATTCAGTACTACACAGTGTTTCAACCTTCTACAGAGGCACCATGGAGATCATCCTGACCAGCTGCATCACCGTGTGGTACGGAGCCTGCGGCTCATCCTGCCGCAAGTCTCTCCAACGTGTCGTGAGAGCAGCTGAGAAGATGGTCGGTGTCTCCCTCCCCTCACTTCAGGACATTTACAGACCCATCTGAATCGCAAAGCCCGCAGCATTGTGAGAGACCCCACCCACCCGTCACACAGCCTCTTCAGTCTGCTGTCGTTAGAGAGGAGGCTGCGGACCCTCCGGGCCAGAACCAGCAGACTGAAGGACAGTTTCATCCACCGTCAGGAAGCTGAACACTCTCCCAGTCCCCCCCCCCTCACTCACTCTGACCTCAGGATCTGCACCAGGCACTTTTGGCAGAACTGGACCTCCTTCTTTGCACCAGGTCACTTTAACCAGACCGATAAGCTGAACACCTGCAGGACCATCACACACATTTAAAAAACTGTTGTACATTTCACCGTCATTATTACAATACAGTTCATCATTATCAATAATGTCTATCATACTGCCATTTCATTGTTTTTACTGTCATTTTATTGCCTTTGGCTCTTAAACTCATCATCTATAACTTGTTTCTTTTTAATTTGCACTTTGTGTTTAGAATTTATTTATTGTGTAGCACCGAGGGTTTGAGAGTAACGTCATTTCAATTCTCTCTATGTATCTCACGTGTGGTAGAATTGACAATAAACTTGACTTTGATGTGTCCAAAATGTAAATGATTAAAAGCAGCCGTTTGTATTCACATGTGAGTCTCTCAGTATTTATGAATTAACAGTCTGGTTAAATGTAAGTCAAAGGTCAAATAGTGATCAGGGAGCAGCTTCTGTATGAGCTCTGCACTCTGTCCAGCTTCACATCCCCTCACTGCTTCTCCAGCTGTATGGCATTATATTTGTGCCTCAGTTCTGAGCACAGAAAACTATATAGAGGCAGAAGAGAGTGAATGTGAAGTGTTCCTAAATGTCCCTGTATGAGCTCTGATCTGATCTGGATCAGTCCAATGACTGTGGTGTCATTTGCATACTTAATGAATTTCCCAGAAGGTTCTCCTGATGGGAAATCATTGGTGTAGAGGGAGAAGATCAGTGGGGAGAGGACACATCCCTGGGGGGCGACAATGCTGATGGTCGGAGTGCTGAAGGTGACGCTCCCCAACCTCACCTGCTGGCTCCTGTCCGTCAGGAAGCTGCTGATCCACTAACGGGTGGAGGCATCCACAGTGAGTTGGGGTGAGCTTTGCGTGGAGGATTTCAGAGATGGTGTTTAATGCTGAGCTGAAACCCACAACAGAATCCTGGCGTACGTCCCTGAGGAGTCAAGACGTTACAATTGAATGAACATTGATTATGTATCAGTAACAGTGTAAAGAGTGACAATTTTTCAGTGTCAGCCAGACTGAGCATTTTTAAGATGAGCTCAAACTTTATTGATCCCACAATCGTGACAGTATAAAGTGTAAAAAAAAAAAAAAAAATTTTTAAATACTGCAATAAAACAGTAAATATGAGTGAGCTATTACACAAATACCTCAGTCCTGTCAGTGGACTGAAAAAAAGGAAATGCCCAAGTACAACAAAACTGTGCAGTTGTACAGTCTAACAGCAGTTGGGATATAAGATCAGCAGTGGTGATCCTTTCTACGCTGAGGGTGAATCCCTCTGAACTGAAAGAGCTGCTCAGAGCTCCACTCTCTGATGCAGGAGGTGAGAGGGATTGTACAGCGCATCAGTGTTGTGGGGCAAGTCCAGTTTATTGTTGAGGTGAACACCCAGATACTCAACGGTGTCCGTCCACCTTCTCAATGTCCGAGCCCCGGATGTTCACAGTCGTGTGAGGGAGAGTACCGAATATGGTTTCTAAGTTATGTCATTACATAAAAAGATAAAATAAAGCAACATACATTTTTTTACTGCAGGAAAAAACCGGAGCACCCGGAGAAAATCCTATTAGGATGGGGTAAAAATCTGTATCTGTAATCTATGTATTTTTTATTTACACATATTCATTTATTGAATATATATATAAATATATATAATATATAGATATATATATATATATATATATATATATATATATATATATATATATATATATATATATATATATATATATATATTTTTTTTTTTTTTTTAATTAGTGTTTGTATTTATCAAAAAATCCCAAACTATACACATTCTAATCGTATGCAATAATATGTGTATATCGATGTTTAGGGCAAAAATTTTTTCATAAATCATGCCAGTGAAGACATCATAATCCTTCTCGAGAGCTTTTGCACTAACGTAATGGGCAATAAATTTAACTAAGGTTCTTTCCACCGCTGCATCTTCATGATAACGGTATTTTGCTAACCTACGAAACCCGTACTTCACTTTACACCATACCATAGCTCTCGAAATCATGAGATTCACACAATGAAATTTTGGGGGGTATCTACCCTCTACATCAAGTCGGTCCATTATTTTGTCTCGTAATATGGTAATTTTCTTGGCGATCTGGTGGTCCCTCTGATGATTTATAGCTTTAAATACACAAAAATAACGCACCAGGATCACAGTGACTAACAGTTTAAAATGTTCTTTTCTTTTCATTTCACCAGTTTTGCAAATGTTCTCAGAGCTTGTTGTGCCACACCTGCTTTCTCTGTGTTTTATATGAAAGTAAATTCTGGGACTCAGATCTCGGCTTATATAGGGCAAAATGACGTCAAAGGAATTGTCGTCACGTGACTTACTACCACGGCCAGTCACTTGGCAACCATGACGTCATAATGAGATTATTCTGAAGGCACATCAATATTATGCTATGCAGCAATCTCGTTTTCCTTAGGGATAAACAACGTTTTAAAAAAAAGTACATTTGTTTCACACACACATTCTGCTATGCTTCTGTGGCTTCTAGGACGTATACACACACACACACACACAAACATATAAAAACACAGAAACACAGTGTTTTCTACCTCTTATCTGTTGACAGCCACCTGTCACCACTTAGGGCTGGAATATGCGTCCAACCGTTGGCATCCGTTTGCGTATACAACCAGCTGTTTTGTGAACGTCCCTTTCTTCAGGTATCCGCATCATCCACTTGGGAGTCAAGTGTAAAGTCAGTTTAGAAAATAACGTGACATATACTAGGAAAGTCCAAGAGACAGTGTTGCCAACTTGGCCACTTTTCACTCCTGTCTAGCGACATTTTCTTTTTCTTAAAAAAAAAAAAAAACCCGACTAGCGACAAATCTAATCAAAGCACTGCTAACGTTGATTAATGTTGACTGCGTTGATTTCGTCCGCGTTTCGGTAAAGAGCCTCGATGCTGAATTTTACGGAGAAATGCAGCAATGGACGAAGCTTTCGGCGACGTCCACCCAGGTGGGCATGGGGATGATCTGCGCATGCGCGAAGCCCCCGCTTATGATCCTGCACCAGCCCAAGCGCCGTTGGATGATGTTAATGATCTATTCATTTATTTCTACATACATGCGTACAGGTTAGTCTCAGAGACACGGGCTCTTGTGTTCAAGAGAGGCATGTTTCACACAATTGCGGGTCCTGCTGCGGCGTCCTCCACGCCCACCAAAGCCCTCTCAGGCGTACAGTCTTCATGCAGCAGCCCCTCCCAGCTCAGCCAGAGCTGGAGATGTTCACCACCCCTTTATTACACTGTACATCAATCGATCACTAATAAAAATATATTAATGTGTCGTATAATATATTGTTAAAAAAATATACCATTGTCAAACAAAGGTTTCAGCAAATTAATGAATATACCATTATAAAATAAGTGTCATGAAATAAATAAGGTGTCATTTGAAATGTATAGACTTTATCATTTCAATGTAAATGATGCATTTATTTCATTATTATGTTAATTTATTTCATGGAAGATTCATTTCTCCTTACTGTTGATAACTTGAGCGACTTTACGCCACATTTTTTTTCAATTAAAAAAAAACAAAGCAGGTTAAATGCAGCAGCGTGTTGGAGAATCCACAATTAACCTGTTGAATAGTTTAACTGCATCCCAGAGACTATCTAGTCTTGACAGGGATTATTTCATTGTGCTCTCTAGAAGTACAACAAATGCAACTAAGAACAGATTTAATAACAATAACGAGGTGCATTAAAGTACAGAGGAGAAAAAAACGATAACCGTTAACAATGGGCACAGTGCATACTTCATGCTCTATTATTGTAAAGTCCATTTGCTGTTATTTAACATTGGTTACTGGAGACATGTTGCAAGTTACGGATTCTGCTTCCTTTGGTTCTTTACAGCGCAACGGTATTAAAAATATTAGGACTGAATCAACGGTGTCAAAACGGATGTTCATTTCATTACCAAGTAGGAGGAACTGCAGCACATCTCACAGCAGTGACAGCTGCACATTAGGGTCGTTTTTACTTCATTTATTCATTTTTAAGACACAAGAAATTAAAGAAATTTCTGATCTTGTCTTCAGATACAAACAAGTTCAACCGAAGATTTTTTTAGAACCTTAAACAAACAACCTTCCCCCTGTGGGACTACGACCTTTGAAGTACACGCCAGCGAGGCTTCCGTCGTGTACGTCTGTGAAGAGCCCACACTCTGTTTTGATGAAGGTGTTTGCCTCCTCTTTTGCTTCTTTTATTGCCCCGCTTCTGCCCTCCCCTGTGCTGGGGGACTCTCGTGATTTGTACTGGTGGCGCTCTGAAGATGATGGCTTAGTATCGATAACCTTCAAGCAGCGAGGAGCAGAGCCCTTTCCAGTCTGACCTTCACTTAGAGACAGTTCTGGATTCAGTACTACACAGTGTTTCAACCTTCTACAGAGGCACCATGGAGATCATCCTGACCAGCTGCATCACCGTGTGGTACGGAGCCTGCGGCTCATCCTGCCGCAAGTCTCTTCAACGTGTCGTGAGAGCAGCTGAGAAGATGGTCGGTGTCTCCCTCACTTCAGGACATTTACAGACCCATCTGACTCGCAAAGCCCGCAGCATTGTGAGAGACCCCACCCACCCGTCACACAGCCTCTTCAGTCTGCTGTCGTCAGAGGGGAGGCTGCGGACCCTCCGGCCAGAACCAGCCGACTGAAGGACAGCTTCATCCACCGTCAGGAAGCTGAACACTCTCCCAGTCCCCCCCCCCTCACTCACTCTGACCTCAGGATCTGCACCAGGCACTTTTGGCAAAACTGGACCTCCTTCTTTGCACCAGGTCACTTTAACCAGACCGATAAGCTGAACACCTGCAGGACCATCACACACCTTTAAAAACTGTTGTACATTTCACCTTCATTATTACAATACAGTTCATCATTATCAATAATGTCTATCATACTGCCATTTCATTGTTTTTACTGTCATTTTATTGCCTTTGGCTCTTAAACTCATCATGTTATAACTTGTTTCTTTTTAATTTGCACTTTGTGTTTAGAATTTATTTATGTGTAGCACCGAGGGTTTGAGAGTAACGTCATTTGAATTCTCTCTATGTATCTCACGTGTGGTAGAATTGACAATAAACCTGACTTTGATGTGGCCAAAATGTAAATGATTAAAAGTAGCCGTTTGTATTCACATGTAAGTCTCTCAGTATTTATGAATTAACAGTCTGGTTAAATGTAAGTCAAAGGTCAAATAGTGATCAGGGAGCAGCTTCTGTATGAGCTCTGCACTCTGTCCAGCTTCACATCCCACACTCTGTTTTGATGAAGGTGTTTGCCTCCTCTTTTGCTTCTTTTCTTGCCCCGCTTCTGCCCTCCCCTATGCTGGGGGACTCTCGTGATTTGTACTGGTGGCGCTCTGAAGATGATGGTTTAGTATGGATAACCTTCAAGCAGCGAGGAGCAGAGCCCTTTCCAGTCTGACCTTCACTTACAGACAGTTCTGGATTCAGTACTACACAGTGTTTCAACTGGATGTGGTCGCTGGGGAAAGCTGCCATCACAACAGCAGCGTAACTACACATTAAAAGAAACGGTAGACTGCAACCTTGTTGAATACAGTTCTAGACATAATGTTTCACACCGATGAATTGATACACAAGACGTACTTTAAACACTTTATCATAAAATAACAATTTTATGATAAAGTGTTTAAAGTACTCAGCAAGCAGTGTATATTATCCTTGATATGCCTGCGGCCCTGGCTGTAATAATACATCCTGTTAGTGACACATCTCTTTGTTATCAGGTGTCAAACTAACCAATAGTCTGTTGGAGTTCTTGGGAGTTAAAAAAATAATTAATTTGTGGTTATATTTTTTTTTTGTTTTTCATTTTATTGGCATGTATTTGGCCATATAGTGAGTCATTTGTCCAGTGTTTAAGATCTTGTTCTATAATTTTTAACAGAGGAGCATAAGATTAAAGAGCTTTGACATCCTAGGGGGAATATTAATGCCTAATTTAGAAACTAGACAAAGGTGGGACATGGAAGAGCAAGAAAGAAAGACAAGACAGTGGTGGGTGCAGTCAGGTGTCTGTGTTGTAATGTGTGTTAAAATTCATCTATAACGTGGACACAGGACAATCAGATGTTACAAGCAAAGAGAGGACAGAGAAAGGGGGAGGAGCTTTCTAGAGCATCAATGAGGAAGTTACCCTGAATAGGAAAAAGAAGGTGTAATTCATGAATGGATGGTTATTTGTGTTATTTCTGTCTTTGTTAAACATCTTTGGTCTTTCTTGTTTTTCAGTTGACTTCTCCGTCAGAAAAGTGACACCTGAGGGGCTGGTCTTTGTCGGTCAGTGGATCCTGGCGGCTCTGACTTGCTACGGGCTGTTCCTTAAAGGCTTCCGATTGGTTGCCTCCACTCTGAGGCGGGCACAACGGCTGCTGAATATTGGAGTGGCCTTCGCCTGTTTTGGTCTCATCCTGGGCGACCACCAGGTGGGCCCGGACAGCATCGCCATCTGACTGGCCATCCTGGCGTGCGTCTGCGTTTTGTTGGGAGTCGGGACTTCAGGTGGCTCAGAGGGTAAAAGCGCTCAGCTGGAAGAGCAGGTGAAGATCCTGGAGAGACAGCTCAGACAAATGGAGATATTGGCGCGGACAGAAGAGTGAAAAAGGGAATGCTAGCAGTCAGATATTTGACAGTTGTGAGGCTTTATCTCTTGGTGGTAGACTTGGTTTCTTTAGGCTTTTAGCTGGGTAAAAGTTAGGGTTAGGTTCATGTTATATTTTCAAATCACATTTGGACAATAATCATGCTGAAGGAGATGAGGAATGACAGTGATCTATGAGATGAGGACTCACATGTTCTCATAGATCACTGTCATTCCACACTAAATTCTAGACATCTTTTCGACATTGGAGGGCGAAAAAAAAGAGTTAAAGGTGACAGAAGGTGCCTGGAAAATCCTTTTAATATTCAAGATTTCTTGTCATCATTGCTGTATTCCAGCGAGGACTTGTTTACCCATCACTGATCACATCGGTGACACGCAGGAACTTCTGCAGCATAATTCAGCCATGAAATAGTCTGTCCCTGAATCAAATGTCATATCTGCAGTCTCAACTCAGGAAAGCTGTTATTTCTCTGCAGACACCTTTTTTCTTTTCTACTCCATTTTCATTTTATTTGATAATATGAATCCATTTTTTGCATGTCAGGCATGCAGAAGACTCCAAAACAAAAGTTGTTTTGGGACAATTTGGTGTTGTAAGTAGATGAAAGATAAATGTAGATGTTATTTCAAACGTGTGTGTTATCAGGTGAATCTAATGATGATTTAGTAACAAATACACGACAGGCTGACCTCTGTCTCCCACCAGGAGCAGAAACTCCACGCTCACATGCCAATCACGCAGTAGTCTGCTTTCCCTTCGGCTATATTAGGCCACATTTAAAAATGATGAGTAGTGTCAAATAACATGCAGTTTTCATCCTCTTACAACAAACCTCTCCTTGTACGTGGTTCAAATCTCTTTACCTACATCCTCCACAGGTCAACATAATGTTGATGTCTGCGTCAGACGCCACTTGTGGTGGTTTGTTTAGAAAATGATGGCGTATACGTCAGTTAGGCAGCCACATTGACTACACGTAACTCTAGCAGAGCAGAGTGGATGCACTTCTCCTTCTGCAGTCCAGAACTGAAGCATTCATGAAGCCGTCGAGCTGGTCCTCTGATCCCTCAGACAGAAATACACGTGCACTTTACATGTCGCTATGGATAAACAAGACAACCAAAAAAAAAAGTAACATTTGTCTGAAGCGTCACACATAAATGGCAACACGGTCAGGATCCACTGGTTCTGGATGAGGGTTAAAGGTTGTTCAAACTCAGCTGTATTCAGACTGTTTTGTTGCGGTTATGCACGTGTGTGATTTCTGTGTTTTAAGAGTCAGCGTGGCTAAATGGAGTCCAGTAGTTGTGAAGGGAAACTCTCAACTCATCTGAAGTTGAGATCTTGTGAAAAGTTCTGTTCCAGCTCAAAGTCCGGTCAACATCCCAGGATTGGTTCTTGCACTGCCCGTTTTATGGAGGATGCATCCAGCGGCGGCTCGTGTTGTCTTCAGTATCCCAGAATGCATTTTGCATCAAGCAGCGGCAGTAATACCAGTGGAGAAGGGCGCAAAAAAGAAAGCTATAACTTCATTATTATGTAATGGAATGTAGTTTTTAGATGTTTTTATCCAAGAAAAATGGTCCTTCTGGCCTAAGATTTGTGGCTAATGTACTAAGATTTCAGATTTTAAAACATGGCTGAAATATAAAAGCGTATAACTACCAGAGGAGTTCACGGTCTATTCTGAGTTGTGTATCTGTGACTGGTTATTTTATGCTTTTAAGCTTTTGAATATGCATTAGCCTGCTCGTGGAGCTGTGATACGGTGTAGTATGAACGTACACCTCTGTTAAAACTTCAGAGAGATTTAAATGGGTCCTCACTTCCTCTGAAGTACGCTCTACTGAGTGGTAAATGCCAAGTATACCAGTCCTGTCCCAGCAGCCGGCATCCGTCTCGCCACCCTCCAGGTGAGAAAACCTTGAACGCGTTGAGTCTTGGGAGAACGTGCCTCCGTGTGGTCAGCGGGAATGAAAGCTTTCACTGCAGCAGTACTTTCTTTCCTCCTTCCTGAGTTGTGACTGTGTCTGTGTCGAGTCTGCTGGGATGTGTTTTTGTGAGCCGACCTTTTAAAAAACGGTTCTGAAAACTGCTACTTTGGAAATGTCTTTTTTATATTTTGAGATAAGTTTGTACAATCAATAATACTTTTTATATGTGAATAAAAGGGGAAAAAAAAACAAAAGACACCAACATATGTCCTTTTGATTTGTTTCTTTATTTCTTTATTTTTATGCCTACATTAGACCTGGGAGGAGGCTTCAACATGATCATGTCATTTCAACTCATTTAGCTCATGTGTCCCACTGAATTGAACGCATGTGAAGTGATTAAACGATAAGAAAATAAGCGTAATTAAAATTCAAAAAGCTTGCTAGCTGCTCACCATGTCAACTTTACTTATATAACATATTTGAAAAATATTAGGACTGAATCAACGGTGTCAAAACGGATGTCATTTCATTACCAAGAAGGAGGAACTGCAGCACATCTCACAGCAGTGACAGCTGCACATTAGGTCGTTTTTACTCATTTATTCATTTTTAAGACACAAGAAATTAAAGAAATTCCTGATCTTGTCTTCAGATACAAACAAGTTCAACTGAAGATTTTTTAGAACCTTAAAGGATCAAACCTTCAAGAAACATGAACATTCAAACGTCCACATGACGGAGACTTCAATCTGG
Organism: Xenentodon cancila; assembly: GCA_014839995.1. Taxonomy (NCBI): domain Eukaryota; kingdom Metazoa; phylum Chordata; class Actinopteri; order Beloniformes; family Belonidae; genus Xenentodon; species Xenentodon cancila. Next base: position 27,774,600 of record CM026198.1, on the reverse strand, counting down.
GACTCCTCTATGGCAAACCTGTTGAGATCTATCTTTCTAAATCACAAAAACTTGATCTTCTCGACATGAATTTAAAAAACCCAGCAACACTGACTGCTCCCACCTTCTTTCTGAGGTTAATCTTTATTTCCTTGTCAGTTGGATGCGGTTTCTCCTCTTCTGACTCTTTGGCTTCTTCCCCCTGTGGGACTACGACCTTTGAAGTACACGCCAGCGAGGCTTCCGTCGTGTACGTCTGTGAAGAGCCCACACTCTGTTTTGATGAAGGTGTTTGCCTCCTCTTTTGCTTCTTTTCTTGCCCTGCTTCTGCCCTCCCCTCTGCTGGGGGACTCTCGTGATTTGTACTGGTGGCGCTCTGAAGATGATGGTTTAGTATCAATAACCTTCAAGCAGCGAGGAGCAGAGCCCTTTCCAGTCTGACCTTCACTTACAGACAGTTCTGGATTCAGTACTACACAGTGTTTCAACCTTCTACAGAGGCACCATGGAGATCATCCTGACCAGCTGCATCACCGTGTGGTACGGAGCCTGCGGCTCATCCTGCGGCTCATCCTGCCGCAAGTCTCTCCAACGTGTCGTGAGAGCAGCTGAGAAGATGGTCGGTGTCTCCCTCACTTCAGGACATTTACAGACCCATCTGACTCGCAAAGCCCGCAGCATTGTGAGAGACCCCACCCACTCGTCACACAGCCTCTTCAGTCTGCTGTCGTCAGAGAGGAGGCTGCGGACCCTCCGGCCAGAACCAGCAGACTGAAGGACAGTTTCATCCACCGTCAGGAAGCTGAACACTCTCCCAGTCCCCCCCCTCACTCACTCTGACCTCAGGATCTGCACCAGGCACTTTTGGCAAAACTGGACCTCCTTCTTTGCACCAGGTCACTTTAACCAGGCCGATAAGCTGAACACCTGCAGGACCATCACACACCTTTAAAAACTGTTGTACATTTCACCTTCATTATTACAATACAGTTCATCATTATCAATAATGTCTATCATACTGCCATTTCATTGTTTTTACTGTCATTTTACTGCCTTTGGCTCTTAAACTCATCATGTTATAACTTGTTTATTTTTAATTTGCACTTTGTGTTTAGAATTTATTTATGTGTAGCACCGAGGGTTTGAGAGTAACGTCATTTCAATTCTCTCTATGTATCTCACGTGTGGTAGAATTGACAATAAACTTGACTTTGATGTGTCCAAAATGTAAATGATTAAAAGCAGCCGTTTGTATTCACATGTAAGTCTCTCAGTATTTATGAATTAACAGTCTGGTTAAATGTAAGTCAAAGGTCAAATAGTGATCAGGGAGCAGCTTCTGTATGAGCTCTGCACTCTGTCCAGCTTCACATCCCCTCACTGCTTCTCCAGCTGTATGGCATTATATTTGTGCCTCAGTTCTGAGCACAGAAAACTATATAGAGGCAGAAGAGAGTGAATGTGAAGTGTTCCTAAATGTCCCTGTATGAGCTCTGATCTGATCTGGATCAGTCCAATGACTGTGGTGTCATTTGCATACTTAATGAATTTCCCAGAAGGTTCTCCTGATGGGAAATCATTGGTGTAGAGGGAGAAGATCAGTGGGGAGAGGACACATCCCTGGGGGGCGACAATGCTGATGGTCGGAGTGCTGAAGGTGACGCTCCCCAACCTCACCTGCTGGCTCCTGTCCGTCAGGAAGCTGCTGATCCACTAACGGGTGGAGGCATCCACAGTGAGTTGGGGTGAGCTTTGCGTGGAGGATTTCAGAGATGGTGTTTAATGTTGAGCTGAAACCCACAACAGAATCCTGGCGTACGTCCCTGAGGAGTCAAGACGTTACAATTGAATGAACATTGATTATGTATCAGTAACAGTGTAAAGAGTGACAATTTTTCAGTGTCAGCCAGACTGAGCATTTTTAAGATGAGCTCAAACTTTATTGATCCCACAATCGTGACAGTATAAAGTGTAAAAAAAAAAAAAATTTTAAATACTGCAATAAAACAGTAAATATGAGTGAGCTATTACAGAAATACCTCAGTCCTGTCAGTGGACTGAAAAAAAGGAAATGCCCAAGTACAACAAAACTGTGCAGTTGTACAGTCTAACAGCAGTTGGGATATAAGATCAGCAGTAGTGCTCCTTTCTACGCTGAGGGTGAATCCCTCTGAACTGAAAGAGCTGCTCAGAGCTCCACTCTCTGATGCAGGAGGTGAGAGGGATTGTACAGCGCATCTGTCACAGATCGGAACTCCAAGGTCCCAGCCGCCAGTAAACACACCACCTGATTAAGATCACCCGCACCTGGTTCCTCCTGCATTTATTCTGCTGACACTCACCTCACCTCTGCCAGATTGTCTTTGTTTCTACACTATTCGTTTCCAGCCCTTTTTCTCGTGTCTTAGTTACTGGTTTTTGAATCCTGTTCTGCCTGACCTCGTCTCTGCCTAGACCCTATTGGATGTTCTTTGATCTCCTGGTTTTTTGAATCTTGTTCTGCCTGACCTCGACTCTGCCGGTGCCCTCATTAGATCTTCCGCTTGGATCTTGACGGAGGACTTTGGGTTTCGGATCCAGGACGTGTCACGGATAACGTCAGCTGCTCGGATCCCTCGGGGATTACCCCTGTGGACTGACCTCGAAAATAAACATCTTTAAGACTGTCTTGGTTCTGAGTCGTCTGTGGACCGTGACAGCATCAGTGTTGTGGGGCAAGTCCAGTTTATTCTTGAGGTGAACACCCAGATACTCAACGGTGTCCGTCCACCTTCTCAATGTCCGAGCCCCGGATGTTCACAGTCGTGTGAGGGAGAGTACCGAATATGGTTTCTAAGTTATGTCATTACATAAAAAGATAAAATAAAGCAACATACATTTTTTTACTGCAGGAAAAAACCGGAGCACCCGGAGAAAATCCTATTAGGATGGGGTAAAAATCTGTATCTGTAATCTATGTATTTTTTATTTACACATTCATTTATTGAAAAAATATATATATATATATATATAATTTTTTTTTTTTTTTAAATTAGTGTTTGTATTTATCAAAAAACCCAAACTATACACATTCTAATGGTATGCAATAATATGTGTATATCGATGTTTAGGGCAAAAATTTTTTCATAAATCATGCCAGTGAAGACATAATCCTTCTCGACAGCTTTTGCACTAACGTAATGGGCAATAAATTTAACTAAGGTTCTTTCCACCGCTGCATCTTCATGATAACGGTATTTTGCTAACCTACGAAACCCGTACTTCACTTTACACCATACCATAGCTCTCGAAATCATGAGATTCACACAATGAAATTTTGGGGGGTATCTACCCTCTACATCAAGTCGGTCCATTATTTTGTCTCGTAATATGGTAATTTTCTTGGCGATCTGGTGGTCCCTCTGATGATTTATAGCTTTAAATACACAAAAATAACGCACCAGGATCACAGTGACTAACAGTTTAAAATGTTCTTTTCTTTTCATTTCACCAGTTTTGCAAATGTTCTCAGAGCTTGTTGTGCCACACCTGCTTTCTCTGTGTTTTATATGAAAGTAAATTCTGGGACTCAGATCTCGGCTTATATAGGGCAAAATGACGTCAAAGGAATTGTCGTCACCTCACTTACTACCACGCCAGTCACTTGGCAACCATGACGTCATAATGAGATTATTCTGAAGGCACATCAATATTATGCTATGCAGCAATCTCGTTTTCCTTAGGGATAAACAACGTTTTAAAAAAAGTACATTTGTTTCACACGCACATTCTGCTATGCTTCTGTGGCTTCTAGGACGTATACACACACACACACAAACATATAAAAACACAGAAACACAGTTTTTTCTACTTATCTGTTGACAGCCACCTGTCACCATTTAGGGCTGGAATATGCGTCCAACCGTTGGCATCCGTTTGCGTATACAACCAGCTGTTTTGTGAACGTCCCTTTCTTCAGGTATCCGCATCATCCACTTGGGAGTCAAGTGTAAAGTCAGTTTAGAAAATAACGTGACACTTGGCCACTTTTCACTCCTGTCTAGCAACATTTTCTAGCAACCTGCTGAATAGTTTAACTGCATCCCAGAGAATATCTACTCTTGACAGGGATTATTTCATTGTGCTCTCTAGAAGTACAACAAATGCAACTAAGAACAGATTTAATAACAATAACGAGGTGCATTAAAGTACAGAGGAGGAGAAAACGATAACCGTTAACAGAGGGCACAGTGCATACTTCATGCTCTATTATTGTAAAGTCCATTTGCTGTTGAGCTTATTTAACATTGGTTACTGGAGACATGTTGCAAGTTACGGATTCTGCTTCCTTTGGTTCTTTACAGCGCAACGGTATTAAAAATATTAGGACTGAATCAACGGTGTCAAAACGGATGTCATTTCATTACCAAGTAGGAGGAACTGCAGCACATCTCACAGCAGTGACAGCTGCACATTAGGTCGTTTTTATTCATTTATTCATTTTTAAGACACAAGAAATTAAAGAAATTCCTGATCTTGTCTTCAGATACAAACAAGTTCAACCGAAGATTTTTTTAGAACCTTAAACAAACAACCTTCCCCCTGTGGGACTACGACCTTTGAAGTACACGCCAGCGAGGCCTCCGTCGTGAACGTCTGTGAAGAGCCCACACTCTGTTTTGATGAAGGTGTTTGCCTCCTCTTTTGCTTCTTTTCTTGCCCCGCTTCTGCCCTCCCCTGTGCTGGGGGACTCTCGTGATTTGTACTGGTGGCGCTCTGAAGATGATGATTTAGTATGGATAACCTTCAAGCAGCGAGGACCAGAGCCCTTTCCAGTCTGACCTTCACTTACAGACAGTTCTGGATTCAGTACTACACAGTGTTTCAACTGGATGTGGTCGCTGGGGAAAGCTGCCATGACAACAGCAGCGTAACTACACATTAAAAGAAACGGTAGACTGCAACCTTGTTGAATACAGTTCTAGACATAATGTTTCACGCCGATGAATTGATACACAAGACGTACTTTAAACACTTTATCATAAAATAACAATTTTATGATAAAGTGTTTAAAGTACTCAGCAAGCAGTGTATATTATCCTTGATATGCCTGCGGCCCTGGCTGTAATAATACATCCTGTTAGTGACACATCTCTTTGTTATCAGGTGTCAAACTAACCAATAGTCTGTTGGAGTTCTTGGGGTCATATTTTTTTTTTTTGTTTTTCATTTTATTGGCATGTATTTGGCCATATAGTGAGTCATTTGTCCAGTGTTTAAGATCTTGTTCTATTATTTTTAACAGGGGAGCATAAGATTAAAGAGCTTTGACATCCTAGGGGGAATATTAATGCCCAATTTAGAAATTAGACAAAGGTGGGACATGGAAGAGCAAGAAAGAAAGACAAGACAGTGGTGGGTGCAGTCAGGTGTCTGTGTTGTAATGTGTGTTAAAATTCATCTATAACGTGGACACAGGACAATCAGATGTTACAAGCAAAGAGAGGACAGAGAAAGGGGGAGGAGCTTTCTATTTACAATTGTTTTAACTGTCAGTTTTTTGTTGATACTATAGTAGTCCACATTTGAAGTGGATCAAAAACACATTTAACATGTAATGAAAGATTTTTTTTTTTTTTAAATCTCAGGACAGCTTTGATGAAATGTTTAATCCACTTCAAATATTGACTGTGATAGTTTGATTGTCTCTTTGATGTCAAATGCTGTATTTCTCTGATTGGTTGACGGCTGCGCGGTGGTGTCCAGATGCAGTTCCTTCTGTGTTTTGTGGGTTATCGTCCATTGGAAATCAAAGATGATTCTAGAGCAGTCATGGGCAAACTACGGTCCTGGGGCCACACGTGGCCCATTAAACGTTTTAATCCGGCCCGCCGAACTTAAAAAAGATTAAATGAATAAACCTTGTTAATGTTTTATTTACCCTGCAATTCTGATGTTTTCCCACTTCAATTTTATTTGGAATTAAAGCATATATTTCCTCCATATCCCAAGATGTGTATTTTCTCTCCAGGGAGGTGAGGTTACCAAAGCACTCCATCCATCTGCTCCCGGTCCGGGCCCTTTGTCAAATGTTAGAACCCATTGTGGCCCACGAATCAAAACGTTTGGCCACCCCTGTTCTAGAGGGACCAGACTGACCCCTTTATGTCAGAGGAACATCAATGAGGAAGTTACCCTGAATAGGAAAAAGAAGGTGTAATTCATGAATGGATGGTTATTTGTGTTATTTCTGTCTTTGTTAAACATCTTTGGTCTTTCTTGTTTTTCAGTTGACTTCTCCGTCAGAAAAGTGACACCTGAGGGGCTGGTCTTTGTCGTTCAGTGGGTCCTGGCGGCTCTGACTTGCTACGGGCTGTTCCTTAAAGGCTTCCGATTGGTTGCCTCCACTCTGAGGCGGGCCCAACGGCTGCTGAATATTGGAGTGGCCTTCGCCTGTTTTGGTCTCATCCTGGGTGACCACCAGGTGGGCCCGGACAGCATCGCCATCTGACTGGCCATCCTGGCATGCGTCTGCGTTTTGTTGGGAGTCGGGACTTCAGGTGGCTCAGAGGGTAAAAGCGCTCAGCTGGAAGAGCAGGTGAAGATCCTGGAGAGACAGCTCAGACAAATGGAGATATTGGCGCGGACAGAAGAGTGAAAAAGGGAATGCTAGCAGTCAGATATTTGACAGTTGTGAGGCTTTATCTCTTGGTGGTAGACTTGGTTTCTTTAGGCTTTTAGCTGGGTAAAAGTTAGGGTTAGGTTCATGTTATATTTTCAAATCACATTTGGACAATAATCATGCTGAAGGAGATGAGGAATGACAGTGATCTATGAGATGAGGACTCACATGTTCTCATAGATCACTGTCATTCCACACTAAATTCTAGACATCTTTTCGACATTGGAGGGCGAAAATAAAGAGTTAAAGGTGACAGAAGGTGCCTGGAAAATCCTTTTAATATTCAAGATTTCTTGTCATCATTGCTGTATTCCAGCGAGGACTTGTTTACCCATCACTGATCACATCGGTGACACGCAGGAACTTCTGCAGCATAATTCAGCCATGAAATAGTCTGTCCCTGAATCAAATGTCATATCTGCAGTCTCAAATCAGGAAAGCTGTTATTTCTCTGCAGACACCTTTTCTTTTCTACTCCATTTTCATTTTATTTGACAATATGAATCCATTTTTTGCATGTCAGGCATGCAGAAGACTCCAAAACAAAAGTTGTTTTGGGACAATTTGGTGTTGTAAGTAGATGAAAGATAAATGTAGATGTTATTTTTAAACGTGTGTGTTATCAGGTGAATCTAATGATGATATAGTAACAAATACACGACAGGCTGACCTCTGTCTCCCACCAGGAGCAGAAACTCCACGCTCACATGCCAATCACGCAGTAGTCTGCTTTCCCTTCGGCTATATTAGGCCACATTTAAAAATGATGAGTAGTGTCAAATAACATGCAGTTTTCATCCTCTTACAACAAACCTCTCCTTGTACGTGGTTCAAATCTCTTTACCTACATCCTCCACAGGTCAACATAATGTTGATGTCTGCGTCAGACGCCACTTGTGGTGGTTTGTTTAGAAAATGATGGCGTATACGTCAGTTAGGCAGCCACATTGACTACACGTAACTCTAGCAGAGCAGAGTGGATGCACTTCTCCTTCTGCAGTCCAGAACTGAAGCATTCATGAAGCCGTCGAGCTGGTCCTCTGATCCCTCAGACAGAAATACACGTGCACTTCACATGTCGCTATGGATAAACAAGACAACCAAAAAAAAAAGTAACATTTGTCTGAAGCGTCACACATAAATGGCAACACGGTCAGGATCCACTGGTTCTGGATGAGGGTTAAAGGTTGTTCAAACTCAGCTGTATTCAGACTGTTTTGTTGCGGTTATGCACGTGTGTGATTTCTGTGTTTTAAGAGTCAGCGTGGCTAAATGGAGTCCAGTAGTTGTGAAGGGAAACTCTCAACTCATCTGAAGTTGAGATCTTGTGAAAAGTTCTGTTCCAGCTCAAAGTCCGGTCAACATCCCAGGATTGGTTCTTGCACTGCCCGTTTTATGGAGGATGCATCCAGCGGCGGCTCGTGTTGTCTTCAGTATCCCAGAATGCATTTTGCATCAAGCAGCGGCAGTAATACCAGTGGAGAAGGGCGCAAAAAAGAAAGCTATAACTTCATTATTATGTAATGGAATGTAGTTTTTAAAAATAAAATTTTGAAAAAATGGTTCTTCTGGCCTAAGATTTGTGGCTAATGTACTAAGATTTCAGATTTTAAAACATGGCTGAAATATAAAAGCGTATAACTACCAGAGGAGTTCACGGTCTATTCTGAGTTGTGTATCTGTGACTGGTTATTTTATGCTTTTAAGCTTTTGAATATGCATTAGCCTGCTCGTGGAGCTGTGATACGGTGTAGTATGAACGTACACCTCTGTTAAAACTTCAGAGAGATTTAAATGGGTCCTCACTTCCTCTGAAGTACGCTCTACTGAGTGGTAAATGCCAAGTATACCAGTCCTGTCCCACAGCCGGCATCCGTCTCGCCACCCTCCAGGTGAGAAAACCTTGAACGCGTTGAGTCTTGGGAGAACGTGCCTCCGTGTGGTCAGCGGGAATGAAAGCTTTCACTGCAGCAGTACTTTCTTTCCTCCTTCCTGAGTTGTGACTGTGTCTGTGTCGAGTCTGCTGGGATGTGTTTTTGTGAGCCGACCTTTTAAAAAACGGTTCTGAAAACTGCTACTTTGGAAATGTCTTTTTTATATTTTGAGATAAGTTTGTACAATCAATAATACTTTTAATATGTGAATAAAAGGGGGGAAAAAAACTAAAGAAACCAACATATGTCCTTTTGATTTGTTTCTTTATTTCTTTATTTTTGTGCCTACATTAGACCTGGGAGGAGGCTTCAACATGATCATGTCATTTCAACTCATTTAGCTCATGTGTCCCACTGAATTGAACGCATGTGAAGTGATTAAACGATAAGAAAATAAGCGTAATTAAAATTCAAAAAGCTTGCTAGCTGCTCACCATGTCAACTTTACTTATATAACATATTTGAAAAATATTAGGACTGAATCAACGGTGTCAAAACTGATGTCATTTCATTACCAAGTAGGAGGAACTGCAGCACATCTCACAGCAGTGACAGCTGCACATTAGGTCGTTTTTACTCATTTATTCATTTTTAAGACACAAGAAATTAAAGAAATTCCTGATCTTGTCTTCAGATACAAACAAGTTCAACTGAAGATTTTTTAGAACCTTAAACATAGGATCAAACCTTCTTCAAGAAATATGAACATTCAAACGTCCACATGACGGAGACTTCAATCTGGGACTCCTCTATGGCAAACCTGTTGAGATCTATCTTTCTAAATCACAAAAACTTGATCTTCTCAACATGAATTTAAAAAACCCAGCAACACTGACTGCTCCCACCTTCTTTCTGAGGTTAACCTTTATTTCCTTGTCAGTTGGATGCGGTTTCTCCTCTTCTGACTCTTTGGCTTCTTCCCCCTGTGGGACTACGACCTTTGAAGTACACGCCAGCGAGGCTTCCGTCGTGTACGTCTGTGAAGAGCCCACACTCTGTTTTGATGAAGGTGTTTGCCTCCTCTTTTGCTTCTTTTCTTGCCCCGCTTCTGCCCTCCCCTGTGCTGGGGGACTCTCGTGATTTGTACTGGTGGCGCTCTGAAGATGATGGTTTAGTATCGATAACCTTCAAGCAGCGAGGAGCAGAGCCCTTTCCAGTCTGACCTTCACTTACAGACAGTTCTGGATTCAGTACTACACAGTGTTTCAACCTTCTACAGAGGCACCATGGAGATCATCCTGACCAGCTGCATCACCGTGTGGTACGGAGCCTGCGGCTCATCCTGCCGCAAGTCTCTCCAACGTGTCGTGAGAGCAGCTGAGAAGATGGTCGGTGTCTCCCTCACTTCAGGACATTTACAGACCCATCTGACTCGCAAAGCCCGCAGCATTGTGAGAGACCCCACCCACCCGTCACACAGCCTCTTCAGTCTGCTGTCGTCAGAGAGGAGGCTGCGGACCCTCCGGGCCAGAACCAGCAGACTGAAGGACAGTTTCATCCACCGTCAGGAAGCTGAACACTCTCCCAGTCCCCCCCCCTCACTCACTCTGACCTCAGGATCTGCACCAGGCACTTTTGGCAAAACTGGACCTCCTTCTTTGCACCAGGTCACTTTAACCAGGCCGATAAGCTGAACACCTGCAGGACCATCACACACCTTTAAAAACTGTTGTACATTTCACCTTCATTATTACAATACAGTTCATCATTATCAATAATGTCTATCATACTGCCATTTCATTGTTTTTACTGTCATTTTACTGCCTTTGGCTCTTAAACTCATCATGTTATAACTTGTTTATTTTTAATTTGCACTTTGTGTTTAGAATTTATTTATGTGTAGCACCGAGGGTTTGAGAGTAACGTCATTTCAATTCTCTCTATGTATCTCACGTGTGGTAGAATTGACAATAAACTTGACTTTGATGTGTCCAAAATGTAAATGATTAAAAGTAGCCGTTTGTATTCACATGTGAGTCTCTCAGTATTTATGAATTAACAGTCTGGTTAAATGTAAGTCAAAGGTCAAATAGTGATCAGGGAGCAGCTTCTGTATGAGCTCTGCACTCTGTCCAGCTTCACATCCCCTCACTGCTTCTCCAGCTGTATGGCATTATATTTGTGCCTCAGTTCTGAGCACAGAAAACTATATAGAGGCAGAAGAGAGTGAATGTGAAGTGTTCCTAAATGTCCCTGTATGAGCTCTGATCTGATCTGGATCAGTCCAATGACTGTGGTGTCATTTGCATACTTAATGAATTTCCCAGAAGGTTCTCCTGATGGGAAATCATTGGTGTAGAGGGAGAAGATCAGTGGGGAGAGGACACATCCCTGGGGGGCGACAATGCTGATGGTCGGAGTGCTGAAGGTGACGCTCCCCAACCTCACCTGCTGGCTCCTGTCCGTCAGGAAGCTGCTGATCCACTAACGGGTGGAGGCATCCACAGTGAGTTGGGGTGAGCTTTGGGTGGAGGATTTCAGAGATGGTGTTTAATGTTGAGCTGAAACCCACAACAGAATCCTGGCGTACGTCCCTGAGGAGTCAAGACGTTACAATTGAATGAACATTGATTATGTATCAGTAACAGTGTAAAGAGTGACAATTTTTCAGTGTCAGCCAGACTGAGCATTTTTAAGATGAGCTCAAACTTTATTGATCCCACAATCGTGACAGTATAAAGTGTAAAAAAAAAAAAAAATTTAAAATACTGCAATAAAACAGTAAATATGAGTGAGCTATTACAGAAATACCTCAGTCCTGTCAGTGGACTGAAAAAAAGGAAATGCCCAAGTACAACAAAACTGTGCAGTTGTACAGTCTAACAGCAGTTGGGATATAAGATCAGCAGTAGTGCTCCTTTCTACGCTGAGGGTGAATCCCTCTGAACTGAAAGAGCTGCTCAGAGCTCCACTCTCTGATGCAGGAGGTGAGAGGGATTGTACAGCGCATCTGTCACAGATCGGAACTCCAAGGTCCCAGCCGCCAGTAAACACACCAACTGATTAAGATCACCCGCACCTGGTTCCTCCTGCATTTATTCTGCTGACACTCACCTCACCTCTGCCAGATTGTCTTTGTTTCTACACTATTCGTTTCCAGCCCTTTTTCTCGTGTCTTAGTTCCTGGTTTTTGAATCCTGTTCTGCCTGACCTCGTCTCTGCCTAGACCCTATTGGATGTTCTTTGATCTCCTGGTTTTTTGAATCTTGTTCTGCCTGACCTCGACTCTGCCGGTGCCCTCATTAGATCTTCCGCTTGGATCTTGACGGAGGACTTTGGGTTTCGGATCCAGGACGTGTCACGGATAACGTCAGCTGCTCGGATCCCTCGGGGATTACTCCTGTGGACTGACCTCGAAAATAAACATCTTTAAGACTGTCTTGGTTCTGAGTCGTCTGTGGACCGTGACAGCATCAGTGTTGTGGGGCAAGTCCAGTTTATTCTTGAGGTGAACACCCAGATACTCAACGGTGTCCGTCCACCTTCTCAATGTCCGAGCCCCGGATGTTCACAGTTGTGTGAGGGAGAGTACCAAATATGGTTTCTAAGTTATGTCATTACATAAAAAGATAAAATAAAGCAACATACATTTTTTTTACTGCAGGAAAAAAACCGGAGCACCCGGAGAAAATCCTATTAGGATGGGGTAAAAATCTGTATCTGTAATCTATGTATTTTTTATTTACACATATTCATTTATTGAAAATATATATATATATATATATATAATTTTTTTTTTTTTAATTGGTGTTTGTATTTATCAAAAAACCCAAACTATACACATTCTAATGGTATGCAATAATATGTGTATATCGATGTTTAGGGCAAAAATTTTTTCATAAATCATGCCAGTGAAGACATAATCCTTCTCGAGAGCTTTTGCACTAACGTAATGGGCAATAAATTTAACTAAGGTTCTTTCCACCGCTGCATTTTCATGATAACGGTATTTTGCTAACCTACGAAACCCGTACTTCACTTTACACCATACCATAGCTCTCGAAATCATGAGATTCACACAATGAAATTTTGGGGGGTATCTACCCTCTACATCAAGTCGGTCCATTATTTTGTCTCGTAATATGGTAATTTTCTTGGCGATCTGGTGGTCCCTCTGATGATTTATAGCTTTAAATACACAAAAATAACGCACCAGGATCACAGTGACTAACAGTTTAAAATGTTCTTTTCTTTTCATTTCACCAGTTTTGCAAATGTTCTCAGAGCTTGTTGTGCCACACCTGCTTTCTCTGTGTTTTATATGAAAGTAAATTCTGGGACTCAGATCTCGGCTTATATAGGGCAAAATGACGTCAAAGGAATTGTCGTCACGTGACTTACTACCACGCCAGTCACTTGGCAACCATGACGTCATAATGAGATTATTCTGAAGGCACATCAATATTATGCTATGCAGCAATCTCGTTTTCCTTAGGGATAAACAACGTTTTAAAAAAAAGTACATTTGTTTCACACGCACATTCTGCTATGCTTCTGTGGCTTCTAGGACGTATACACACACACACACACACACACATATAAAAACACAGAAACACAGTTTTTTCTACCTCTTATCTGTTGACAGCCACCTGTCACCATTTAGGGCTGGAATATGCGTCCAACCGTTGGCATCCGTTTGCGTATACAACCAGCTGTTTTGTGAACGTCCCTTTCTTCAGGTATCCGCATCATCCACTTGGGAGTCAAGTGTAAAGTCAGTTTAGAAAATAACGTGACACTTGGCCACTTTTCACTCCTGTCTAGCAACATTTTCTAGCAACCTGCTGAATAGTTTAACTGCATCCCAGAGACTATCTAGTCTTGACAGGGATTATTTCATTGTGCTCTCTAGAAGTACAACAAATGCAACTAAGAACAGATTTAATAACAATAACGAGGTGCATTAAAGTACAGAGGAGGAGAAAACGATAACCGTTAACAGAGGGCACAGTGCATACTTCATGCTCTATTATTGTAAAGTCCATTTGCTGTTGAGCTTATTTAACATTGGTTACTGGAGACATGTTGCAAGTTACGGATTCTGCTTCCTTTGGTTCTTTACAGCGCAACGGTATTAAAAATATTAGGACTGAATCAACGGTGTCAAAACGGATGTCATTTCATTACCAAGTAGGAGGAACTGCAGCACATCTCACAGCAGTGACAGCTGCACATTAGGTCGTTTTTATTCATTTATTCATTTTTAAGACACAAGAAATTAAAGAAATCGCTGATCTTGTCTTCAGATACAAACAAGTTCAACCGAAGATTTTTTTAGAACCTTAAACAAACAACCTTCCCCCTGTGGGACTACGACCTTTGAAGTACACGCCAGCGAGGCCTCCGTCGTGAACGTCTGTGAAGAGCCCACACTCTGTTTTGATGAAGGTGTTTGCCTCCTCTTTTGCTTCTTTTCTTGCCCCGCTTCTGCCCTCCCCTGTGCTGGGGGACTCTCGTGATTTGTACTGGTGGCGCTCTGAAGATGATGATTTAGTATCGATAACCTTCAAGCAGCGAGGACCAGAGCCCTTTCCAGTCTGACCTTCACTTACAGACAGTTCTGGATTCAGTACTACACAGTGTTTCAACTGGATGTGGTCGCTGGGGAAAGCTGCCATCACAACAGCAGCGTAACTACACATTAAAAGAAACGGTAGACTGCAACCTTGTTGAATACAGTTCTAGACATAATGTTTCACACCGATGAATTGATACACAAGACGTACTTTAAACACTTTATCATAAAATAACAATTTTATGATAAAGTGTTTAAAGTACTCAGCAAGCAGTGTATATTATCCTTGATATGCCTGCGGCCCTGGCTGTAATAATACATCCTGTTAGTGACACATCTCTTTGTTATCAGGTGTCAAACTAACCAATAGTCTGTTGGAGTTCTTGGGAGTTAAAAAAATAATTAATTTGTGGTTATATTTTTTTTTTTGTTTTTCATTTTATTGGCATGTATTTGGCCATATAGTGAGTCATTTGTCCAGTGTTTAAGATCTTGTTCTATTATTTTTAACAGGGGAGCATAAGATTAAAGAGCTTTGACATCCTAGGGGGAATATTAATGCCCAATTTAGAAATTAGACAAAGGTGGGACATGGAAGAGCAAGAAAGAAAGACAAGACAGTGGTGGGTGCAGTCAGGTGTCTGTGTTGTAATGTGTGTTAAAATTCATCTATAACGTGGACACAGGACAATCAGATGTTACAAGCAAAGAGAGGACAGAGAAAGGGGGAGGAGCTTTCTATTTACAATTGTTTTAACTGTCAGTTTTTTTGTTGATACTATAGTAGTCCACATTTGAAGTGGATCAAAAACGCATTTAACATGTAATAATAGAATTTTTTTTTTAATCTCAGGACAGCTTTGATGAAATGTTTAATCCACTTCAAATATTGACTGTGATAGTTTGATTGTCTCTTTGATGTCAAATGCTGTATTTCTCTGATTGGTTGACGCCTGCGCGGTGGTGTCCAGATGCAGTTTCTTCTGTGTTTTGTGGGTTATCGTCCATTGGAAATCAAAGATGATTCTAGAGCAGTCATGGGCAAACTACGGTCCTGGGGCCACACGTGGCCCATTAAACGTTTTAATCCGGCCCGCCGAACTTAAAAAAGATTAAATGAATAAACCTTGTTAATGTTTTATTTACCCTGCAATTCTGATGTTTTCCCACTTCAATTTTATTTGGAATTAAAGCATATATTTCCTCCATATCCCAAGATGTGTATTTTCTCTCCAGGGAGGTGAGGTTACCAAAGCACTCCATCCATCTGCTCCCGGTCCGGGCCCTTTGTCAAATGTTAGAACCCATTGTGGCCCACGAATCAAAACGTTTGGCCACCCCTGTTCTAGAGGGACCAGACTGACCCCTTTATGTCAGAGGAAAGCATTTTGTTTTGCTTGGCCAGGCCACAGTCAAGGTGCTGATTCAGTATGTGATCATTATAACTATCACATGCTTTAACTATTGGCATGTAGAAGCATCAATGAGGAAGTTACCCTGAATAGGAAAAAGAAGGTGTAATTCATGAATGGATGGTTATTTGTGTTATTTCTGTCTTTGTTAAACATCTTTGGTCTTTCTTGTTTTTCAGTTGACTTCTCCGTCAGAAAAGTGACACCTGAGGGGCTGGTCTTTGTCGGTCAGTGGGTCCTGGCGGCTCTGACTTGCTACGGGCTGTTCCTTAAAGGCTTCCGATTGGTTGCCTCCACTCTGAGGCGGGCACAACGGCTGCTGAATATTGGAGTGGCCTTCGCCTGTTTTGGTCTCATCCTGGGCGACCACCAGGTGGGCCCGGACAGCATCGCCATCTGACTGGCCATCCTGGCGTGCGTCTGCGTTTTGTTGGGAGTCGGGACTTCAGGTGGCTCAGAGGGTAAAAGCGCTCAGCTGGAAGAGCAGGTGAAGATCCTGGAGAGACAGCTCAGACAAATGGAGATATTGGCGCGGACAGAAGAGTGAAAAAGGGAATGCTAGCAGTCAGATATTTGACAGTTGTGAGGCTTTATCTCTTGGTGGTAGACTTGGTTTCTTTAGGCTTTTAGCTGGGTAAAAGTTAGGGTTAGGTTCATGTTATATTTTCAAATCACATTTGGACAATAATCATGCTGAAGGAGATGAGGAATGACAGTGATCTATGAGATGAGGACTCACATGTTCTCATAGATCACTGTCATTCCACACTAAATTCTAGACATCTTTTCGACATTTGAGGGCGAAAAAAAAAGAGTTAAAGGTGACAGAAGGTGCCTGGAAAATCCTTTTAATATTCAAGATTTCTTGTCATCATTGCTGTATTCCAGCGAGGACTTGTTTACCCATCACTGATCACATCGGTGACACGCAGGAACTTCTGCAGCATAATTCAGCCATGAAATAGTCTGTCCCTGAATCAAATGTCATATCTGCAGTCTCAAATCAGGAAAGCTGTTATTTCTCTGCAGACACCTTTTTTCTTTTCTACTCCATTTTCATTTTATTTGACAATATGAATCCATTTTTTGCATGTCAGGCATGCAGAAGACTCCAAAACAAAAGTTGTTTTGGGACAATTTGGTGTTGTAAGTAGATGAAAGATAAATGTAGATGTTATTTCAAACGTGTGTGTTATCAGGTGAATCTAATGATGATTTAGTAACAAATACACGACAGGCTGACCTCTGTCTCCCACCAGGAGCAGAAACTCCACGCTCACATGCCAATCACGCAGTAGTCTGCTTTCCCTTCGGCTATATTAGGCCACATTTAAAAATGATGAGTAGTGTCAAATAACATGCAGTTTTCATCCTCTTACAACAAACCTCTCCTTGTACGTGGTTCAAATCTCTTTACCTACATCCTCCACAGGTCAACATAATGTTGATGTCTGCGTCAGACGCCACTTGTGGTGGTTCGTTTAGAAAATGATGGCGTATACGTCAGTTAGGCAGCCACATTGACTACACGTAACTCTAGCAGAGCAGAGTGGATGCACTTCTCCTTCTGCAGTCCAGAACTGAAGCATTCATGAAGCCGTCGAGCTGGTCCTCTGATCCCTCAGACAGAAATACACGTGCACTTCACATGTCGCTATGGATAAACAAGACAACCAAAAAAAAAGTAACATTTGTCTGAAGCGTCACACATAAATGGCAACACGGTCAGGATCCACTGGTTCTGGATGAGGGTTAAAGGTTGTTCAAACTCAGCTGTATTCAGACTGTTTTGTTGCGGTTATGCACGTGTGTGATTTCTGTGTTTTAAGAGTCAGCGTGGCTAAATGGAGTCCAGTAGTTGTGAAGGGAAACTCTCAACTCATCTGAAGTTGAGATCTTGTGAAAAGTTCTGTTCCAGCTCAAAGTCCGGTCAACATCCCAGGATTGGTTCTTGCACTGCCCGTTTTATGGAGGATGCATCCAGCGGCGGCTCGTGTTGTCTTCAGTATCCCAGAATGCATTTTGCATCAAGCAGCGGCAGTAATACCAGTGGAGAAGGGCGCAAAAAAGAAAGCTATAACTTCATTATTATGTAATGGAATGTAGTTTTTAGATGTTTTTATCCAAGAAAAATGGTTCTTCTGGCCTAAGATTTGTGGCTAATGTACTAAGATTTCAGATTTTAAAACATGGCTGAAATATAAAAGCGTATAACTACCAGAGGAGTTCACGGTCTATTCTGAGTTGTGTATCTGTGACTGGTTATTTTATGCTTTTAAGCTTTTGAATATGCATTAGCCTGCTCGTGGAGCTGTGATACGGTGTAGTATGAACGTACACCTCTGTTAAAACTTCAGAGAGATTTAAATGGGTCCTCACTTCCTCTGAAGTACGCTCTACTGAGTGGTAAATACCAAGTATACCAGTCCTGTCCCACAGCCGGCATCCGTCTCGCCACCCTCCAGGTGAGAAAACCTTGAACGCGTTGAGTCTTGGGAGAACGTGCCTCCGTGTGGTCAGCGGGAATGAAAGCTTTCACTGCAGCAGTACTTTCTTTCCTCCTTCCTGAGTTGTGACTGTGTCTGTGTCGAGTCTGCTGGGATGTGTTTTTGTGAGCCGACCTTTTAAAAAACGGTTCTGAAAACTGCTACTTTGGAAATGTCTTTTTTATATTTTGAGATAAGTTTGTACAATCAATAATACTTTTTATATGTGAATAAAAGGGGAAAAAAAAACAAAAGAAACCAACATATGTCCTTTTGATTTGTTTCTTTATTTCTTTATTTTTATGCCTACATTAGACCTGGGAGGAGGCTTCAACATGATCATGTCATTTCAACTCATTTAGCTCATGTGTCCCACTGAATTGAACGCATGTGAAGTGATTAAACGATAAGAAAATAAGTGTAATTAAAATTCAAAAAGCTTGCTAGCTGCTCGCCATGTCAACTTTACTTATATAACATATTTGAAAAATATTAGGACTGAATCAACGGTGTCAAAACGGATGTCATTTCATTACCAAGAAGGAGGAACTGCAGCACATCTCACAGCAGTGACAGCTGCACATTAGGTCGTTTTTACTCATTTATTCATTTTTAAGACACAAGAAATTAAAGAAATTCCTGATCTTGTCTTCAGATACAAACAAGTTCAACTGAAGATTTTTTAGAACCTTAAAGGATCAAACCTTCAAGAAACATGAACATTCAAACGTCCACATGACGGAGACTTCAATCTGGGACTCCTCTATGGCAAACCTGTTGAGATCTATCTTTCTAAATCACAAAAACTTGATCTTCTCAACATGAATTTAAAAAACCCAGCAACACTGACTGCTCCCACCTTCTTTCTGAGGTTAATCTTTATTTCCTTGTCAGTTGGATGCGGTTTCTCCTCTTCTGACTCTTTGGCTTCTTCCCCCTGTGGGACTACGACCTTTGAAGTACACGCCAGCGAGGCTTCCGTCGTGTACGTCTGTGAAGAGCCCACACTCTGTTTTGAGGAAGGTGTTTGCCTCCTCTTTTGCTTCTTTTCTTGCCCCGCTTCTGCCCTCCCCTGTGCTGGGGGACTCTCGTGATTTGTACTGGTGGCGCTCTGAAGATGATGGTTTAGTATCAATAACCTTCAAGCAGCGAGGACCAGAGCCCTTTCCAGTCTGACCTTCACTTACAGACAGTTCTGGATTCAGTACTACACAGTGTTTCAACCTTCTACAGAGGCACCATGGAGATCATCCTGACCAGCTGCATCACCGTGTGGTACGGAGCCTGCGGCTCATCCTGCCGCAAGTCTCTCCAACGTGTCGTGAGAGCAGCTGAGAAGATGGTCGGTGTCTCCCTCACTTCAGGACATTTACAGACCCATCTGACTCGCAAAGCCCGCAGCATCGTGAGAGACCCCACCCACCCGTCACACAGCCTCTTCAGTCTGCTGTCGTCAGAGAGGAGGCTGCGGACCCTCCGGCCAGAACCAGCAGACTGAAGGACAGTTTCATCCACCGTCAGGAAGCTGAACACTCTCCCAGTCCCCCCCCCCTCACTCACTCTGACCTCAGGATCTGCACCAGGCACTTTTGGCAAAACTGGACCTCCTTCTTTGCACCAGGTCACTTTAACCAGGCCGATAAGCTGAACACCTGCAGGACCATCACACACCTTTAAAAACTGTTGTACATTTCAACTTCATTATTACAATACATCATTATCAATAATGTCTATCATACTGCCATTTCATTGTTTTTACTGTCATTTTACTGCCTTTGGCTCTTAAACTCATCATGCTATAACTTGTTTCTTTTTAATTTGCACTTTGTGTTTAGAATTTATTTATGTGTAGCACCGAGGGTTTGAGAGTAACGTCATTTCAATTCTCTCTATGTATCTCACGTGTGGTAGAATTGACAATAAACTTGACTTTGATGTGGCCAAAATGTAAATGATTAAAAGCAGCCGTTTGTATTCACATGTAAGTCTCTCAGTATTTATGAATTAACAGTCTGGTTAAATGTAAGTCAAAGGTCAAATAGTGATCAGGGAGCAGCTTCTGTATGAGCTCTGCACTCTGTCCAGCTTCACATCCCCTCACTGCTTCTCCAGCTGTATGGCATTATATTTGTGCCTCAGTTCTGAGCACAGAAAACTATATAGAGGCAGAAGAGAGTGAATGTGAAGTGTTCCTAAATGTCCCTGTATGAGCTCTGATCTGATCTGGATCAGTCCAATGACTGTGGTGTCATTTGCATACTTAATGAATTTCCCAGAAGGTTCTCCTGATGGGAAATCATTGGTGTAGAGGGAGAAGATCAGTGGGGAGAGGACACATCCCTGGGGGGCGACAATGCTGATGGTCGGAGTGCTGAAGGTGACGCTCCCCAACCTCACCTGCTGGCTCCTGTCCGTCAGGAAGCTGCTGATCCACTAACGGGTGGAGGCATCCACAGTGAGTTGGGGTGAGCTTTGGGTGGAGGATTTCAGAGATGGCGTTTAATGCTGAGCTGAAACCCACAACAGAATCCTGGCGTACGTCCCTGAGGAGTCAAGACGTTACAATTGAATGAACATTGATTATGTATCAGTAACAGTGTAAAGAGTGACAATTTTTCAGTGTCAGCCAGACTGAGCATTTTTAAGATGAGCTCAAACTTTATTGATCCCACAATCGTGACAGTATAAAGTGTAAAAAAAAAAAAAAAATTTTTAAATACTGCAATAAAACAGTAAATATGAGTGAGCTATTACACAAATACCTCAGTCCTGTCAGTGGACTGAAAAAAAGGAAATGCCCAAGTACAACAAAACTGTGCAGTTGTACAGTCTAACAGCAGTTGGGATATAAGATCAGCAGTAGTGCTCCTTTCTACGCTGACGGTGAATCCCTCTGAACTGAAAGAGCTGCTCAGAGCTCCACTCTCTGATGCAGGAGGTGAGAGGGATTGTACAGCGCATCAGTGTTGTGGGGCAAGTCCAGTTTATTGTTGAGGTGAACACCCAGATACTCAACGGTGTCCGTCCACCTTCTCAATGTCCGAGCCCCGGATGTTCACAGTTGTGTGAGGGAGAGTACCGAATATGGTTTCTAAGTTATGTCATTACATAAAAAGATAAAATAAAGCAACATACATTTTTTTACTGCAGGAAAAAACCGGAGCACCCGGAGAAAATCCTATTAGGATGGGGTAAAAATCTGTATCTGTAATCTATGTATTTTTTATTTACACATATTCATTTATTGAATATATATATATATATATATATATATATATATATATATATATATATATATATATATATATATATATATATATATATATATATATATTAGTGTTTGTATTTATCAAAAAATCCAAACTATACACATTCTAATGGTATGCAATAATATGTGTATATCGATGTTTAGGGCAAAAATTTTTTCATAAATCATGCCAGTGAAGACATCATAATCCTTCTCGAGAGCTTTTGCACTAACGTAATGGGCAATAAATTTAACTAAGGTTCTTTCCACCGCTGCATCTTCATGATAACGGTATTTTGCTAACCTACGAAACCCGTACTTCACTTTACACCATACCATAGCTCTCGAAATCATGAGATTCACACAATGAAATTTTGGGGGGTATCTACCCTCTACATCAAGTCGGTCCATTATTTTGTCTCGTAATATGGTAATTTTCTTGGCGATCTGGTGGTCCCTCTGATGATTTATAGCTTTAAATACACAAAAATAACGCACCAGGATCACAGTGACTAACAGTTTAAAATGTTCTTTTCTTTTCATTTCACCAGTTTTGCAAATGTTCTCAGAGCTTGTTGTGCCACACCTGCTTTCTCTGTGTTTTATATGAAAGTAAATTCTGGGACTCAGATCTCAGCTTATATAGGGCAAAATGACGTCAAAGGAATTGTCGTCACGTGACTTACTACCACGGCAGTCACTTGGCAACCATGACGTCATAATGAGATTATTCTGAAGGCACATCAATATTATGCTATGCAGCAATCTCGTTTTCCTTAGGGATAAACAACGTTTTAAAAAAAAGTACATTTGTTTCACACGCACATTCTGCTATGCTTCTGTGGCTTCTAGGACGTATACACACACACACACAAACATATAAAAACACAGAAACACAGTTTTTTCTACCTCTTATCTGTTGACAGCCACCTGTCACCACTTAGGGCTGGAATATGCGTCCAACCGTTGGCATCCGTTTGCGTATACAACCAGCTGTTTTGTGAACGTCCCTTTCTTCAGGTATCCGCATCATCCACTTGGGAGTCAAGTGTAAAGTCAGTTTAGAAAATAACGTGACATATACTAGGAAAGTCCAAGAGACAGTTTTGCCAACTTGGCCACTTTTCACTCCTGTCTAGCGACATTTTCTTTTTCTTAAAAAAAAAAAAAAAACACGACTAGCGACAAATCTAATCAAAGCACTGCTAACGTTGATTAATGTTGACTGCGTTGATTTCGTCCGCGTTTCGGTAAAGAGCCTCGATGCTGAATTTTACGGAGAAATGCAGCAATGGACGAAGCTTTCGGCGACGTCCACCTAGGTGGGCATGGGGATGATCTGCGCATGCGCGAAGACCCCGCTTATGATCCTGCACCGCTTATGATCCTGCACCAGCCCAAGCGCTGTTGGATGATGTTAACGATCTATTCATTTATTTCTACATACATGCATACAGGTTAGTCTCAGAGACACGGGCTCTTGTGTTCAAGAGAGGCATGTTTCACACAATTGCGGGTCCTGCTGCGGCGTCCTCCACGCCCACCAAAGCCCTCTCAGGCGCACAGTCTTCATGCAGCAGCCCCTCCCAGCTCAGCCAGAGCAGATGTTCACCACCCCTTTATTACACTGTACATCAATCGATCACTAATAAAAATATATTAATGTGTCGTATAATATATTGTTAAAAAAATATACCATTGTCAAACAAAGGTTTCAGCAAATTAATGAATATACCATTATAAAATAAGTGTCATGAAATAAATAAGGTGTCATTTGAAATGTATAGACTTTATCATTTCAATGTAAATGATGCATTTATTTCATTATCATGTTAATTTATTTCATGGAAGATTCATTTCTCCTTACTGTTGATAACTTGAGCGACTTTACGCCACATTTTTTTTCAATTAAAAAAAAACAAAGCAGGTTAAATGCAGCAGCGTGTTGGAGAATCCACAATTAACCTGCTGAATAGTTTAACTGCATCCCAGAGAATATCTACTCTTGACAGGGATTATTTCATTGTGCTCTCTAGAAGTACAACAAATGCAACTAAGAACAGATTTAATAACAATAACGAGGTGCATTAAAGTACAGAGGAGAAAAAAACGATAACCGTTAACAGAGGGCACAGTGCATACTTCATGCTTTATTATTGTAAAGTCCATTTGCTGTTATTTAACATTGGTTACTGGAGACATGTTGCAAGTTACGGATTCTGCTTCCTTTGGTTCTTTACAGCGCAACGGTATTAAAAATATTAGGACTGAATAAACGGTGTCAAAACGGATGTTATTTCATTATGTTATTTCATTCAAGCAGGAGGAAGTGCGGCACATCTCACAGCAGTGACAGCTGCACATTAGGTTGTTTTTACTCATTTATTCATTTTTAAGACACAAGAAATTAAAGAAATTCCTGATCTTGTCTTCAGATACAAACAAGTTCAACCGAAGATTTTTTTAGAACCTTAAACAAACAACCTTCCCCCTGTGGGACTACGACCTTTGAAGTACACGCCAGCGAGGCCTCCGTCGTGAACGTCTGTGAAGAGCCCACACTCTGTTTTGATGAAGGTGTTTGCCTCCTCTTTTGCTTCTTTTCTTGCCCCGTAACATTTGTCTGAAGCGTCACACATAAATGGCAACACGGTCAGGATCCACTGGGTCTGGATGAGGGTTAAAGGTTGTTCAAACTATAACTGTATTCAGACTGTTTTGTTGCGGTTATGCACGTGTGTGATTTCTGTGTTTTAAGAGTCAGCGTGGCTAAATGGAGTCCAGTAGTTGTGAAGGGAAACTCTCAACTCATCTGAAGTTGAGATCTTGTGAAAAGTTCTGTTCCAGCTCAAAGTCCGGTCAACATCCCAGGATTGGTTCTTGCACTGCCCGTTTTATGGAGGATGCATCCAGCGGCGGCTCGTGTTGTCTTCAGTATCCCAGAATGCATTTTGCATCAAGCAGCTGCAGTAATACCAGTGGAGAAGGGCGCAAAAAAGAAAGCTATAACTTCATTATTATGTAATGGAATGTAGTTTTTAAAGAGGAAATTTTGAAAAATGGTTCTTCTGGCCTAAGATTTGTGGCTAATGTACTAAGATTTCAGATTTTAAAACATGGCTGAAATATAAAAGCGTATAACTACCAGAGGAGTTCACGGTCTATTCTGAGTTGTGTATCTGTGACTGGTTATTTTATGCTTTTAAGCTTTTGAATATGCATTAGCCTGCTCGTGGAGCTGTGATACGGTGTAGTATGAACGTACACCTCTGTTAAAACTTCAGAGAGATTTAAATGGGTCCTCACTTCCTCTGAAGTACGCTCTACTGAGTGGTAAATACCAAGTATACAAGTCCTGTCCCACAGCCGGCATCCGTCTCGCCACCCTCCAGGTGAGAAAACCTTGAACGCGTTGAGTCTTGGGAGAACGTGCCTCCGTGTGGTCAGCGGGAATGAAAGCTTTCACTGCAGCAGTACTTTCTTTCCTCCTTCCTGAGTTGTGACTGTGTCTGTGTCGAGTCTGCTGGGATGTGTTTTTGTGAGCCGACCTTTTAAAAAACGGTTCTGAAAACTGCTACTTTGGAAATGTCTTTTTTATATTTTGAGATAAGTTTGTACAATCAATAATACTTTTTATATGTGAATAAAAGGGGGGAAAAAAAACAAAAGACACCAACATATGTCCTTTTGCTTTGTTTCTTTATTTCTTTATTTTTATGCCTACATTACACCTGGGAGGAGGCTTCAACATGATCATGTCATTTCAACTCATTTAGCTCATGTGTCCCACTGAATTGAACGCATGTGAAGTGATTAAACGATAAGAAAATAAGCGTAATTAAAATTCAAAAAGCTTGCTAGCTGCTCGCCAAGTCAACTTTACTTATATAACATATTTGAAAAATATTAGGACTGAATCAACGGTGTCAAAACGGATGTCATTTCATTACCAAGTAGGAGGCACATCTCACAGCAGTGACAGCTGCACATTAGGTCGTTTTTACTCATTTATTCATTTTTAAGACACAAGAAATTAAAGAAATTCCTGATCTTGTCTTCAGATACAAACAAGTTCAACTGAAGATTTTTTAGAACCTTAAAGGATCAAACCTTCAAGAAATATGAACATTCAAACGTCCACATGACGGAGACTTCAATCTGGGACTCCTCTATGGCAAACCTGTTGAGATCTATCTTTCTAAATCACAAAAACTTGATCTTCTCGACATGAATTTAAAACACCCAGCAACACTGACTGCTCCCACCTTCTTTCTGAGGTTAATCTTTATTTCCTTGTCAGTTGGATGCGGTTTCTCCTCTTCTGACTCTTTGGCTTCTTCCCCCTGTGGGACTACGACCTTTGAAGTACACGCCAGCGAGGCCTCCGTCGTGAACGTCTGTGAAGAGCCCACACTCTGTTTTGATGAAGGTGTTTGCCTCCTCTTTTGCTTCTTTTCTTGCCCCGCTTCTGCCCTCCCCTGTGCTGGGGGACTCTCGTGATTTGTACTGGTGGCGCTCTGAAGATGAAGGTTTAGTATCAATAACCTTCAAGCAGCGAGGACCAGAGCCCTTTCCAGTCTGACCTTCACTTACAGACAGTTCTGGATTCAGTACTACACAGTGTTTCAACCTTCTACAGAGGCACCATGGAGATCATCCTGACCAGCTGCATCACCGTGTGGTACGGAGCCTGCGGCTCATCCTGCCGCAAGTCTCTCCAACGTGTCGTGAGAGCAGCTGAGAAGATGGTCGGTGTCTCCCTCCCCTCACTTCAGGACATTTACAGACCCATCTGACTCGCAAAGCCCGCAGCATTGTGAGAGACCCCACCCACCCGTCACACAGCCTCTTCAGTCTGCTGTCGTTAGAGAGGAGGCTGCGGACCCTCCGGGCCAGAACCAGCAGACTGAAGGACAGTTTCATCCACCGTCAGGAAGCTGAACACTCTCCCAGTCCCCCCCCCTCACTCACTCTGACCTCAGGATCTGCACCAGGCACTTTTGGCAGAACTGGACCTCCTTCTTTGCACCAGGTCACTTTAACCAGACCGATAAGCTGAACACCTGCAGGACCATCACACACATTTAAAAAACTGTTGTACATTTCACCTTCATTATTACAATACAGTTCATCATTATCAATAATGTCTATCATACTGCCATTTCATTGTTTTTACTGTCATTTTATTGCCTTTGGCTCTTAAACTCATCATCCTATAACTTGTTTCTTTTTAATTTGCACTTTGTGTTTAGAATTTATTTATGTGTAGCACCGAGGGTTTGAGAGTAACGTCATTTCAATTCTCTCTATGTATCTCACGTGTGGTAGAATTGACAATAAACTTGACTTTGATGTGTCCAAAATGTAAATGATTAAAAGCAGCCGTTTGTATTCACATGTAAGTCTCTCAGTATTTATGAATTAACAGTCTGGTTAAATGTAAGTCAAAGGTCAAATAGTGATCAGGGAGCAGCTTCTGTATGAGCTCTGCACTCTGTCCAGCTTCACATCCCCTCACTGCTTCTCCAGCTGTATGGCATTATATTTGTGCCTCAGTTCTGAGCACAGAAAACTATATAGAGGCAGAAGAGAGTGAATGTGAAGTGTTCCTAAATGTCCCTGTATGAGCTCTGATCTGATCTGGATCAGTCCAATGACTGTGGTGTCATTTGCATACTTAATGAATTTCCCAGAAGGTTCTCCTGATGGGAAATCATTGGTGTAGAGGGAGAAGATCAGTGGGGAGAGGACACATCCCTGGGGGGCGACAATGCTGATGGTCGGAGTGCTGAAGGTGACGCTCCCCAACCTCACCTGCTGGCTCCTGTCCGTCAAGAAGCTGCTGATCCACTAACGGGTGGAGGCATCCACAGTGAGTTGGGGTGAGCTTTGGGTGGAGGATTTCAGAGATGGTGTTTAATGCTGAGCTGAAACCCACAACAGAATCCTGGCGTACGTCCCTGAGGAGTCAAGACGTTACAATTGAATGAACATTGATTATGTATCAGTAACAGTGTAAAGAGTGACAATTTTTCAGTGTCAGCCAGACTGAGCATTTTTAAGATGAGCTCAAACTTTATTGATCCCACAATCGTGACAGTATAAAGTGTAAAAAAAAAAAAAAATTTTTAAATACTGCAATAAAACAGTAAATATGAGTGAGCTATTACACAAATACCTCAGTCCTGTCAGTGGACTGAAAAAAAGGAAATGCCCAAGTACAACAAAACTGTGCAGTTGTACAGTCTAACAGCAGTTGGGATATAAGATCAGCAGTAGTGCTCCTTTCTACGCTGACGGTGAATCCCTCTGAACTGAAAGAGCTGCTCAGAGCTCCACTCTCTGATGCAGGAGGTGAGAGGGATTGTACAGCGCATCAGTGTTGTGGGGCAAGTCCAGTTTATTGTTGAGGTGAACACCCAGATACTCAACGGTGTCCGTCCACCTTCTCAATGTCCGAGCCCCGGATGTTCACAGTCGTGTGAGGGAGAGTACCGAATATGGTTTCTAAGTTATGTCATTACATAAAAAGATAAAATAAAGCAACATACATTTTTTTACTGCAGGAAAAAACCGGAGCACCCGGAGAAAATCCTATTAGGATGGGGTAAAAATCTGTATCTGTAATCTATGTATTTTTTATTTACACATATTCATTTATTGAATATATATATATATAAATATATAAATATATATATATATATAAATATATAAATATATATATATATATAAATATATATATATAATATATATATATATATTTATATAAATATATATCTATATATTTATTTATATATAAATATATATATATATTTTTTTTTTTTTTTTTTTTAATTAGTGTTTGTATTTATCAAAAAACCCAAACTATACACATTCTAATGGTATGCAATAATATGTGTATATCGATGTTTAGGGCAAAAATTTTTTCATAAATCATGCCAGTGAAGACATCATAATCCTTCTCGAGAGCTTTTGCACTAACGTAATGGGCAATAAATTTAACTAAGGTTCTTTCCACCGCTGCATCTTCATGATAACGGTATTTTGCTAACCTACGAAACCCGTACTTCACTTTACACCATACCATAGCTCTCGAAATCATGAGATTCACACAATGAAATTTTGGGGGGTATCTACCCTCTACATCAAGTCGGTCCATTATTTTGTCTCGTAATATGGTAATTTTCTTGGCGATCTGGTGGTCCCTCTGATGATTTATAGCTTTAAATACACAAAAATAACGCACCAGGATCACAGTGACTAACAGTTTAAAATGTTCTTTTCTTTTCATTTCACCAGTTTTGCAAATGTTCTCAGAGCTTGTTGTGCCACACCTGCTTTCTCTGTGTTTTATATGAAAGTAAATTCTGGGACTCAGATCTCAGCTTATATAGGGCAAAATGACGTCAAAGGAATTGTCGTCACGTGACTTACTACCACGGCAGTCACTTGGCAACCATGACGTCATAATGAGATTATTCTGAAGGCACATCAATATTATGCTATGCAGCAATCTCGTTTTCCTTAGGGATAAACAACGTTTTTAAAAAAAGTACATTTGTTTCACACGCACATTCTGCTATGCTTCTGTGGCTTCTAGGACGTATACACACACACACACAAACATATAAAAACACAGAAACACAGTTTTTTCTACCTCTTATCTGTTGACAGCCACCTGTCACCACTTAGGGCTGGAATATGCGTCCAACCGTTGGCATCCGTTTGCGTATACAACCAGCTGTTTTGTGAACGTCCCTTTCTTCAGGTATCCGCATCATCCACTTGGGAGTCAAGTGTAAAGTCCGTTTAGAAAATAACGTGACATATACTAGGAAAGTCCAAGAGACAGTTTTGCCAACTTGGCCACTTTTCACTCCTGTCTAGCGACATTTTCTTTTTCTTAAAAAAAAAAAAACACGACTAGCGACAAATCTAATCAAAGCACTGCTAACGTTGATTAAGGTTGACTGCGTTGATTTCGTCCGCGTTTCGGTAAAGAGCCTCGATGCTGAATTTTACGGAGAAATGCAGCAATGGACGAAGCTTTCGGCGACGTCCACCTAGGTGGGCATGGGGATGATCTGCGCATGCGCGAAGACCCCGCTTATGATCCTGCACCGCTTATGATCCTGCACCAGCCCAAGCGCTGTTGGATGATGTTAACGATCTATTCATTTATTTCTACATACATGCATACAGGTTAGTCTCAGAGACACGGGCTCTTGTGTTCAAGAGAGGCATGTTTCACACAATTGCGGGTCCTGCTGCGGCGTCCTCCACGCCCACCAAAGCCCTCTCAGGCGTACAGTCTTCATGCAGCAGCCCCTCCCAGCTCAGCCAGAGCAGGAGATGTTCACCACCCCTTTATTACACTGTACATCAATCGATCACTAATAAAAATATATTAATGTGTCGTATAATATATTGTTAAAGAAATATACCATTGTCAAACAAAGGTTTCAGCAAATTAATGAATATACCATTATAAAATAAGTGTCATGAAATAAATAAGGTGTCATTTGAAATGTATAGACTTTATCATTTCAATGTAAATGATGCATTTATTTCATTATCATGTTAATTTATTTCATGGAAGATTCATTTCTCCTTACTGTTGATAACTTGAGCGACTTTACGCCACATTTTTTTTCAATTAAAAAAAAACAAAGCAGGTTAAATGCAGCAGCGTGTTGGAGAATCCACAATTAACCTGCTGAATAGTTTAACTGCATCCCAGAGACTATCTAGTCTTGACAGGGATTATTTCATTGTGCTCTCTAGAAGTACAACAAATGCAACTAAGAACAGATTTAATAACAATAACGAGGTGCATTAAAGTACAGAGGAGGAAAAAACGATAACCGTTAACAGAGGGCACAGTGCATACTTCATGCTCTATTATTGTAAAGTCCATTTGCTGTTATTTAACATTGGTTACTGGAGACATGTTGCAAGTTACGGATTCTGCTTCCTTTGGTTCTTTACAGCGCAACGGTATTAAAAATATTAGGACTGAATCAACGGTGTCAAAACGGATGTCATTTCATTACCAAGTAGGAGGAACTGCAGCACATCTCACAGCAGTGACAGCTGCACATTAGGTTGTTTTTACTCATTTATTCATTTTTAAGACACAAGAAATTAAAGAAATTCCTGATCTTGTCTTCAGATACAAACAAGTTCAACCGAAGATTTTTTTAGAACCTTAAATAAACAACCTTCCCCCTGTGGGACTACGACCTTTGAAGTACACGCCAGCGAGGCCTCCGTCGTGTTCTTCTGTGAAGAGCCCACACTCTGTTTTGATGAAGGTGTTTGCCTCCTCTTTTGCTTCTTTTCTTTCCCCGCTTCTGCCCTCCCCTGTGCTGGGGGACTCTCGTGATTTGTACTGGTGGCGCTCTGAAGATGATGGCTTAGTATCGATAACCTTCAAGCAGCGAGGAGCAGAGCCCTTTCCAGTCTGACCTTCACTTACAGACAGTTCTGGATTCAGTACTACACAGTGTTTCAACCTTCTACAGAGGCACCATGGAGATCATCCTGACCACCTGCATCACTGTGTGGTACGGAGCCTGCGGCTCATCCTGCCGCAAGTCTCTCCAACGTGTCGTGAGAGCAGCTGAGAAGATAGTCGGTGTATCCCTCCCCTCACTTCAGGACATTTACAGACCCATCTGACTCGCAAAGCCCGCAGCATTGTGAGAGACCCCACCCACCCGTCACACAGCCTCTTCAGTCTGCTGTCGTCAGACAGGAGGCTGCGGACCCTCCGGCCAGAACCAGCCGACTGAAGGACAGCTTCATCCACCGTCAGGAAGCTGAACACTCTCCCAGTCCCCCCCCCTCACTCACTCTGACCTCAGGATCTGCACCAGGCACTTTTGGCAGAACTGGACCTCCTTCTTTGCACCAGGTCACTTTAACCAGACCGATAAGCTGAACACCTGCAGGACCATCACACACCTTTAAAAACTGTTGTACATTTCACCTTCATTATTACAATACAGTTCATCATTATCAATAATGTCTATCATACTGCCATTTCATTGTTTTTACTGTCATTTTATTGCCTTTGGCTCTTAAACTCATCATGTTATAACTTGTTTCTTTTTAATTTGCACTTTGTGTTTAGAATTTATTTATGTGTAGCACCGAGGGTTTGAGAGTAACGTCATTTCAATTCTCTCTATGTATCTCACGTGTGGTAGAATTGACAATAAACCTGACTTTGATGTGGCCAAAATGTAAATGATTAAAAGTAGCCGTTTGTATTCACATGTAAGTCTCTCAGTATTTATGAATTAACAGTCTGGTTAAATGTAAGTCAAAGGTCAAATAGTGATCAGGGAGCAGCTTCTGTATGAGCTCTGCACTCTGTCCAGCTTCACATCCCACACTCTGTTTTGATGAAGGTGTTTGCATCCTCTTTTGCTTCTTTTCTTGCCCCGCTTCTGCCCTCCCCTGTGCTGGGGGACTCTCGTGATTTGTACTGGTGGCGCTCTGAAGATGATGGTTTAGTATCGATAACCTTCAAGCAGCGAGGACCAGAGCCCTTTCCAGTCTGACCTTCACTTACAGACAGTTCTGGATTCAGTACTACACAGTGTTTCAACTGGATGTGGTCGCTGGGGAAAGCTGCCATCACAACAGCAGCGTAACTACACATTAAAAGAAACGGTAGACTGCAACCTTGTTGAATACAGTTCTAGACATAATGTTTCACAACGATAAATTGATACACAAGACGTACTTTAAACACTTTATCATAAAATAACAATTTTATGATAAAGTGTTTAAAGTACTCAGCAAGCAGTGTATATTATCCTTGATATGCCTGCGGCCCTGGCTGTAATAATACATCCTGTTAGTGACACATCTCTTTGTTATCAGGTGTCAAACTAACCATTTGTGGTCATATTTTTTTTTTGTTTTTCATTTTATTGGCATGTATTTGGCCATATAGTGAGTCATTTGTCCAGTGTTTAAGATTTTGTTCTATAATTTTTAACAGGGGAGCATAAGATTAAAGAGCTTTGACATCCTAGGGGGAATATTAATGCCTAATTTAGAAATTAGACAAAGGTGGGACATGGAAGAGCAAGAAAGAAAGACAAGACAGTGGTGGGTGCAGTCAGGTGTCTGTGTTGTAATGTGTGTTAAAATTCATCTATAACGTGGACACAGGACAATCAGATGTTACAAGCAAAGAGAGGACAGAGAAAGGGGGAGGAGCTTTCTATTTACAATTGTTTTAACTGTCAGTTTTTTTGTTGATACTATAGTAGTCCACATTTGAAGTGGATCAAAAACGCATTTAACATGTAATGAAAGATTATTTTTTTTTTTTTTTAATCTCAGGACAGCTTTGATGAAATGTTTAATCCACTTCAAATATTGACTGTGATAGTTTGATTGTCTCTTTGATGTCAAATGCTGTATTTCTCTGATTGGTTGACGCCTGCGCGGTGGTGTCCAGATGCAGTTTCTTCTGTGTTTTGTGGGTTATCGTCCATTGGAAATCAAAGATGATTCTAGAGCAGTCATGGGCAAACTACGGCCCTGGGGCCACACGTGGCCCATTAAACGTTTTAATCCGGCCCGCCGAACTTAAAAAAGATTAAATGAATAAACCTTGTTAATGTTTTATTTACCCTGCAATTCTGATGTTTTCCCACTTCAATTTTATTTGGAATTAAAGCATATATTTCCTCCATATCCCAAGATGTGTATTTTCTCACCAGGGAGGTGAGGTTACCAAAGCACTCCATCCATCTGCTCCCGGTCCGGGCCCTTTGTCAAATGTTAGAACCCATTGTGGCCCACGAATCAAAACGTTTGGCCACCCCTGTTCTAGAGGGACCAGACTGACCCCTTTATGTCAGAGGAAAGCATTTTGTTTTGCTTGGCCAGGCCACAGTCAAGGTGCTGATTCAGTATGTGATCATTATAACTATCACATGCTTTAACTATTGGCATGTAGAAGCATCAATGAGGAAGTTACCCTGAATAGGAAAAAGAAGGTGTAATTCAAGAATGGATGGTTATTTGTGTTATTTCTGTCTTTGTTAAACATCTTTGGTCTTTCTTGTTTTTCAGTTGACTTCTCCGTCAGAAAAGTGACACCTGAGGGGCTGGTCTTTGTCGTTCAGTGGGTCCTGGCGGCTCTGACTTGCTACGGGCTGTTCCTTAAAGGCTTCCGATTGGTTGCCTCCACTCTGAGGCGGGCACAACGGCTGCTGAATATTGGAGTGGCCTTCGCCTGTTTTGGTCTCATCCTGGGCGACCACCAGGTGGGCCCGGACAGCATCGCCATCTGACTGGCCATCCTGGCATGCGTCTGCGTTTTGTTGGGAGTCGGGACTTCAGGTGGCTCAGAGGGTAAAAGCGCTCAGCTGGAAGAGCAGGTGAAGGTCCTGGAGAGACAGCTCAGACAAATGGAGATATTGGCGCGGACAGAAGAGTGAAAAAGGGAATGCTAGCAGTCAGATATTTGACAGTTGTGAGGCTTTATCTCTTGGTGGTAGACTTGGTTTTTTTAGGCTTTTAGCTGGGTAAAAGTTAGGGTTAGGTTCATGTTATATTTTCAAATCACATTTGGACAATAATCATGCTGAAGGAGATGAGGAATGACAGTGATCTATGAGATGAGGACTCACATGTTCTCATAGATCACTGTCATTCCACACTAAATTCTAGACATCTTTTCGACATTGGAGGGCGAAAAAAAAGAGTTAAAGGTGACAGAAGGTGCCTGGAAAATCCTTTTAATATTCAAGATTTCTTGTCATCATTGCTGTATTCCAGCGAGGACTTGTTTACCCATCACTGATCACATCGGTGACACGCAGGAACTTCTGCAGCATAATTCAGCCATGAAATAGTCTGTCCCTGAATCAAATGTCATATCTGCAGTCTCAAATCAGGAAAGCTGTTATTTCTCTGCAGACACCTTTTTTCTTTTCTACTCCATTTTCATTTTATTTGACAATATGAATCCATTTTTTGCATGTCAGGCATGCAGAAGACTCCAAAACAAAAGTTGTTTTGGGACAATTTTGTGTTGTAAGTAGATGAAAGATAAATGTAGATGTTATTTTTAAACGTGTGTGTTATCAGGTGAATGTAATGATGATATAGTAACAAATACACGACAGGCTGACCTCTGTCTCCCACCAGGAGCAGAAACTCCACGCTCACATGCCAATCACGCAGTAGTCTGCTTTCCCTTCGGCTATATTAGGCCACATTTAAAAATGATGAGTAGTGTCAAATAACATGCAGTTTTCATCCTCTTACAACAAACCTCTCCTTGTACGTGGTTCAAATCTCTTTACCTACATCCTCCACAGGTCAACATAATGTTGATGTCTGCGTCAGACGCCACTTGTGGTGGTTCGTTTAGAAAATGATGGCGTATACGTCAGTTAGGCAGCCACATTGACTACACGTAACTCTAGCAGAGCAGAGTGGATGCACTTCTCCTTCTGCAGTCCAGAACTGAAGCATTCATGAAGCCGTCGAGCTGGTCCTCTGATCCCTCAGACAGAAATACATGTGCACTTCACATGTCGCTATGGATAAACAAGACAACCAAAAAAAAAAGTAACATTTGTCTGAAGCGTCACACATAAATGGCAACACGGTCAGGATCCACTGGTTCTGGATGAGGGTTAAAGGTTGTTCAAACTCAGCTGTATTCAGACTGTTTTGTTGCGGTTATGCACGTGTGTGATTTCTGTGTTTTAAGAGTCAGCGTGGCTAAATGGAGTCCAGTAGTTGTGAAGGGAAACTCTCAACTCATCTGAAGTTGAGATCTTGTGAAAAGTTCTGTTCCAGCTCAAAGTCCGGTCAACATCCCAGGATTGGTTCTTGCACTGCCCGTTTTATGGAGGATGCATCCAGCGGCGGCTCGTGTTGTCTTCAGTATCCCAGAATGCATTTTGCATCAAGCAGCGGCAGTAATACCAGTGGAGAAGGGCGCAAAAAAGAAAGCTATAACTTCATTATTATGTAATGGAATGTAGTTTTTAGATGTTTTTATCCAAGAAAAATGGTCCTTCTGGCCTAAAATTTGTGGCTAATGTACTAAGATTTCAGATTTTAAAACATGGCTGAAATATAAAAGCGTATAACTACCAGAGGAGTTCACGGTCTATTCTGAGTTGTGTATCTGTGACTGGTTATTTTATGCTTTTAAGCTTTTGAATATGCATTAGCCTGCTCGTGGAGCTGTGATACGGTGTAGTATGAACGTACACCTCTGTTAAAACTTCAGAGAGATTTAAATGGGTCCTCACTTCCTCTGAAGTACGCTCTACTGAGTGGTAAATACCAAGTATACCAGTCCTGTCCCGCAGCCGGCATCCGTCTCGCCACCCTCCAGGTGAGAAAACCTTGAACGCGTTGAGTCTTGGGAGAACGTGCCTCCGTGTGGTCAGCGGGAATGAAAGCTTTCACTGCAGCAGTACTTTCTTTCCTCCTTCCTGAGTTGTGACTGTGTCTGTGTCGAGTCTGCTGGGATGTGTTTTTGTGAGCCGACCTTTTAAAAAACGGTTCTGAAAACTGCTACTTTGGAAATGTCTTTTTTATATTTTGAGATAAGTTTTTACAATCAATAATACTTTTCATATGTGAATAAAAGGGGGGGAAAAAAAAGAAACCAACATATGTCCTTTTGCTTTGTTTCTTTATTTCTTTATTTTTATGCCTACATTAGACCTGGGAGGAGGCTTCAACATGATCATGTCATTTCAACTCATTTAGCTCATGTGTCCCACTGAATTGAACGCATGTGAAGTGATTAAACGATAAGAAAATAAGTGTAATTAAAATTCAAAAAGCTTGCTAGCTGCTCGCCATGTCAACTTTACTTATATAACATATTTGAAAAATATTAGGACTGAATCAACAGTGTCAAAACGGATGTCATTTCATTACCAAGAAGGAGGAACTGCGGCACATCTCACAGCAGTGACAGCTGCACATTAGGTCGTTTTTACTCATTTATTCATTTTTAAGACACAAGAAATTAAAGAAATTCCTGATCTTGTCTTCAGATACAAACAAGTTCAACTGAAGATTTTTTAGAACCTTAAAGGATCAAACCTTCTTCAAGAAACATGAACATTCAAACATCCACATGACGGAGACTTCAATCTGGGACTCCTCTATGGCAAACCTGTTGAGATCTATCTTTCTAAATCACAAAAACTTGATCTTCTCGACATGAATTTAAAAAACCCAGCAACACTGACTGCTCCCACCTTCTTTCTGAGGTTAATCTTTATTTCCTTGTCAGTTGGATGCGGTTTCTCCTCTTCTGACTCTTTGGCTTCTTCCCCCTGTGGGACTACGACCTTTGAAGTACACGCCAGCGAGGCTTCCGTCGTGTACGTCTGTGAAGAGCCCACACTCTGTTTTGATGAAGGTGTTTGCCTCCTCTTTTGCATCTTTTCTTGCCCCGCTTCTGCCCTCCCCTCTGCTGGGGGACTCTCGTGATTTGTACTGGTGGCGCTCTGAAGATGATGGTTTAGTATCAATAACCTTCAAGCAGCGAGGAGCAGAGCCCTTTCCAGTCTGACCTTCACTTACAGACAGTTCTGGATTCAGTACTACACAGTGTTTCAACCTTCTACAGAGGCACCATGGAGATCATCCTGACCACCTGCATCACCGTGTGGTACGGAGCCTGCGGCTCATCCTGCGGCTCATCCTGCCGCAAGTCTCTCCAACGTGTCGTGAGAGCAGCTGAGAAGATGGTCGGTGTCTCCCTCACTTCAGGACATTTACAGACCCATCTGACTCGCAAAGCCCGCAGCATTGTGAGAGACCCCACCCACCCGTCACACAGCCTCTTCAGTCTGCTGTCGTCAGAGAGGAGGCTGCGGACCCTCCGGCCAGAACCAGCAGACTGAAGGACAGTTTCATCCACCGTCAGGAAGCTGAACACTCTCCCAGTCCCCCCCCCCCTCACTCACTCTGACCTCAGGATCTGCACCAGGCACTTTTGGCAAAACTGGACCTCCTTCTTTGCACCAGGTCACTTTAACCAGGCCGATAAGCTGAACACCTGCAGGACCATCACACACCTTTAAAAACTGTTGTACATTTCACCTTCATTATAACAATACAGTTCATCATTATCAATAATGTCTATCATACTGCCATTTCATTGTTTTTACTGTCATTTTATTGCCTTTGGCTCTTAAACTCATCATGTTATAACTTGTTTATTTTTAATTTGCACTTTGTGTTTAGAATTTATTTATGTGTAGCACCGAGGGTTTGAGAGTAACGTCATTTCAATTCTCTCTATGTATCTCACGTGTGGTAGAATTGACAATAAACCTGACTTTGATGTGGCCAAAATGTAAATGATTAAAAGCAGCCGTTTGTATTCACATGTAAGTCTCTCAGTATTTATGAATTAACAGTCTGGTTAAATGTAAGTCAAAGGTCAAATAGTGATCAGGGAGCAGCTTCTGTATGAGCTCTGCACTCTGTCCAGCTTCACATCCCCTCACTGCTTCTCCAGCTGTATGGCATTATATTTGTGCCTCAGTTCTGAGCACAGAAAACTATATAGAGGCAGAAGAGAGTGAATGTGAAGTGTTCCTAAATGTCCCTGTATGAGCTCTGATCTGATCTGGATCAGTCCAATGACTGTGGTGTCATTTGCATACTTAATGAATTTCCCAGAAGGTTCTCCTGATGGGAAATCATTGGTGTAGAGGGAGAAGATCAGTGGGGAGAGGACACATCCCTGGGGGGCGACAATGCTGATGGTCGGAGTGCTGAAGGTGACGCTCCCCAACCTCACCTGCTGGCTCCTGTCCGTCAGGAAGCTGCTGATCCACTAACGGGTGGAGGCATCCACAGTGAGTTGGGGTGAGCTTTGGGTGGAGGATTTCAGAGATGGTGTTTAATGCTGAGCTGAAACCCACAACAGAATCCTGGCGTACGTCCCTGAGGAGTCAAGACGTTACAATTGAATGAACATTGATTATGTATCAGTAACAGTGTAAAGAGTGACAATTTTTCAGTGTCAGCCAGACTGAGCATTTTTAAGATGAGCTCAAACTTTATTGATCCCACAATCGTGACAGTATAAAGTGTAAAAAAAAAAAAAATTTTAAATACTGCAATAATACAGTAAATATGAGTGAGCTATTACAGAAATACCTCAGTCCTGTCAGTGGACTGAAAAAAAGGAAATGCCCAAGTACAACAAAACTGTGCAGTTGTACAGTCTAACAGCAGTTGGGATATAAGATCAGCAGTAGTGCTCCTTTCTACGCTGAGGGTGAATCCCTCTGAACTGAAAGAGCTGCTCAGAGCTCCACTCTCTGATGCAGGAGGTGAGAGGGATTGTACAGCGCATCTGTCACAGATCGGAACTCCAAGGTCCCAGCCGCCAGTAAACACACCAACTGATTAAGATCACCCGCACCTGGTTCCTCCTGCATTTATTCTGCTGACACTCACCTCACCTCTGCCAGATTGTCTTTGTTTCTACACTATTCGTTTCTAGCCCTTTTTCTCGTGTCTTAGTTCCTGGTTTTTGAATCCTGTTCTGCCTGACCTCGTCTCTGCCTAGACCCTATTGGATGTTCTTTGATCTCCTGGTTTTTTGAATCTTGTTCTGCCTGACCTCGACTCTGCCGGTGCCCTCATTAGATCTTCCGCTTGGATCTTGACGGAGGACTTTGGGTTTCGGATCCAGGACGTGTCACGGATAACGTCAGCTGCTCGGATCCCTCGGGGATTACTCCTGTGGACTGACCTCGAAAATAAACATCTTTAAGACTGTCTTGGTTCTGAGTCGTCTGTGGACCGTGACAGCATCAGTGTTGTGGGGCAAGTCCAGTTTATTCTTGAGGTGAACACCCAGATACTCAACGGTGTCCGTCCACCTTCTCAATGTCCGAGCCCCGGATGTTCACAGTTGTGTGAGGGAGAGTACCGAATATGGTTTCTAAGTTATGTCATTACATAAAAAGATAAAATAAAGCAACATACATTTTTTTTACTGCAGGAAAAAACCGGAGCACCCGGAGAAAATCCTATTAGGATGGGGTAAAAATCTGTATCTGTAATCTATGTATTTTTTATTTACACATATTCATTTATTGAAAATATATATATATATATATATAATTTTTTTTTTTTAATTGGTGTTTGTATTTATCAAAAAACCCAAACTATACACATTCTAATGGTATGCAATAATATGTGTATATCGATGTTTAGGGCAAAAATTTTTTCATAAATCATGCCAGTGAAGACATAATCCTTCTCGAGAGCTTTTGCACTAACGTAA
The DNA here is from genome assembly GCA_014839995.1 of Xenentodon cancila. Taxonomy (NCBI): domain Eukaryota; kingdom Metazoa; phylum Chordata; class Actinopteri; order Beloniformes; family Belonidae; genus Xenentodon; species Xenentodon cancila. The sequence goes on along the minus strand of CM026198.1, from coordinate 27,735,044 downwards.
TGGGCAATAAATTTAACTAAGGTTCTTTCCACCGCTGCATTTTCATGATAACGGTATTTTGCTAACCTACGAAACCCGTACTTCACTTTACACCATACCATAGCTCTCGAAATCATGAGATTCACACAATGAAATTTTGGGGGGTATCTACCCTCTACATCAAGTCGGTCCATTATTTTGTCTCGTAAAATGGTAATTTTCTTGGCGATCTGGTGGTCCCTCTGATGATTTATAGCTTTAAATACACAAAAATAACGCACCAGGATCACAGTGACTAACAGTTTAAAATGTTCTTTTCTTTTCATTTCACCAGTTTTGCAAATGTTCTCAGAGCTTGTTGTGCCACACCTGCTTTCTCTGTGTTTTATATGAAAGTAAATTCTGGGACTCAGATCTCGGCTTATATAGGGCAAAATGACGTCAAAGGAATTGTCGTCACGTGACTTACTACCACGCCAGTCACTTGGCAACCATGACGTCATAATGAGATTATTCTGAAGGCACATCAATATTATGCTATGCAGCAATCTCGTTTTCCTTAGGGATAAACAACGTTTTAAAAAAAAGTACATTTGTTTCACACGCACATTCTGCTATGCTTCTGTGGCTTCTAGGACGTATACACACACACACACACACACATATAAAAACACAGAAACACAGTTTTTTCTACCTCTTATCTGTTGACAGCCACCTGTCACCATTTAGGGCTGGAATATGCGTCCAACCGTTGGCATCCGTTTGCGTATACAACCAGCTGTTTTGTGAACGTCCCTTTCTTCAGGTATCCGCATCATCCACTTGGGAGTCAAGTGTAAAGTCAGTTTAGAAAATAACGTGACACTTGGCCACTTTTCACTCCTGTCTAGCAACATTTTCTAGCAACCTGCTGAATAGTTTAACTGCATCCCAGAGAATATCTACTCTTGACAGGGATTATTTCATTGTGCTCTCTAGAAGTACAACAAATGCAACTAAGAACAGATTTAATAACAATAACGAGGTGCATTAAAGTACAGAGGAGGAGAAAACGATAACCGTTAACAGAGGGCACAGTGCATACTTCATGCTCTATTATTGTAAAGTCCATTTGCTGTTATTTAACATTGGTTACTGGAGACATGTTGCAAGTTACGGATTCTGCTTCCTTTGGTTCTTTACAGCGCAACGGTATTAAAAATATTAGGACTGAATCAACGGTGTCAAAACGGATGTCATTTCATTACCAAGTAGGAGGAAGTGCGGCACATCTCACAGCAGTGACAGCTGCTGTGAGATGGGGACTCTCGTGATTTGTACTGGTGGCGCTCTGAAGATGATGGTTTAGTATCGATAACCTTCAAGCAGCGAGGACCAGAGCCCTTTCCAGTCTGACCTTCACTTACAGACAGTTCTGGATTCAGTACTGCACAGTGTTTCAACTGGATGTGGTCGCTGGGGAAAGCTGCCATCACAACAGCAGCGTAACTACACATTAAAAGAAACGGTAGACTGCAACCTTGTTGAATACAGTTCTAGACATAATGTTTCACACCGATGAATTGATACACAAGACGTACTTTAAACACTTTATCATAAAATAACAATTTTATGATAAAGTGTTTAAAGTACTCAGCAAGCAGTGTATATTATCCTTGATATGCCTGCGGCCCTGGCTGTAATAATACATCCTGTTAGTGACACATCTCTTTGTTATCAGGTGTCAAACTAACCAATAGTCTGTTGGAGTTCTTGGGAGTTAAAAAAATAATTCATTTGTGGTCATATTTTTTTTTTTTTTTAATTTATTGGCATGTATTTGGCCATATAGTGAGTCATTTGTCCAGTGTTTAAGATCTTGTTCTATAATTTTTAACAGAGGAGCATAAGATTAAAGAGCTTTAACATCCTGGGGGAATATTAATGCCCAATTTAGAAATTAGACAAAGGTGGGACATGGAAGAGCAAGAAAGAAAGACAAGACAGTGGTGGGTGCAGTCAGGTGTCTGTGTTGTAATGTGTGTTAAAATTCATCTATAACGTGGACACAGGACAATCAGATGTTACAAGCAAAGAGAGGACAGAGAAAGGGGGAGGAGCTTTCTATTTACAATTGTTTTAACTGTCAGTTTTTTTGTTGATACTATAGTAGTCCACATTTGAAGTGGATCAAAAACGCATTTAACATGTAATGAAAGATTTTTTTTTTTTTTAAATCTCAGGACAGCTTTGATGAAATGTTTAATCCACTTCAAATATTGACTGTGATAGTTTGATTGTCTCTTTGATGTCAAATGCTGTATTTCTCTGATTGGTTGACGCCTGCGCGGTGGTGTCCAGATGCAGTTTCTTCTGTGTTTTGTGGGTTATCGTCCATTGGAAATCAAAGATGATTCTAGAGCAGTCATGGGCAAACTACGGCCCTGGGGCCACACGTGGCCCATTAAACGTTTTAATCCGGCCCGCCGAACTTAAAAAAGATTAAATGAATAAACCTTGTTAATGTTTTATTTACCCTGCAATTCTGATGTTTTCCCACTTCAATTTTATTTGGAATTAAAGCATATATTTCCTCCATATCCCAAGATGTGTATTTTCTCACCAGGGAGGTGAGGTTACCAAAGCACTCCATCCATCTGCTCCCGGTCCGGGCCCTTTGTCAAATGTTAGAACCCATTGTGGCCCACGAATCAAAACGTTTGGCCACCCCTGTTCTAGAGGGACCAGACTGACCCCTTTATGTCAGAGGAAAGCATTTTGTTTTGCTTGGCCAGGCCACAGTCAAGGTGCTGATTCAGTATGTGATCATTATAACTATCACAAGCTTTAACTATTGGCATGTAGAAGCATCAATGAGGAAGTTACCCTGAATAGGAAAAAGAAGGTGTAATTCATGAATGGATGGTTATTTGTGTTATTTCTGTCTTTGTTAAACATCTTTGGTCTTTCTTGTTTTTCAGTTGACTTCTCCGTCAGAAAAGTGACACCTGAGGGGCTGGTCTTTGTCGGTCAGTGGGATCCTGGCGGCTCTGACTTGCTACGGGCTGTTCCTTAAAGGCTTCCGATTGGTTGCCTCCACTCTGAGGCGGGCACAACGGCTGCTGAATATTGGAGTGGCCTTCGCCTGTTTTGGTCTCATCCTGGGCGACCACCAGGTGGGCCCAGAGAGCATCGCCATCTGGCTGGCCATCCTGGCGTGCGTCTGCGTTTTGTTGGGAGTCGGGACTTCAGGTGGCTCAGAGGGTAAAAGCGCTCAGCTGGAAGAGCAGGTGAAGATCCTGGAGAGACAGCTCAGACAAATGGAGATATTGGCGCGGACAGAAGAGTGAAAAAGGGAATGCTAGCAGTCAGATATTTGACAGTTGTGAGGCTTTATCTCTTGGTGGTAGACTTGGTTTCTTTAGGCTTTTAGCTGGGTAAAAGTTAGGGTTAGGTTCATGTTATATTTTCAAATCACATTTGGACAATAATCATGCTGAAGGAGATGAGGAATGACAGTGATCTATGAGATGAGGACTCACATGTTCTCATAGATCACTGTCATTCCACACTAAATTCTAGACATCTTTTCGACATTGGAGGGCGAAAAAAAAGAGTTAAAGGTGACAGAAGGTGCCTGGAAAATCCTTTTAATATTCAAGATTTCTTGTCATCATTGCTGTATTCCAGCGAGGACTTGTTTACCCATCACTGATCACATCGGTGACACGCAGGAACTTCTGCAGCATAATTCAGCCATGAAATAGTCTGTCCCTGAATCAAATGTCATATCTGCAGTCTCAAATCAGGAAAGCTGTTATTTCTCTGCAGACACCTTTTTTCTTTTCTACTCCATTTTCATTTTATTTGATAATATGAATCCATTTTTTGCATTTCAGGCATGCAGAAGACTCCAAAACAAAAGTTGTTTTGGGACAATTTGGTGTTGTAAGTAGATGAAAGATAAATGTAGATGTTATTTTTAAACGTGTGTGTTATCAGGTGAATCTAATGATGATTTAGTAACAAATACACGACAGGCTGACCTCTGTCTCCCACCAGGAGCAGAAACTCCACGCTCACATGCCAATCACGCAGTAGTCTGCTTTCCCTTCGGCTATATTAGGCCACATTTAAAAATGATGAGTAGTGTCAAATAACATGCAGTTTTCATCCTCTTACAACAAACCTCTCCTTGTACGTGGTTCAAATCTCTTTACCTACATCCTCCACAGGTCAACATAATGTTGATGTCTGCGTCAGACGCCACTTGTGGTGGTTTGTTTAGAAAATGATGGCGTACACGTCAGTTAGGCAGCCACATTGACTACACGTAACTCTAGCAGAGCAGAGTGGATGCACTTCTCCTTCTGCAGTCCAGAACTGAAGCATTCATGAAGCCGTCGAGCTGGTCCTCTGATCCCTCAGACAGAAATACACGTGCACTTCACATGTCGCTATGGATAAACAAGACAACAAAAAAAAAGTAACATTTGTCTGAAGCGTCACACATAAATGGCAACACGGTCAGGATCCACTGGTTCTGGATGAGGGTTAAAGGTTGTTCAAACTCAGCTGTATTCAGACTGTTTTGTTGCGGTTATGCACGTGTGTGATTTCTGTGTTTTAAGAGTCAGCGTGGCTAAATGGAGTCCAGTAGTTGTGAAGGGAAACTCTCAACTCATCTGAAGTTGAGATCTTGTGAAAAGTTCTGTTCCAGCTCAAAGTCCGGTCAACATCCCAGGATTGGTTCTTGCACTGCCCGTTTTATGGAGGATGCATCCAGCGGCGGCTCGTGTTGTCTTCAGTATCCCAGAATGCATTTTGCATCAAGCAGCGGCAGTAATACCAGTGGAGAAGGGCGCAAAAAAGAAAGCTATAACTTCATTATTATGTAATGGAATGTAGTTTTTAAAAATAAAATTTTGAAAAATGGTTCTTCTGGCCTAAGATTTGTGGCTAATGTACTAAGATTTCAGATTTTAAAACATGGCTGAAATATAAAAGCGTATAACTACCAGAGGAGTTCACGGTCTATTCTGAGTTGTGTATCTGTGACTGGTTATTTTATGCTTTTAAGCTTTTGAATATGCATTAGCCTGCTCGTGGAGCTGTGATACGGTGTAGTATGAACGTACACCTCTGTTAAAACTTCAGAGAGATTTAAATGGGTCCTCACTTCCTCTGAAGTACGCTCTACTGAGTGGTAAATGCCAAGTATACCAGTCCTGTCCCGCAGCCGGCATCCGTCTCGCCACCCTCCAGGTGAGAAAACCTTGAACGCGTTGAGTCTTGGGAGAACGTGCCTCCGTGTGGTCAGCGGGAATGAAAGCTTTCACTGCAGCAGTACTTTCTTTCCTCCTTCCTGAGTTGTGACTGTGTCTGTGTCGAGTCTGCTGGGATGTGTTTTTGTGAGCCGACCTTTTAAAAAACGGTTCTGAAAACTGCTACTTTGGAAATGTCTTTTTTATATTTTGAGATAAGTTTGTACAATCAATAATACTTTTTATATGTGAATAAAAGGGGAAAAAAAAACAAAAGAAACCAACATATGTCCTTTTGATTTGTTTCTTTATTTCTTTATTTTTATGCCTACATTAGACCTGGGAGGAGGCTTCAACATGATCATGTCATTTCAACTCATTTAGCTCATGTGTCCCACTGAATTGAACGCATGTGAAGTGATTAAACGATAAGAAAATAAGTGTAATTAAAATTCAAAAAGCTTGCTAGCTGCTCGCCATGTCAACTTTACTTATATAACATATTTGAAAAATATTAGGACTGAATCAACGGTGTCAAAACGGATGTCATTTCATTACCAAGTAGGAGGAACTGCAGCACATCTCACAGCAGTGACAGCTGCACATTAGGTCGTTTTTACTCATTTATTCATTTTTAAGACACAAGAAATTAAAGAAATTCCTGATCTTGTCTTCAGATACAAACAAGTTCAACCTGAAGATTTTTTAGAACCTTAAAGGATCAAACCTTCAAGAAACATGAACATTCAAACGTCCACATGACGGAGACTTCAATCTGGGACTCCTCTATGGCAAACCTGTTGAGATCTATCTTTCTAAATCACAAAAACTTGATCTTCTCGACATGAATTTAAAAAACCCAGCAACACTGACTGCTCCCACCTTCTTTCTGAGGTTAATCTTTATTTCCTTGTCAGTTGGATGCGGTTTCTCCTCTTCTGACTCTTTGGCTTCTTCCCCCTGTGGGACTACGACCTTTGAAGTACACGCCAGCGAGGCTTCCGTCGTGTACGTCTGTGAAGAGCCCACACTCTGTTTTGATGAAGGTGTTTGCCTCCTCTTTTGCTTCTTTTCTTGCCCTGCTTCTGCCCTCCCCTCTGCTGGGGGACTCTCGTGATTTGTACTGGTGGCGCTCTGAAGATGATGATTTAGTATTGATAACCTTCAAGCAGCGAGGACCAGAGCCCTTTCCAGTCTGACCTTCACTTACAGACAGTTCTGGATTCAGTACTACACAGTGTTTCAACCTTCTACAGAGGCACCATGGAGATCATCCTGACCAGCTGCATCACCGTGTGGTACGGAGCCTGCGGCTCATCCTGCCGCAAGTCTCTCCAACGTGTCGTGAGAGCAGCTGAGAAGATGGTCGGTGTCTCCCTCACTTCAGGACATTTACAGACCCATCTGACTCGCAAAGCCCGCAGCATTGTGAGAGACCCCACCCACCCGTCACACAGCCTCTTCAGTCTGCTGTCGTCAGAGAGGAGGCTGCGGACCCTCCGGGCCAGAACCAGCAGACTGAAGGACAGTTTCATCCACCGTCAGGAAGCTGAACACTCTCCCAGTCCCCCCCCCCCTCACTCACTCTGACCTCAGGATCTGCACCAGGCACTTTTGGCAAAACTGGACCTCCTTCTTTGCACCAGGTCACTTTAACCAGGCCGATAAGCTGAACACCTGCAGGACCATCACACACCTTTAAAAACTGTTGTACATTTCACCTTCATTATTACAATACAGTTCATCATTATCAATAATGTCTATCATACTGCCATTTCATTGTTTTTACTGTCATTTTATTGCCTTTGGCTCTTAAACTCATCATGCTATAACTTGTTTCTTTTTAATTTGCACTTTGTGTTTAGAATTTATTTATTGTGTAGCACCGAGGGTTTGAGAGTAACGTCATTTCAATTCTCTCTATGTATCTCACGTGTGGTAGAATTGACAATAAACTTGACTTTGATGTGTCCAAAATGTAAATGATTAAAAGCAGCCGTTTGTGTTCACATGTGAGTCTCTCAGTATTTATGAATTAACAGTCTGGTTAAATGTAAGTCAAAGGTCAAATAGTGATCAGGGAGCAGCTTCTGTATGAGCTCTGCACTCTGTCCAGCTTCACATCCCCTCACTGCTTCTCCAGCTGTATGGCATTATATTTGTGCCTCAGTTCTGAGCACAGAAAACTATATAGAGGCAGAAGAGAGTGAATGTGAAGTGTTCCTAAATGTCCCTGTATGAGCTCTGATCTGATCTGGATCAGTCCAATGACTGTGGTGTCATTTGCATACTTAATGAATTTCCCAGAAGGTTCTCCTGATGGGAAATCATTGGTGTAGAGGGAGAAGATCAGTGGGGAGAGGACACATCCCTGGGGGGCGACAATGCTGATGGTCGGAGTGCTGAAGGTGACGCTCCCCAACCTCACCTGCTGGCTCCTGTCCGTCAGGAAGCTGCTGATCCACTAACGGGTGGAGGCATCCACAGTGAGTTGGGGTGAGCTTTGGGTGGAGGATTTCAGAGATGGTGTTTAATGCTGAGCTGAAACCCACAACAGAATCCTGGCGTACGTCCCTGAGGAGTCAAGACGTTACAATTGAATGAACATTGATTATGTATCAGTAACAGTGTAAAGAGTGACAATTTTTCAGTGTCAGCCAGACTGAGCATTTTTAAGATGAGCTCAAACTTTATTGATCCCACAATCGTGACAGTATAAAGTGTAAAAAAAAAAAAATAAATTTTTTAAATACTGCAATAAAACAGTAAATATGAGTGAGCTATTACAGAAATACCTCAGTCCTGTCAGTGGACTGAAAAAAAGGAAATGCCCAAGTACAACAAAACTGTGCAGTTGTACAGTCTAACAGCAGTTGGGATATAAGATCAGCAGTAGTGCTCCTTTCTACGCTGAGGGTGAATCCCTCTGAACTGAAAGAGCTGCTCAGAGCTCCACTCTCTGATGCAGGAGGTGAGAGGGATTGTACAGCGCATCAGTGTTGTGGGGCAAGTCCAGTTTATTGTTGAGGTGAACACCCAGATACTCAACGGTGTCCGTCCACCTTCTCAATGTCCGAGCCCCGGATGTTCACAGTTGTGTGAGGGAGAGTACCAAATATGGTTTCTAAGTTATGTCATTACATAAAAAGATAAAATAAAGCAACATACATTTTTTTACTGCAGGAAAAAACCGGAGCACCCGGAGAAAATCCTATTAGGATGGGGTAAAAATCTGCTGATAACCAACCCACTATGCAGCCTAACTTCTGTTCTTCTAGCTTGAGTGTATGTATTTTTTATTTACACACATTCATTTATTTTATATATATATATATATATATATATATATATATATATATATATATATTAGTGTTTGTATTTATCAAAAAACCCAAACTATACACATTCTAATGGTATGCAATAATATGTGTATATCGATGTTTAGGGCAAAAATTTTTTCATAAATCATGCCAGTGAAGACATCATAATCCTTCTCGAGAGCTTTTGCACTAACGTAATGGGCAATAAATTTAACTAAGGTTCTTTCCACCGCTGCATCTTCATGATAACGGTATTTTGCTAACCTACGAAACCCGTACTTCACTTTACACCATACCATAGCTCTCGAAATCATGAGATTCACACAATGAAATTTTGGGGGGTATCTACCCTCTACATCAAGTCGGTCCATTATTTTGTCTCGTAATATGGTAATTTTCTTGGCGATCTGGTGGTCCCTCTGATGATTTATAGCTTTAAATACACAAAAATAACGCACCAGGATCACAGTGACTAACAGTTTAAAATGTTCTTTTCTTTTCATTTCACCAGTTTTGCAAATGTTCTCAGAGCTTGTTGTGCCACACCTGCTTTCTCTGTGTTTTATATGAAAGTAAATTCTGGGACTCAGATCTCGGCTTATATAGGGCAAAATGACGTCAAAGGAATTGTCGTCACGTGACTTACTACCGCGCCAGTCACTTGGCAACCATGACGTCATAATGAGATTATTCTGAAGGCACATCAATATTATGCTATGCAGCAATCTCGTTTTCCTTAGGGATAAACAACGTTTTAAAAAAAGTACATTTGTTTCACACGCACATTCTGCTATGCTTCTGTGGCTTCTAGGACGTATACACACACACACACATAAACATATAAAAACACAGAAACACAGTTTTTTCTACCTCTTATCTGTTGACAGCCACCTGTCACCACTTAGGGCTGGAATATGCGTCCAACCGTTGGCATCCGTTTGCGTATACAACCAGCTGTTTTGTGAACGTCCCTTTCTTCAGGTATCCGCATCATCCACTTGGGAGTCAAGTGTAAAGTCAGTTTAGAAAATAACGTGACATATACTAGGAAAGTCCAAGAGACAGTGTTGCCAACTTGGCCACTTTTCACTCCTGTCTAGCGACATTTTCTTTTTCTTAAAAAAAAAAGAAACCCGACTAGCGACAAATCTAATCAAAGCACTGCTAACGTTGATTAATGTTGACTGCGTTGATTTCGTCTGCGTTTCGGTAAAGAGCCTCGATGCTGAATTTTACGGAGAAATGCAGCAATGGACGAAGCTTTCGGTGACGTCCACCCAGGTGGGCATGGGGATGATCTGCGCATGCGCGAAGCCCCCGCTTATGATCCTGCACCAGCCCAAGCGCCGTTGGATGATGTGAATGATCTATTCATTTATTTCTACATACATGCGTACAGGTTAGTCTCAGAGACACGGGCTCTTGTGTTCAAGAGAGGCATGTTTCACACAATTGCGGGTCCTGCTGCGGCGTCCTCCACGCCCACCAAAGCCCTCTCAGGCGTACAGTCTTCATGCAGCAGCCCCTCCCAGCTCAGCCAGAGCAGGAGATGTTCACCACCCCTTTATTACACTGTACATCAATCGATCACTAATAAAAATATATTAATGTGTCGTATAATATATTGTTAAAAAATATACCATTGTCAAACAAAGGTTTCAGCAAATTAATGAATATACCATTATAAAATAAGTGTCATGAAATAAATAAGGTGTCATTTGAAATGTATAGACTTTATCATTTCAATGTAAATGATGCATTTATTTCATTATTATGTTAATTTATTTCATGGAAGATTCATTTCTCCTTACTGTTGATAACTTGAGCGACTTTACGCCACATTTGTTTTCAATTAAAAAAAAACAAAGCAGGTTAAATGCAGCAGCGTGTTGGAGAATCCACAATTAACCTGCTGAATAGTTTAACTGCATCCCAGAGACGATCTAGTCTTGACAGGGATTATTTCATTGTGCTCTCTAGAAGTACAACAAATGCAACTAAGAACAGATTTAATAACAATAACGAGGTGCATTAAAGTACAGAGGAGGAGAAAACGATAACCGTTAACAGAGGGCACAGTGCATACTTCATGCTCTATTATTGTAAAGTCCATTTGCTGTTATTTAACATTGGTTACTGGAGACATGTTGCAAGTTACGGATTCTGCTTCCTTTGGTTCTTTACAGCGCAACGGTATTAAAAATATTAGGACTGAATCAACGGTGTCAAAACGGATGTTATTTCATTACCAAGAAGGAGGAAGTGCGGCACATCTCACAGCAGTGACAGCTGCACATTAGGTCGTTTTTACTCATTTATTCATTTTTAAGACACAAGAAATTAAAGAAATTCCTGATCTTGTCTTCAGATACAAACAAGTTCAACCGAAGATTTTTTTAGAACCTTAAACAAACAACCTTCCCCCTGTGGGACTACGACCTTTGAAGTACACGCCAGCGAGGCCTCCGTCGTGAACGTCTGTGAAGAGCCCACACTCTGTTTTGATGAAGGTGTTTGCCTCCTCTTTTGCTTCTTTTCTTGCCCCGCTTCTGCCCTCCCCTGTGCTGGGGGACTCTCGTGATTTGTACTGGTGGCGCTCTGAAGATGATGGTTTAGTATCGATAACCTTCAAGCAGCGAGGACCAGAGCCCTTTCCAGTCTGACCTTCACTTACAGACAGTTCTGGATTCAGTACTACACAGTGTTTCAACTGGATGTGGTCGCTGGGGAAAGCTGCCATGACAACAGCAGCGTAACTACACATTAAAAGAAACGGTAGACTGCAACCTTGTTGAATACAGTTCTAGACATAATGTTTCACGCCGATGAATTGATACACAAGACGTACTTTAAACACTTTATCATAAAATAACAATTTTATGATAAAGTGTTTAAAGTACTCAGCAAGCAGTGTATATTATCCTTGATATGCCTGCGGCCCTGGCTGTAATAATACATCCTGTTAGTGACACATCTCTTTGTTATCAGGTGTCAAACTAACCAATAGTCTGTTGGAGTTTTTGGGAGTTAAAAAAATAATTCATTTGTGGTCATTTTTTTTTTTTTAATTTATTGGCATGTATTTGGCCATATAGTGAGTCATTTGTCCAGTGTTTAAGATCTTCACACGTGGCCCATTAAACGTTTTAATCCGGCCCGCCGAACTTAAAAAAGATTAAATGAATAAACCTTGTTAATGTTTTATTTACCCTGCAATTCTGATGTTTTCCCACTTCAATTTTATTTGGAATTAAAGCATATATTTCCTCCATATCCCAAGATGTGTATTTTCTCACCAGGGAGGTGAGGTTACCAAAGCACTCCATCCATCTGCTCCCGGTCCGGGCCCTTTGTCAAATGTTAGAACCCATTGTGGCCCACGAATCAAAACGTTTGGCCACCCCTGTTCTAGAGGGACCAGACTGACCCCTTTATGTCAGAGGAAAGCATTTTGTTTTGCTTGGCCAGGCCACAGTCAAGGTGCTGATTCAGTATGTGATCATTATAACTATCACATGCTTTAACTATTGGCATGTAGAAGCATCAATGAGGAAGTTACCCTGAATAGGAAAAAGAAGGAGTAATTCATGAATGGATGGTTATTTGTGTTATTTCTGTCTTTGTTAAACATCTTTGGTCTTTCTTGTTTTTCAGTTGACTTCTCCGTCAGAAAAGTGACACCTGAGGGGCTGGTCTTTGTCGTTCAGTGGGTCCTGGCGGCTCTGACTTGCTACGGGCTGTTCCTTAAAGGCTTCCGATTGGTTGCCTCCACTCTGAGGCGGGCACAACGGCTGCTGAATATTGGAGTGGCCTTCGCCTGTTTTGGTCTCATCCTGGGCGACCACCAGGTGGGCCCAGAGAGCATCGCCATCTGACTGGCCATCCTGGCGTGCGTCTGCATTTTGTTGGGAGTCGGGACTTCAGGTGGCTCAGAGGGTAAAAGCGCTCAGCTGGAAGAGCAGGTGAAGATCCTGGAGAGACAGCTCAGACAAATGGAGATATTGGCGCGGACAGAAGAGTGAAAAAGGGAATGCTAGCAGTCAGATATTTGACAGTTGTGAGGCTTTATCTCTTGGTGGTAGACTTGGTTTCTTTAGGCTTTTAGCTGGGAAAAAGTTAGGGTTAGGTTCATGTTATATTTTCAAATCACGTTTGGACAATAATCATGCTGAAGGAGATGAGGAATGACAGTGATCTATGAGATGAGGACTCACATGTTCTCATAGATCACTGTCATTCCACACTAAATTCTAGACATCTTTTCGACATTGGAGGGCGAAAAAAAAGAGTTAAAGGTGACAGAAGGTGCCTGGAAAATCCTTTTAATATTCAAGATTTCTTGTCATCATTGCTGTATTCCAGCGAGGACTTGTTTACCCATCACTGATCACATCGGTGACACGCAGGAACTTCTGCAGCATAATTCAGCCATGAAATAGTCTGTCCCTGAATCAAATGTCATATCTGCAGTCTCAAATCAGGAAAGCTGTTATTTCTCTGCAGACACCTTTTTTTCTTTTCTACTCCATTTTCATTTTATTTGACAATATGAATCCATTTTTTGCATTTCAGGCATGCAGAAGACTCCAAAATAAAAGTTGTTTTGGGACAATTTGGTGTTGTAAGTAGATGAAAGATAAATGTAGATGTTATTTCAAACGTGTGTGTTATCAGGTGAATGTAATGATGATTTAGTAACAAATACACGACAGGCTGACCTCTGTCTCCCACCAGGAGCAGAAACTCCACGCTCACATGCCAATCACGCAGTAGTCTGCTTTCCCTTCGGCTATATTAGGCCACATTTAAAAATGATGAGTAGTGTCAAATAACATGCAGTTTTCATCCTCTTACAACAAACCTCTCCTTGTACGTGGTTCAAATCTCTTTACCTACATCCTCCACAGGTCAACATAATGTTGATGTCTGCGTCAGACGCCACTTGTGGTGGTTCGTTTAGAAAATGATGGCGTACACGTCAGTTAGGCAGCCACATTGACTACACGTAACTCTAGCAGAGCAGAGTGGATGCACTTCTCCTTCTGCAGTCCAGAACTGAAGCATTCATGAAGCCGTCGAGCTGGTCCTCTGATCCCTCAGACAGAAATACACGTGCACTTCACATGTCGCTATGGATAAACAAGACAACAAAAAAAAGTAACATTTGTCTGAAGCGTCACACATAAATGGCAACACGGTCAGGATCCACTGGTTCTGGATGAGGGTTAAAGGTTGTTCAAACTCAGCTGTATTCAGACTGTTTTGTTGCGGTTATGCACGTGTGTGATTTCTGTGTTTTAAGAGTCAGCGTGGCTAAATGGAGTCCAGTAGTTGTGAAGGGAAACTCTCAACTCATCTGAAGTTGAGATCTTGTGAAAAGTTCTGTTCCAGCTCAAAGTCCGGTCAACATCCCAAGAAAAATGGTTCTTCTGGCCTAAGATTTGTGGCTAATGTACTAAGATTTCAGATTTTAAAACATGGCTGAAATATAAAAGCGTATAACTACCAGAGGAGTTCACGGTCTATTCTGAGTTGTGTATCTGTGACTGGTTATTTTATGCTTTTAAGCTTTTGAATATGCATTAGCCTGCTCGTGGAGCTGTGATACGGTGTAGTATGAACGTACACCTCTGTTAAAACTTCAGAGAGATTTAAATGGGTCCTCACTTCCTCTGAAGTACGCTCTACTGAGTGGTAAATGCCAAGTATACAAGTCCTGTCCCACAGCCGGCATCCGTCTCGCCACCCTCCAGGTGAGAAAACCTTGAACGCGTTGAGTCTTGGGAGAACGTGCCTCCGTGTGGTCAGCGGGAATGAAAGCTTTCACTGCAGCAGTACTTTCTTTCCTCCTTCCTGAGTTGTGACTGTGTCTGTGTCGAGTTTTTGTGAGCCGACCTTTTAAAAAACAGTTCTGAAAACTGCTACTTTGGAAATGTCTTTTTTATATTTTGAGATAAGTTTGTACAATCAATAATACTTTTTATATGTGAATAAAAGGGGGAAAAAAAAACAAAAGAAACCAACATATGTCCTTTTGATTTGTTTCTTTATTTCTTTATTTTTGTGCCTACATTACACCTGGGAGGAGGCTTCAACATGATCATGTAATTTCAACTCATTTAGCTCATGTGTCCCACTGAATTGAACGCATGTGAAGTGATTAAACGATAAGAAAATATGCGTAATTAAAATTCAAAAAGCTTGCTAGCTGCTCGCCAAGTCAACTTTACTTATATAACATATTTGAAACCAAAGTGCTTCACAAACAGATGAACATGATACATTACATGTAATAAATTTTAATACATGGTGAATAAACTGAATTTAACAATACCCTTATGTTGAAATGTTAACATTGATAAAACTGATGAATTGACAGTGAACTTGGTTTCCCACAATTCTCTGAAGAGTGGTTTTGAAGCCCAGTTGTGTGACCTTCTAGTTGGCTTTTCCTTTAAAGCTGCTATATTTAGCAATACCACTTGTGACCAGGTGGGGCAGCATATCACCAAGTTGATGTGTCAGACCCATTTACTGTATGAATACTTCGGTGATGTTATTCCATGAAGAGTGGTTTTGGAGTAATGTACCAGTCTGATGATCCCTGCTGGAACTTGCACCTTATGTCAATCAAAGGCAGCTATTTTAGTGATTTATTTTATACTAACATGTGATGCTAGTTACTAATATGCTGCAAACATTCATTCTGATCAAATCTGTTCAAAGATATGACAGCTGAAATGAGAAGAAGCACAGCTCTGCTGTTAACTGCGGTAGCATGGCCTGTGCTAGCAGCAGGAGCTTGTGCTGACTGAGCATCGGATCATTTGTAGGTCTATATTTGATAAATCTGTAATTATAGGACAAAAAAAATCATGTTACGACGAAAAGTCACAAATGCATGAAATTTGAAAATGTATAATAAAAGTTGTGATTGTACGGCGTGAAGTCCAACTGACAGCGTCCTAATGTCCAGTAGTAGGTAGGCTTGTCCGATTGCAACACGATAAATATAACCTTCCCAACATGTCATAGGCCTCCCTCAGGGCCTTCTCTTGGTTGGACATGCACAAAAAAACCCTCTCCAGGGTGATGTCCAGGGGGCATCCAAATCAAATGCTCAAACCACCTAAAGTGGTTCCTCTCAGTGTGGAGGAGCAGTGGCTCTACAATGAGTTCCTCTTGGGTGACTGAACTTCTAATCCTATCTGGAAGGGAGGGTTCAGCACCGCTGAGGAGGAAATTAGTTTCAGCCACTTGCATTCATGATCTTGTTCCTTCAGTCACTACTCGTAATTTCTGACCACAGGTGAAAGTAGTAAACGGACAGTCCGTTACTGGGTCAGTTGTGTCTTCACCACAACAGGCCGGAGTCTACGTTCCTGCAGACACTGCGGTGTCCTGCCTGTTAATCTGCTCGGTCCTTCTCTCATCATATAACGAACCCCTCCTCGAATCATTAACTTATCACGGGGTCTTTGTGCCCATAAAATCTCAGGAGTCCAGGACCACTTGAAGAGCGGCGCAGACAGAGCCACAGTATATTAGGAGCTGCGCACCAACTGTTATTTACATTGACAGAGTCCTTGCTGACCTTGTTCATCTTGTTGATGATGGGGTAGAAACAGAAAAGAACCCATGGTTTTTGAAGACCTCTCCCAACTAGTCCTCACTGAGGACCCTGCATCCTGCCTTTGCAGTCATCTTTATTTAAACATTTGTCCGACTGTGGGCTGATGGATGATTAATCACTGAGATCACTGTGTATATCTTTTCAGCCTTATGTGAGATATGGTGTCAGCAGGTCCTTTTTTTGAACAGAAAACAAAAAATATATATTAAAACTTTCTCCAATCAAGGTGACTTTGAACCACAAGTCCAAAGTAGTTTTGCTATTTGGGTGAGCAGCCTTCTGACTCGAGTTTTTGTGAAATGCTTAATAATAATAATAATTTCAGTAATTCCATTCAAAAAGTAAAACTTGTATATTACAGTAATTCATTACACGCAGAGTGATATATTTTAAGTGTTTATTTCTTTCAATTTTCAAGATTATAACTGGCAACTAATGAAAACCTCAAATTCAGTATGTCAGAAAATTAGAATATTACTTAAGACCAATACAAAAAAAAGGATTTTTAGAAATGTTGGCCAACTGAAAAGGAAGAGCATGTACAGCACTAACTACTTAGTTGGGGCTCATTTTGTCTGGACCACAGCAGCAGTGTGGCGTGGCATGGCACGGATCAGTCTGTGGCACTGCTCAGAGCCCAGGTTGCTCCGATAGTGGTCTGATAGTATCACATCTTCCTCTTCACAGTTCCCCATAGATTTTCTATGGGGTTAAGGTCAGGTGAGTTTGCTGGCCCATTAAGAACAGGGATACAATGGTCCATAAACCAGGTACTGGTAGCTTTGGCACTGTGTGCAGGTACAGGTCCTGTTGGAAAATGAAATCTGCATCTCCATAAAGTTGGTCAGCAGCAGGAAGCATGAAGTGCTCTAAATCGTCCCGGTAGACAGCTGCGTTGACCTTGGACCTCAGAAAACAGAGTGGCCCAGCACCAGGAGATGACATGGCACCCCAGACCATCACTCTCCTCTCTTCATCCAGACTCTGGGACCTTGATTTCCAAAGGAAATTTCATCAGAGAACAAAACTTTGGACCACTCAGCAGCAGTCCAGTCCTTTCAGACGAGACAATTTGGATACATCTAAATGGATATCTTCTCTAACACAGAGCTAAAATGCTGGAGTGAATGTAGTTTGGGGCTGCTAAACTAAACTAAAGACTATTTTTTTTATAGTCGATGAATCTATCGATTATTGAAACAATCAAGTAAACGGATTATGAATGGTTCCATAATTTAAACCATATTATCTAAATATTACATGTAAAAATTAGACGTGTGCCAACTGACAGCAAAACATTGAAAATGATTTCTTCAGTCAAGAATGTGAATTATTTAACGTGTGTGATAAACAAACTTGCTGCTCGCATGAACAAAGCTATGTCATGTTATGTTATGTCAAACCCCTTTATGACCATCTTGTCGTCGCCAACGGGATTTATCAGAGTACTTCTCATAACCAGAACTCCCAGACCGTTTAAAATATCTAGAAAATTTAAAAAATAGCGGAAGTGAAAGGGAACATGAAGTAAGTTGGTGTGAGAGCAGAGGATGCAAAGGATAGAGTTAGATGGAGGCAGATGAATCACTGTG
This sequence comes from Xenentodon cancila, assembly GCA_014839995.1. NCBI lineage: Eukaryota > Metazoa > Chordata > Actinopteri > Beloniformes > Belonidae > Xenentodon > Xenentodon cancila. The sequence continues at coordinate 27,717,277 of CM026198.1, read as the reverse complement.
ACGACCCCAAGAGCCAACCGTCTAACTTCTGGGTCGAGTGTCATGCTGAAATGAGTTTGGTTGAAGTTCCTCATCTGACCGCTAGAGGCTGGCTGCAAAAGCAAGTCAATCTCCCTTGATGTCAAAAATGTCCAACTTCAAAGCAGAAATAAACATATTTGCAGCTTTTTAAGTCTCAATCGTTTGATTTTACACCCATAACAACTCTGAAGGGGATGAATATTTACTACCACATCAGTAGAATCTAATATGATTGACCGTTGACTCAGCCACTGGCTAGCCATTATCACTAAACGTTACAGTAATTTTATATTTCACTACAGAGAACATGTTAAATGGTATATTCTGCTGTAACCTTCTGCCAGCAGCTCTGGAGCTCTTTCAGCGGAGATCCTTTAATGGAGCTGGTAGCCAAAGCTAACTTTGATTGACATACGGTGGGCATGTTCCCGTTGGCTTTCCGAGCGACATGGCTGCAACCATTATGAACAAAAACGGGCTTCCAAACTGCTCTTCAAAAACCGTTAGGTGACCAAACTATTACTTTTTACAGTGTTTGGGCGACCCCAACAGCCGGAAGCAAAAGAAGACTGTGAAATGGAGGTTTGTGCTCATATACGAGTCTTTACTGCGCCGCCAGGACCACTCACCAGCGCGTCACACTCGTATTTACAGGCTATGAACACACATTTGCAACGTTAACTGCTGACGGTCGTTCCGCCTCGATGACCTCACAAACACACGCTCACAGGGGGTTCACCTGACACAGAGACAAAAATATCAACTTTTAAAAAAAAACTTTTTAAAGCTGTTGTATCGACTGATGTCATTGAAAAGTAACATGAACGCCGTTATTCCTGTAAGAAGTGTAAGCTCCAATCCACAGCATGAAACGGATGCGTGACGACGGCACCAACTAATAATCCATTATTAGATTCATTGGCAACTATTTCAGTCATTGATTTTTGAGAGTCTTACTTATTATAAAATGCCATGGAGACCCATGATCGGCTGTCTGACATCATAAAGCTCGGCAGCTTGGTCTGGGACTCAAGTTTCTGTCAAAGAGCCCTGATGGAGAGCTGGTATTATGCTGGATTCACACAGCAGCGTTGCATCTGTGTCCGTCTCCATATACTTTGAATGGGACAACATCATCCATTGCCGAAATGAATTGTGGGTTGCATGCTTTGCAATGATTGCACTGCCTCCATCAAAAGTTCAGGGATTTTCACGATTGTACATACATACAAATATACATCAATACATTCATGTATATGTGTGCTTAAATAGATATACACACATATGTATAAATAACTATTCATATAATATGAATATACATACTATTTACACATGCATATAGATCACTGCAC